>SRMA01026543.1:6029-67256 GCA_007224835.1 Danionella cerebrum | reverse complement strand
CAGAGGGACAGCTCAGGTTGGTTGTTTTGGAGACAAAGTCAGAGAGGCCAGGTTGAGATGGTTTGGACATGTGCAGAGGAGGGATAGTGGTTATATTGGTAGAAGAAAGTTGGAGATGTAGATGCCAGGCAAGAGGTCAAGAGGAAGGCCAAAGACGAGATATATGGATGTACTGAAAGAGGAATGAAAATGAAGGTAGTTGGTGCAAGAGTAGAGGATACTGAGGATAGAGTTAGGTGGAAAAGGATGATTCGCTTTGGCGACCCCTAAACTGGGAACAGCCGAAAGGAAAAGAAGAAGAGTATTACTGTGCTCAATTGGCCTGCCAACTCTCCTGACCTGAACCCTATAGAGAATCTGTGGGATATTGTGAAGAGAAGGTTGAGAGATGCAAGACCCAACGCTCTGGAGGAGCTTAAGGCCGCTATCGAAGCATCCTGGACCTCCATAACACTGCAGCAGTGCCACATACTAATTGCCTCCATGGCTGCATTGAAGCAAAAGGATTCCCAACCAAGTATTGAGTGCATAACTGAACATAATTATTTGAAGGTTGAATTATTGAAAACACTTTTGAAGTATTAAAAACACTTTTCTTTTATTGGTCAGGTGAAATATGCAAATTTTTGAGTTTGGTGATTTTGGGTCTTCATGAGCTGTATGCCGAAATCATCAATATTAAAACAATAAAAAGTTTGAACTACTTCAGCTGTCTGTAAATAAATCTGAAATATATAAAAGTTTATCAGTACATTATAGAAAATAATTAAATTTATCACAATATGGTACTTTTTTGAGAAGGACCTGTAGAATGTCAAAGTTTAAAATAAACATAGAAATGTTAAACAATATCATGATGTGTTTGAAGCAATTAAAAAAAAAAACAGTATTTACCAGTCCAACACCCATACTCTTAAATTAAACATTGCTGCTCATGTTCCATTTATATGGATTTAACCAATATTTATTCCATGCTACGCTCATCAGCTTCACAATGGTTGATTCGTTGACTACCTACGATAAACTACTTTGGTGTTGTATTTGGCAGCATTTCCCACTCCATGAAACATCTGTCTATTGATTTATGACCTGAATGTAAGCACAGCGTCCTGCAGAGCATGGCCCCCCTGCATCCTGCAGAGCAAAGTCAGTGTGTGTTTTGATGCCCACGCGAGCCAAGAGCCTCTTCCAAACATCACTCTGAGAATAAATCACATCAAATCATTGTCACACCGGCCTGATCAGTTGAAAATATACCAGACATTTCTATTGAATACATTATTGTCAAGCTGTCATACACAATTTTCAAATGTAAAACTTATAAAATGTAGCTATGTCTTAATTTTATTCAATTCAACTATCATTCTTTTTATTAGGGATGCACTGATGCCAAGTACCGATATTTTTTCTGGTACTCGCAGATACCGATACCTGTTTTTTTGGGATGTTGCAGTTTATGTAATGTAAGTAATGACACAGTGAGACTAATTCTAAGACAGCTGTATCATCACGTAGTTGTAGTAATACTGTTAGGTTCTTCCTCCTGTTACTTTTATTTTGTCAGTTTCTCAGTCTTTTATTTTGTTAACCTTCTCCTGTTCCTGCCTGCTCCTCCTCTTTGTCTGTGTCTCCACCTTCTTGTACCTTATATTCTGGCCCCTTCTCCTGTGTGTCTTCATTCTGTGTCATTGTTAATTACCCTCATGTGCCCCACCTGCTCCTCATGTCTGGTTCGTCATTCCCTCGTTTGCCTTCTACCTTTTTAAGCTCCTTGCTCCCTGTTCCATGTGCGGGTTCATTATTTGTAATAGTGTTCTGTGTCCGGTAAGCCTGTTCTCTTCATCTATCTCTGCTCAGTTCTTTGAAGAGTTTATATATTTTTGTATTTGATCTCCAGCAGCCAGCTGGCAAGCAATCGTTGATTGTCTTTTGAGTTAATGTTTTTCCTGTTTTGTTTTCAGAGTTAGTTTAGTTTTGTTCAGTATATTTTATGTTAGGTTTTGCCCTACCACGGGTGTTTGTGTTTATTTGTTTATATTTATTTATTAAAAGAGATTTGATCCCATCTTGTGTGTGCATTTGAGTTCATTTAACCCCTCCCTTACCATCATGGAGGGTTGCCCCTAACAGAATGAACCCGCCATTCTGAAGAACTCAGCACACACTATTTTTGCAATCATGGGTCACTCTCGTCGACGCAAGCCACGGCCCCCCTCTTCAGCTCCCTGCCGTGTGGTGCCGGTTAACCCTGATGTCTCCAGTCTCAAACAAGCTGGTCGCCCCTTAGGAATATATGCAGCCTCCCTGCTCCTCGCCCTGAATGACCTTGGACTAGAGGAGCACGAAGTCATCCAGCTATTCTGTTCCGGTCTGGATCATCCCGTCCCGGCAAGGATTTTTCTTGAGGACGGTGACTATTCCATTTGGGAGACTATCAGGTCGGTGATGAATGTGATGGAGGGACCCGATTCTTTTGAGAGGGCCTTTGGTCACATCTACTCCATACGCCACCCGGTTGAGCCAGCTGATCTCTCACCTCCAGTTGCTCTGAGTGAGACCGCCTCTTCTTGCGTCAAATTTCCTTCTGCCGCTGGGTTCTCCACTCCGTCCCAACACAGGCTGAGTGAGGATCCAGTGAGCCACTCCCCATCAGCCCACAGTACCCTCCACTTCAACAATGATCCTTTGTCTGTGAACCCTTTGTCCAGTTACCCTGTCTGTAACCAAGTTTCCTGTTGTCCAGAACCACCTCTGCCTGCCAAGTCATCCGTTTTTGGTCACCCCGCATCGGTCCCCAGCAACGCTGCTCCTGCCTGGATTCTCAGGCTGGTGGAAGAAGAAGTCAGAGCCGGAAGATTTTCCTCCCTGGGTTTGGCCACCCCCACCAGTCAGCGCTCTGCTGCCTTGCCCGATGTTGTGCCTGCTGACCCCTGTGATGACACTGCGCTCCAGGAGAACCCTGGAACGGTGGAGGATTCTGTATGGCTCAAGTCCTCTAGGTCTAGCCCTGTGTGCCCCCTGGATTCAGTTACCCCTGAATCTTGTCTGTTTGGAGTTGGTCTTGTTCCCTTTGAAGTGGTCCCTGTCCATGCTGTTGTGTTTGCTGTTCCGGCGCAGACTAGAGGAGTGGAATCTGCTGCCCAGTCACTGGACGGAGATGTCTCCAGTGCACTTGCCTGCCAGCAGCTTTGTGAGGGTTCCCAGTCGACATGTCCCTGCGCTGCCCCTCACGTTTTTGTTGAGAGAATAATTTTTGGGCATTATGTAGTTTTTTGCCTTTTTGTTTTTGTGAGACTTTCATTTGGTTTATTGTGCTATTTTTTTAAGTTTATTGGCACCTATTGTCAAGCCCTGTTAGCCCTTCCTGCTCCCCTTGTCCGCCATGCCCTTTGTTCACCCCCTATGCGCTTGAGCATCTGTGCTCCCAGGACACTGTTAGCATTACCAGCTCCCCCTGAGCGTCGTGCCCTGTGCTCGCCCCCAATGCGTTTGGGCATCTGTGCTCCCAGAACACTTTTATCTTTGCCTGCTCCTCCTGAGCGCCTTTCCCTTTGCTCGCCTCCATTGCGCTCTCTCCAGTGTGTTCCTGAGGTGCTGCTGTCCAGCCTGATGGGGATTAACTGTGCCCTGGTTCAAGTCCTGTCTCCAGCTTGGCCTCCTGGGAACCTAGCGCCTGCAGCAGAAGTCACCTCTGCTCCTCTCCTTGCCCCTGCTCAGTATGGTCGGAGCCTCTGTGCCAAGGTCGGCACCACCAAGTTTGGACTCAAGTTTTGTTGTGATTATTTTATTATGATTTTTGTCCATGTTTTCTGTTCTCTGCCCCCTTTGTTTGCCTCCCCTTTCTGTTCCCTGATCGTCCGCTGGCTCACCCTTCCTGCCCCTCCTTGGTCTTGTTTTCCCCCTTGTCTGTCAGAGTCTCCCTAGCCCCTATTCTCTGACCCTTTGTGTGGATCCTGTGCTTTTGCCCCCTTTATGGGTTACAGGATCCTGGGCTCTGTTCTGTTTTTATTTATTTTCTGTCTTGTTCCTTTTCGTTTCTGTTGGGGTGTCTGGAAGCCACCCCTTAGGGGGGGGGGATTATGTTGGGTTCTTTCCCTAGTTACTTTATTTTGTTATTTTCCTAGTCTTTTATTTTGTAAACTCCTCTGTTCCTGCCTGCTCTTCCTCCTTGTCGGTGTTCCTCCATGTTGTACCTTTTATTCTGGCCCCTTCTCCTGTGTGTGTCTTCATCCTGTGTCCTTGTTAATTGCCCTCATGTGCCACACCTGCTCCTCATGTCTGGTTCGTCATTCCCTCGTTTGCTTTCTGCCTTTTTAAGCCCCTTGCTCCCTGTCCCAAGTGCGGGTTCATTATTTGAGATTTGACAATTATTATTATCATCCCTCGTGCCTTGTCTGGTAAGCTCTGTGCTTCTGTATTGTCTGTTTAGTTTGAGTTTTATTTTGTATAATTCTCCAGCAGCCAGCTGGCAAGCAATCGTTGATTGTCTTTTGAGTTAATGTTTTTCTTGTTTTGTTTGAGTTAGCTTTAGTTTTACTTCAGTATATTTATGTAAGGTTTTGCCCTACCACGGGTGTTTGTGTTTATTTGTTTATATTTATTTATTAAAAGAGAGTTGATCCCATCTTGTGTGTGCACTTGAGTTCGTTTAACCCCTCCCTAACCATCTTGGAGGGTTGCCCCTAACAGATCCGATGTGTGTCGGTGACTAAGCAAAACGTTCTTGTTTCAAATCAGTTTTCATTAAATTTGTTTAATACATT
Organism: Danionella cerebrum; assembly: GCA_007224835.1. Taxonomy (NCBI): domain Eukaryota; kingdom Metazoa; phylum Chordata; class Actinopteri; order Cypriniformes; family Danionidae; genus Danionella; species Danionella cerebrum. The sequence continues at coordinate 62,493 of SRMA01026543.1, read as the reverse complement.
AGAAATATCTATCCATTTAAGCAGGTTTTTCTATTATTACTATTTCAAACACTAGTTTACATGTATTGTAGTTTTCTGATTTATTGTTGCTCCATGAGCGCAAAACGTTCTGTTCAAAAGCATGCTGTTTATCCTACAATTCAAAGTTATTATAAACTTGAATGAGTGAATAAAATAAAAAAAAAACATGGTCATTTTCTTGTTTTAAGACCGCATACTCTATTTTAGGTACTAAAATAAAGCTGTTTCTCATTTTAAGACTTTTGTTTTGAGAATTTTTTGGTCTTTTAACCCTTTATGACATGCCATAGAACCAAGTCTGGCAGAGCATATTTTACCTGCCGTGGTTCCATTTTTTTGTAGTATTTTAATTTGCCATACATCAGTACAACTCTTATGTCCTAGACTAAATAATATTAAAAGAGTTGAAAAACTACAAAACAAACAAATAAATTAAAAAGCATTTTTTTCTCCATATATTTTCACAGCTTCATATTTTCATAGACATGTCATAGCTTTATCCCTCACAAGCTTTTGAACCACAGTGAATTTATTCTGAGTTTTTGAGATACACTCAAATTTATAAAGTAAGACAAAATGAAAAAGTTCACATTTTGCCGAAAAAATACCATGAACACCAAAACAAACTATTTACAACTGTGGAATAAAATTGCAAATTGAAAAAAATAGACTATTCTAATTAATGAACAGTGCAATAAATAACAAAAATGAAACTTTTACTGTGGTGAAACTTCATATATATAAACAGTTTCGGGCGAAACGTTAGAAAGCGCCAAAAATAAGCTTCCTGACGGCCTGGTGATCATTGTTAAGAATGATTATACCTCGTAAATGATCCTTCACTAAACATTTTTGCTAATTTTAAAAACTCTTTAAACATCTGCAGATTATTTTTGTACTTTATCTACAAAGAGCTTAACTATAGATTTGAGGTCTTTTTTTCTTGTTCCAGGAGTGCGTTTTTTTGCTGTGTACTTTTCAGTCTTTTTATGCATTCCTGTTACCCCCTCCAGAAAAAACTGTGGAATTTCCATTGGTCAGTTTTTCTGCAGGAAGTTGCATCACTTGGATCTTTAGAAGGCTGTGGAAAGAGCAAAGTTAATTTCTTTTTACATATTTGATGATTTTGTAATGAAATCTTGGAGCGTCGTTTAAAAAACACTTTCCTGGTACTCAAATAATTTCAGAGATTTATTTAGTCTAAAAATGCACATATTTGCTAAATAACTGAATTTTCAGATTTCCTGGCTCTATAATCATGTGCAGCTTGTAACAACCGTATTTTTCGCCATATAAGACGCAGCAGTATATAAGACGCACCAAATTTTAAATGAGGAAGATCTAGAAAAAATCTAGATCTAGATTCTGAACCAAATACTGTAGTAAAATATTTTATATCAACTGTGTAAAAGTTAACAGCAGTTTTAAGAACAATTATATGCCAAACATGTAACATGAACAGTCAGTAAACAGTAAAAGTAACAAAAAAGGCTGTAATGTTTCATACCTGCCCCTTACGATCCGCGCTATGGTAGGATCGACGAGCAGAGATGGGCGATGACGTCAGCGCGCACCGGCGGCTCCAGAGTGTGATGGGAATTTTCCTTTATAATACTGCCATCTAGTGGTCATTTAGAGAAATGTAATTTGAGAAACTTTTAAGAGCACACGTCATACTTCAGTCCCACCCTGAGAGGCTCGAGGTTCTTCTTCCAATGCGGATAACACGTGTGTAGGAAATGCGTTGAGACTGCTAAATCTTTACAATAAATTTGCACAGCATTTGCCGTGTTCTTTCTCAAACGGTCTCCAGTGTTTATTATCAATTGAGAAGGTATATTTTTTACCACAACAGGAGCTAGGCCTCTCTTACGCCTCTCCTATGGCCGTCACCGCCCTCCGCTCTGCATTCGCCGTATAAGATGCACCAACTTTTCCCCCTGAGTTTTGGGTAAGAAAAAGTGCGCTTTAAACGACGAAAAATACGGTATTTAGCATGTATTTGCTAATTCTTTGCTAACAAAAACAAAAACAAACCCTTATCTGTTGTATTTCCAAAAGCATTCTGTGTTTACAGCCTTTTTCACACCTGTCTAAAGATTTTGCACAGTCTGTCACAGTATTCATTTATAAAGTACGTTTAAAACACCCAGGTGACCAAAGTGCCGTACAGGTAATACGCACGTTTCAATAATAAACAGAAAATACAAGAAATATAAATGATCTGGTCTACAAAGTTAAAAGCCAAAGTAAAAAAGAGTGTTTTGAGTTCAGCTTTAAACTCTTCCACACACTGTGCGGAGTGGACATGAAAAGACAAGCTGTTCCCAGTACTGTAAATGCTGTGTACACACACGTGTTTACCTTTACAAACTGTTATCTTAATCCATAGCGCTGCCTTTATCTGTCAAGCCCACACGCTCTGCTCAAGTCATGTGTCATCAGTCATCTTCTCTTTTGGGAGTTGTATTTCAATCACTTGATCTAACTCCCGTATCTGCTCTTTTATCAGTCATCTCAATCCTATCTCTCCTCCTCTTAGCAGCAGGTGCAGCAGCATGTGAGGCGATCATATGATCATGATATGGCGATGCTCAAATTTATGTAACATGCCGTCGTTTTACACTTCTGTACATTCCCATGTGACCCTGCTCATTTTTTCTGTATCTGCTGGGATTCCTGTCATCTCTTGGGTTTCGACGCTAGCATTCTATTTGTGTCAGATGTTGCAATAAAGATTCTGGTAAGTTTCCACTTATAGAGAGTGGAAAAACACAAAGAGAGCCCACTGGGGATCCATCAGGAGATACTCAATCACCTTCACCCTGATTTTCTTCAAGAAATGCACCAGTAGCTTTAGACGTGTGTTGGAAAAGTGCACAGAGTGATGGCAGCATCTTCTCCTTCAGTATAGAGGAGAACATTGTTGAGTTCTTGATGCCCTCAGCTCCCCAGCACCAGCTGCACTCCTGCAGCCCCACATCAGGACACTGCCACCCCCATGTTTCACTGTAGGCACCAGGTATTTGTCTTTGAAATCCTCACCTTTACAACGCTGTAGTTTTCAAACCGTTCCTTCAAAAAACTGTGTCTCATCACTCCAGAAACCCAGGAGTCTTCAGCATGGGCCCAAATTCTAGACAAGCGTTTTTGTGCATGGGCTTTAGGAGAGGCCCTTTTTGTGGACGATATCCATGCATGCCATTCATCTGCAGGGTGCGTCGTACGTAACCACAGGAAACGCTCTCTTCAGTTTGGCTATCTACTGCAGGTGATTTTTTTCAACCTTTCATCAGAAGATGCTCCTGTCAAGATATTAACTAAGTGGAAGGCCTGCAGGTCTCTGTGAGATGGTTGAAATCCATATTTCTTACATTCTTGGATCACTTTTGCTACAGTATTTTGACTGATGTGTAAAGCTTTGCTGATCTTCTTGTAGCACTGAACCTTTTGTGTAAAAAAATTATTTCCTTCTTCAGATTTTGTGAAATTTCTCTTCCATAGGGAGCCATGACATGGAAAGTGCTTTTCTTTGTTATATAATGCCCTTTTATAGTCACCTGCTTGCTGGACATCTCTTAACCTTTGTATGGTATTCGGGTAATATTTACCTGTTTCTAATTTTTACGAGAATAAAACAGTATATATCTATTTCTATACCTGAAATGTTATGGCATTAACTTATTTTCTGTGATAAACATGTACAAATAAAAATATTCCAGCACACTTAGTACCATACCCGGCACATTAACATCTTTCATATAGTCTTTGGGTCATTTTGACCCGTACACACACAGCGAAACACAGACATCTGAGCACACAGCAATCTTGATCTTTCCACTTGTGATCTTTTAGAACATCCTGGATTTCTCAGCCTATAATGCATTCACTGGTTGGCAATCAACCCAGACTGGAACCAAAGGAAATGCCAAAGAAAATGGCTTTTCCTTGAGGAACTCGGCACTTGTGACACCACACAAGGTAACCGGACAACATGTTTCCAGCTGCCCCACTTGCTGCCCTCGCACATCTTCAACCTCAAGCTTCTAAAGTTGCAGTCGGTGGAAAAAGGAACAGATGTGAGGTGTGTGGGCCGTCTAAGGATACTAAGACCCAAACAACATGCTGAAGCTGCAAAAAAGCAGATTATTGGGCACATACTGCTAAGATTTGTTGATGCGTGTGTTTTGTGAATGGTATAGTGGTTATTTTAACCCTCTGTTGCAAGGATAACGTCTCAGTCATGTTTGCATTTCCTCAGATAAAAGTGATTGTTTAAATTCCAGTTAATGTCCTGAAAGTGTTCATTAAATCTATGTTAATGGAAATATTCTATATTTTTACTATTTTGACTCAGAATTTTAGTTACAGTGATAAAGGATAGCATGAATTATATCCCTATGACTTCCACTGTAAATTGTGTTTTCCTATGAGCTTGTTGCAATATTTAGACATTTATGTTCTCTTTACTATTTTAAATTGAGATAAAAGTCACATATGGTAACAGGTTATGAAATAAAAATGGGAAATTTTATTACTTTTAACACCACAAAAAGGTCTCGGGTCAACTTGACCCAAGGGACACCACAGCGTTCCAAAAGTGAAGACCATACGAGGGTTAAATGACTCATGAGACTCACCTGTGGTTGAACCGCTGCTCACTAAAGAGCCTATATCATATTTCTTTTTAAATTTAAACCTTTCATGTAGTGTGTAACATAACTATAAGATGGAAGAACAAATGTTTTTAGTTTTAAATGTGAAAGTGCTCAGTATATTGAGTTGTAGTCTTTAATACAAAAGAGTTGAATCAGAGTCACTGATTCAAGAGTTCTTTTTTCCAATTAAATCTTTAGCTCAAAAGTGTAACATCACAATACACTACACCCCGCCCACCACCGACACATCCTCCATTCATGGTTTAGAACAAAGCTCCTCTTACTCTCAGTTCCAAGCTACTGGTATCATGCCGTTTCCAAACGTGCACCTACAAACATTCGGGTAAAAATGTCGTTACGCTTACAAAAAATGTCAAAACAGTAATGTAACTTGATCTTTACCACTGAGAGGAATCCTGCTCCAATCGCTTTTGGAGCATCATCAGCCACTGAGGCCTTGTCCTCCTCGGACACAGGTCCTCGCGGGACTTCTTCCCAGTGTAGTGATTGTGGAAGGCCAAAGAATGCAGGTAACCCCTAAACAAACTTTGAGATCTACAGGCCACGAGTGACCACTCTATTTACAGGTCAGCATCAGAATCAGAATGAGCTTTATTGCCAGGTATGTTTGCAAATATGAGGAATGTGTTTTTGTGCAGAAGCACTACAGTGCAACAGATTCACAAAGACAAGACAAGATACAGGTAAGAAAATATATATAAATCCAAATTTACAAAATAGACATTCTAAGTTTACAAAAAGACATTCTAACACAGTATAAAATAAAAAAATAGACATAATATATAAAATCAAAAATAGACATTAAGAAATGGAAATATGTGCAAAAGTTGACTGAATATCAGTCAGCAGTACAAAAATTAGTGCAGAGTGGTATGTGCAGGAACATTTTTCAGTTGATAATGACCTGGACTGCCTGAGGGAAGAAACTGTTCCTGTGCCTGGTCATTCTGGTGATTCCCACCTCATGAATTCTTCCTTCCTCTTGATCTAGATAGCCTGGTACGACCGGACCCCTAAACCTTACATCTGCTCCCGAGTAAACAGATATTGGCAGGAGAAATCCTGAGTCTGTGCACTATTGACCCTGGTCACAGAGGACCCACAGCTGCTGAGGACTCAATTTAATGAACAATGAATCAAACAATACAAAACAACCCAAAACCATGTTGCATCATCTAAACAAACAAGCATTGGACCTTTTAGAATATCTTAACAGTTTAATGTATGAACCCTTTACATCAAGTAATAGGAATGCTCATAGACATGTACGGATGTGTGTGTGAACGAAGGTTTCCTCACTTTGTTCTGATGAAGTTGTTGCATTATTCAGTAGATCCTTTGCTACCGTGATCTTGCAATGATTTTTACTGTACTTGAAGTATCGTTGGTGGAGATTATTAACATTTAAACACTCTAAATGTATCCAAAGCATTTAGATCTGAGTTAAATTGATGAGTTTTCCTTAATTTACAGTAACTTTGTTACGTATTTTGGTCAACATTCAGTAACGTGTGTTCAAATAATTCTGAATCACTTTTCCAAACATTGAGTCGACTCATTTGAATCACCTATTAAGTATAGCGTTTGGAATAAATAAGTCCCTAATTTCTACAACCGCTACATCAGGGTTTCATTGCACCAACCCACGTGTCCACTGTGTTGTTTACTCAAAACTTCCCATGTTCCCTTTTATTTATCCCGTCTTTATGACTTAAGCTCAGTGTCATACAGAGTCTTGCAGCTCGCAGTCATTGCAATGCTGTGCAATTTTCAAATGTCTGACTGTAACCTGCGTGCCTTTCATGTGTCGCTGTGATAACTTGTTTAATTTCTGGTTTAATGTAAGTTTATCTTATTCTCATTGCCTTTGTTCTCCAACAAGGGTCTTTGTTTTGTTTAATAGAACTCAGCAATTTATCCCCAACGCCAGTGTTTGATTTCCCAGTTTGCTTCATCGTGACACCTGAGCTTATGAAATGAGCCAGCATCAAGGTTTGGTGATCTTTTAATGACCTTTTTTTTATGATATGGAGGAGTTTCGTACGAACAAGTGATAAAACGATTAATTAATGAGTCATTTAAATATCCAGTAAAAATAGCCATGTATTGAAAGATAATAACAGTGGGGGTTTTTTCGTTGTTTCATCTTGTTGGAGACTTAAAAGACCAAATAATTAACTTTTAAAAATTATGATATGGGCTTTATAATTATATCTGAATCAGTATATACAGTAATATATATAAACTGCAATATATTACCTCTTCTCTTAGAACGTCTTAAGGTTAACTGACCAATTGTTAAAAAAATTATAACAGAAAAAGTTGTACCCCCTTTTAGATTAAGATTAAGTCAAGCAAAATACATAAACATTATGAATCAAGGAGTGGGAACATGTTTTTAACTGTAAAGTTGAGCATTTTAACATGGCAGTCGATTAGAAACCTGCTTACCTCTGGAGTCAGCCTCTAGTGGTCAGTCAAAGAACTACAGCATCCATCACTTCCTGTTGCACATCAAGTGGAAAACAGGGGGTTGCTGCTTTGCTAAAACCATTGACTGTGTATTACATGGACGAAGCTTCAGTGACGTCATGCATCGGTTTCTCACAAAGTGAAATGAGGCTCAAAGTGGGCGTTGCCAGCCATCAATTGGTTATTGAATAACTTTTCGGTTATTGAAAATTACCAAAAGATCCACAGAGGTGCATCGTGGCCGTAGAAACCACTCGCACGCTAGTCTAAAAGTGAGCGACACCAAAGAATGATGCGTGACATGACGGGCTGAAATAACTGTCAATCATCTGCCCCTCAAGAAACCACGCCCTTAATTATGCAAAACTTTAAGGCTTAATAAATTAAAACATTTTTTTGTTTCATGAAGGTCAAGTCTAGAGATCTAAATAAAACAATATGAGTTTTTTAGCTCCACAGTTGGGCAATTTACGAGTGAATGAAAACCTACTCACTTCTGGAGCCAGCCTCAAGTGGCTTGTCGAGGAACTGCAGTTCAGTCACTTACCCTTGGGCAACGATTCATTGAGAATCATATATTTGTGGCTGACAACGCATTATGTGAAATAAATGTATGCTTAATCCCACGCCAAACTGCCTTTGCATTTAATAACCCTCTATTAAGATTCTTATAGCGCGCAGGAATTTTGGAACTACATACCACATCAATCATAATAGATCAAGACTAATTAAAGTTTACAATACTGGCATCTTACCAACGGATCAACTGACAGTTTTTTGATCATAGACATCACGACTCTTGAATGGAAACCATCAGCAGTCCTTCATCAGCAATCTCATCTCTCTGCATGCTGTGCATATTTTCAGGAGGATGGTTGTACATTTTGACAGCTCTGTCGTCATGGCCCCTGATCCAGATATTCGAAGCCTATAAAAATTTGTCAGGTCAGGTTAGGTGGCACCTACGTAGATCAAACATTGTGCAAATAAGATATATACCAAACATATTGTTGCACGTCTTTTGCTTCGAACAACAAATTTCAAATGCATCTCCTCCTAGACTGTTCGAGCTACAGCCACCAAACTTTGCCAAGATAACCAAACTGGTCTGACTCGGGTGGCTTTATCTTTACAGACTGGTAGCACAAATGGAATTCTGGGAAATTGTCAAGAATGCTGCGAACTCTTCCATTGACCTATCTTTGGGTCAACATTTGTGAAACTGTAGAAAAAAAATGAAATCTTTGGAGTGGTGTGGTCAAGGTTCTGACCTGAATCTATTTGAGCTGCTGTGGAATGACCTTAAAAAGGCAGTTCATGCTCGAAAACCCTCCAATGGGGATGGATTACATCAATTGTGCAAAGATGTGCATGCCAAAGTTATCAAAAATGTTTGGTTGCTGCTGGTTGAGGCCCAATCAGTTATTAACACGTTTTCAAAGAGCTGTACACTTTTGGAGTTTGTCTTCCCATGATAATACAAACCGCATGATTTGTTGAATTGTGTTGTCTTCGACTGTTATTTACATTTGTTTGATGACTTGATTAATCAATAACTACTTACTAAAAACTACTCATTGTTCTTCTTTCTTTCTTGGCGAATACACTATTATTCAAACTTTTTTTTCAAGAAAAGTCACACTTTTTTTTACCTCATGAGTTGTAAAATGAATAGAAAAGATAGCAAGGTTAGAAATAATATTTATTGAAATAATATTATTTTTCCTTCAAATTAGCTTTCGTCAAAGAATCCTCTGTTTGCAGCAATTACAGCTTTGCAGACCTTTGGCTTCTAGCTGTTCATTTTTTTGAGGTAATCTGGAGAAATTTCAACCCCCGAGGTATGACATGCATTTGCTAAATGACAGTCTTCTTTATTCAAAATCCCTTTTACCCTGAACAAATCTCCCACCTTACTAGCACCAAAGCAACCCTAGACCATCACATTACCCCCACGTTGCTTGACAGATGGTGTCAGGCAGCATTCCAGCCTCTTTTCAGTTTTCTGCATCTCACAAATTTTCTTCTGTGTGATCCAAACATCTCAAACACCTTTTTCTTTTCCCGTATTCATCTTTTTCTTTCATTGGCATGTCTCAGATGCTGCTTTTTCTTTACCCCTCTACCCTGAAAGCCAGCATCCTGGAGACACCTCTTAACTGTAAATGTTGACACTGGTGTTTTGTGGGTACTATTTAATGAAGCTGCAAGTTGAGGAGCTTTGAGGCGTCTATTTCTCAAGCTAGAGACTCTAATATACTTCTCTTTCTACTCTGGTTAGAGGCTGTTTGTGGTGTTCTCTGAAGGGAGTAGTACACACCGTTGTAGGAAATCTTCAGTTTCTTTCTTGGAATAGCCTTTATTTCTAAGTACAAGAATAGAATGTTGAGTTTCACATCAAAGTTTTCTTTTTTTTCTTTTTCTGGTCGTTTTGAGCGTTTTATCGACCCCACAAATGTGATGCTCCAGATACTCCACCTGCTTAAAGGTCAGTTTTATTGTTTCTCTAAGCAAGTTATTGTTTAACTCTTTCAGCGGTGTTAACGTGATTGAACGAAGGTTTTCTAATCATCCATTAGCCTCTGCAACAATCAGCAAACACTTGCACCATTAGACACTGAAGTGATACCTGCTGGAAATTGGTGGCAGGCATTTGCGAGTAGAATAGTCATTTACAGCATTAACACTGTATAAAGTGCATTTAGAGTGAAGAGAGAGAGAGATAAATACTTTTTTGAGTTACATAAACACAGCAGTTTGCTGCGAGGTAGCTGTAGATTGCTCTGTAAGATCTTTCATAACCAAGCAATCACTCATTTTTCAGAAGAATTTGTAGCAGATAATCCAGACTCCGGAGAAATGAAAGGCACGCAGTGAAGTCATGTGTTTGTCCTGTGACACAGCAGTAATACCTGTTTCTTTCGATCATGACAATGCAATATATGCCTAAATGTGTTTAAAAAATGATGATTCAAATTTGAAATAAAATAACATTGTTTTGGTGTTCTAAATAGAATTTTTTTAATTTATATAAAAAACAAATTTTCCACTAACTTCCACTGGGGAGAAATTAAAGTTGTGTGACATCGAACCAGAGCTTCGGCTATGTCTTCTCTTGAATAGAGATGATTAATTTCACAAACCATTGATGATACAACACATTTGCACCGCTGATTACATTTTCTTTACATATATGCTTTATATCACACACTGTAATTACCTCCGAAGCCTTGCAGCAGGTAATAAAGATAAATTCATTCTGATGTTATTTACAAGTAGTTGATCCAAAACCAATTGTATCTTCCTAACCAAAAAAAGTTAACAACTTTCTGGAATTATAAAACTGAAGGGAATACTTAAACAACACAGATTGAGATTTTTTTATCATTTTAAAGGAATGTATTGAGACGAAAATAGGATACAAATATCCAGAATCCCTTGGCTTAAACAAAGACTTGCTTAGGCATACAGGTCCTCTTCCTTAGCTTTCTGAACCATTAGACCACCAGGACAGCGTAGGAAATTTTTGCATTTAATAACTCAAAAAGCACACATACCTATACTGAAATGGGATAGAAGTCTAGAATTGGAAGCGCATCATCTGACAAATTACATTCATTTTTGAGTTTGCATAGCTTTCTCGAGTTTCGACATGTTAGTTGTTAATGGCCAACCAACCACTCTGACTTTAGCACGGGGAAAGCCATGCATTACCCCAAAAACTTTTGCACTATGGAAACAAACACCTACGACCCATACTGAACTTAACTACTACTGCGCTGAAATAAGACAATAATAATTACTACCCTGCATCTTCCCAATGGATAAGGGAGCTTAGACTTATGAATACCAACATTTCGTAGAAATTTCTGTTTTTTTTGTGTGTGTGTGTTGTATTGAAAATTGGACAAATCTTCAGAAAAAGTGTGTTTATAGCTTTCATAGACAGTAGAACGTGTACCACGCACACAGTTGTATTCTGCTGTGTTCAGTGTCTGCAAAGTTCAATGGAATTTTTACGTTTTCAGTTTTCCTGCCAATGTCATTCTTAGAAAACAGCACCTCGTAAACATACACAGGTATGCTTTTTTTAAATTATTTTAATTTAATTCAAATCCCTTTTTCAGCATGCTTTGGCTGTTTTTTTTTTTTGGGGGGGGGGGGGGTTGCCCATATGATGCACATCAGTGACATTAATCTTAGAGAGATTCTGGAGACAGCAGGTGTAGAAGGAAGTATTAGTGCTAGTGGAATTATTTTGCAGTCCCAATACGGAAAGCTGAGTCTCTTTTAACCTTTAAAGAGCAACTAAAAACGCTACTCTTTCGAAAGCTATTACTAACTAATCTAACTTAATTGAAAAAAAAAAAAAACACTCTGAAGCACTGAATTTATTCTGAATCAGCTTGAACGTCTTAATCCGATCAAACAAACTGCTTAAGTTTACTCCAGAATTGTAATTGGATAAAAGCGTCTGCTAAATACATACATGTAAAGTAAATCTAAAGTAGGCCATTACATTCTCCTTAGTTTGGTGATCAATGGCACTGATTACTCTCCATAGTCCCGGGAGAGCGTCATACGCGATAAAACCCAATGACTGATAACCGGTACAAAAAAAAGTGAACCCACTGATCAGACCTTCTCATTTTGTAATAAATAATATTTAACACTTCTTTTTGAAACTCATGATACCGTGATTAAAATGCAGGTCATCGCCATTTATTCAGCATGCAGTGAATCTGATAGCGTCTTTAAACGATAAACAAAGAGGAATGTGATGAGATGAGATGTGATATTGTGTGGTATGTGCTGTGTTTTTTCATCAGAAGAAGAATAGAAACAGACACACACCCTCCTCAGGTGAGAGGCGAGTATTAATAGCGGGCGGAGATGAACTGAGCCCCACAGCAGCTCCCTCCGGACCGACAGCTGAGGTGAACTACGAGCTCGAGACTCCAGTCGTTTTCTTGTATTTTTTCTTTTTTGCTAATTTGGTGTTTTATCGTTTGGTTTAGATGTTTGTCTTTCTGGTCATCTCTCTTGGTGCTTCCCTGTGTCCAGCCGTTCACAGCGCGGACTACTCCGGAGGTGAGTGAGGGACAGAACACGAGGAATAAGATACCAAACAGGAAAATGCATTTGATAAAAGTTAAAATAACTGCTGAAAAATTTGTCTAGTCATTTTTGTAATTAGGCATGAAAAGTATTTTAGACTACAATAAAAAAATAATCTTACAAAGCCACTTTTATATTAAATTTGTATTGGCCTTTTTGATCAACGTGCTCATGAATAGTTGCTTAATCTACATAAACCAGTTTTAATTAGGGAAATCAACAGCTAACTCTGTTAACAAACCTAATCTCTACCCAGTAATCAAAGTAATGCTCTCTTAAACTGCACAATTTTATGCGCAATTTGGAATATCACATAAAAAAAAAAACCTGGATGGAAATGCCAAGATTTTTTAAAATGTATGCACAAAAAAATTATGAGTTGGATAAACGTTTTATCTGATAAGAGAAAATGTGCATAAACTATAATGGAGACACATTTATCAAATAAATCACTATGCAATGGCAATGCATTTTTTTTTTCTGAACCGGGGAGACATTAATGGACTAACCAACAGACCGATTTCAGTGCATAACATCTGAAATGTTTTTTGGTCATTCTTTTGATATTTGGCGCCAGTTTTGGATGGAATAAAACTGTTTTATTCCCAAATATTTTTTCAGATATTGCAGTTTTGCGCACACATTTGCATATTTTGATGGAAACATAGCTATTAAATAGTTTTCAGCAAGATCTTCCAAATGAGTGTTAACATAACGAATTTCTTTAGCAAGCAAATTTAAGGCATGCAAAAGTTACGGACAACTAGGGGTACTGAAACCAGGAACAGCTGCCGGAAGACTGCACAGAATAGGGTTGTGTTTCATGTTTCCTTTTGCATAATTAATCTAACAAAACATTGCTGGCACATGGTGACATTTTTGTTTACCATTCTTTTCCATCTTTGTCATATTCTTCTGCTAAGCCAGCAAAAAAGCAAACGCTGTCTCTTCAGCGCTGACAGTTCCTCTCAAAGTCCCATCCTCCTCTAACTTTAGCGCTCACTGATTGGATATTTAAGCAAATGAGCAATTCATTGATTGGATATTTGCTTGCGGTTTGTGTTTTTTGTATCTTGGATTTTTTTTTTTTGTATCCCGAAGCAAAATATTACTTATAACGTGAAGCATTTGTATCTCGAGGTACCATTGTAATACATACAGAAGATATTCAAGTGAGGAAACGAAAAAATGCAGTTCACAAAGGCGTACCGAACCGAAAAGGGTGTATCGAATGGTTCAGTACCAAGTATTGTGGCATCCCTAGTCAAAAAACGTCCCCTCCAACAAGTAAAATCTTGGAACCAATCCATACCGAGACTGCTTGTTTACAAAGTTCATACCCCCCAAACCTTTGATTTCTCGCAATAACACAATTTTTAGATATTTTTAAATCAAATCCAGGGTGCCAAGGAACTGTGATCATCGAGCTCCAGTAGAACATCACCAACATCTTCTAAGTTGACAATCTGCTATCAGGGGTTCAAGTCGAGCTTAATCAAGAGGCGATAACACTTTGTTGACAAAAGAAAAGAAATATGGACCTTAAACACTTTGTTTTGATGCGGCTGCAGACAGGAAGTGCATTGGTGATTTCTCAAGCGCATGCGCAGTTTAATTGGCCGAGTGGCAACCCTCTGCTTTCTGTTGTGGTGCATAAAAGGAAGTGACCAATGATCCTGAAGTTCATTGATTTGTCTTTGCTACGCCCACATCACACCTCCGCTCATCTTTTGCCCATTTTTGTCTATTTGATGCCGTTTTACAAAATAATTTGCAACTAACTTTTAAAATTCATTTGAAAATAAAAATGTTTTGAGACTACAAAGCTAAGAAGGCTACGGTGTAGTTAATTTAAAATGTTGGGTATGTTGTTAAAATAACGTAATATATGGAAATATTGTAAATGTTACGACTTAACTTAAATAAATTTCAGAAGTTAGTCAGCTCTTAGACGATCGCGCAGTAACTCCACATTATGTAGTTCAACACAATATTCCAGTAATGTCTTTTTTTTTTTTACCTTCTCACAGCATGGTGTTATCACAAGCCGTCCTGCAGTGAGTGATTTTTCATCCTTTCATAAATATATATTAGTTCCTGCTTAAATTACTTACTGAAGTCCACTTTTCTTCTTCTTTTCTTATTTGCAATAGATTTTAACACTTGGGCTGCACTTGTTTCAAAATACTGCAATGAATCCAGCCAGTCTCCAATTAACATTGTGTCGGCACAAGTGCAGGAAAACCCCAAACTGACCTCGTTTAGTTTCGCTGGATTCAACGACACCTCCACCTTCCTGAACATCATAAACCAAGGAGACTCTGGTAAGGACTCACAGACGACAGTTTTGAAGAATTTATAGTAGATTCAGAACGTTAAACATGAAAACTTTGAAAAAATTAAAGACAGTATATTGCAATCGCTTTGTGTTGATATTCTCCCATATGGATGCAAAACTCATTGCAATATATACATTTATCTATTTTTTTTGTTTACAGATATATTTACATATTCAATAATTTTGTAAATTTTTGCACGTATTTATATATTATGTAGTAATACTCCTATTTTTATTTTATTATTTGTGCATGTTCATTTAGTTATAAATAAATACATTTTTATATATTTACATAATTTACCTATTTATTTATTTGTGTACACATTTGCATTATTTTATTTATTTAAGTGTTCGTTTACTTATTTAATTATAAGTACATATTACTTATAATTTAAGTAATTAATATGTTTAAGTACATATTATTTATTGTTTGCATGTTAATTTGTAAATAAATGTATTTTATTAGTTTATTTTTCTGTATTGTTTTTTTACATATTTATAATTTTCTTTATCTGTTTGTTTGCATATTTATTTTTTATGTAAAATTATTTGCTAACCTATTTGTTCACTTATTATTTATTTCATTTGTATCTGTATAGTTTTAGATTAATCTACTTATGTGGTTGTATGTACTTTTTTATTTTTGTATTATAACTACATTTTTTGTTTATATATTCGCTTGCATTCTAATTTTAAAAAGCTTTCTTTTCTTACCTTTTTTATTCTTATATATATATATATATATATATATATATATATATATATTTGTACACTTTTATGTGGATATTTATTTCTTTATTCAACAATATTTTACTTGTTTATTTATATGCATTTTTTAATAATTAGAATTAATTTATTTATTAATTTATCTAATTATTTATTGTTTTATTTACTTATTTATATAATATTTATTTATTAAAATGAAAATACATTTGAATTGATTTGTTTTTTTCATGCATTTTTGTATTTATTTATTTATAAGCATGTATTGTATTCATTTGCAAGTCACTTTAGATTTTATGAGTTTGTTTTTAAACTGTACAAATTTCAAACACATGAATGTAGAAGTTGTTCATGAACTGGATGTTGATTGTCTTTGCAAGTGGTGGTGAACCTGGACGACAGCGTGATGTCGGTGAAGGGAGGAGACCTGCCGGGTCTCTACAACAGCAAACAGTTTCATCTGCACTGGGGGAACGGCAGCTCCTCACCTGGATCCGAACACAGAGTGGATGGGAAACAGTACGCCATGGAGGTACTGCACGAATACTGCTCCGAATGCACCAATGAAAATAAGCACCAAACTTGTTTTACGGATTCAGACATGATCAGCAGCATTGACGTGTCGTATGAGATGTTTGAATATGCATGCAGCTTTTAATCCAGTGCTTCAAACTTAATCATTTTCTTCTCTTGAGTTTCTATCTATAAAATGAACTCACTTCTGCATGAGGCAATAAACCATTTCTCTCTTTTTTTATAGCTGCACATTGTGAATGTCCATTCCAAATACAATGGAAGTGTTTCTGCTGCCCTAGCTGCTCACGACAGCTCTGGTCTAGCTGTTCTTGGTTTCTTTGTCGAGGTGAGCACAACCTGCCCTCGTTTCAGATTCCAGAAGAAAATGTGATACTTTCCCCTTAAGAGATCCTTTATTTCCATTCTAACAAAATGTTGTCAAACCTGTTTAAGCAATTTAGCCTCATTTGACATATTTCTTTCACTTATCATCTTCAGTCAGACGAACGCGCCTCAAAAGCAACGACCTTATAATTTATATGAAACCTACAAAGGCTTACATAACCCTGTTTTGACTGATACAGAATATTTGATTTCTATTTGTAGTCTCAGTGATGGAAAGATGTTTTTGATACCCTGCTGATTCTAGACGTTGATTACCAACCAGAATAAGTTCATTACATTTATTTCAACAGTGATAGAAAGAATTACAATATAAACTGATTGTATGAATGAAAAGTATTTGGCCCCTTTGAGACTCTAGAGGCATAACCCTTGCTACGGATGTTTCCTGCAGTTGGCACCATGTTTGCTCACATCACGAGGGATTTTTTCTCTTCGGATCCTCTCCACGTTTGATGTGTGAAATCCAAACCTTTGCTCTTTATAGACTTGGCTGTGTGTTTTGGGCCATTGTTATGCTGAAACACCCATATGGTCACCATCTGTCATAGATGCTGTAAAATCACCTTGTCCCCTCTGTGTAGTTCTACAACATTTTTGAGAACTTCAGTAGGATTTCAGTCCTTTGTAGTATAGTGTAGGACCAATTGTTGTCTTGGTGACTGGACCCAGCTGACCATTGAGGAGTTACACCTCATCATTCCCATAATCACTGATGAAGGAGCCCCAGAATGAAGATTTAGTTTTAAATCAGGCATAAAAAGGTGAATTAAGCATTAAATTGATTGACAGCAGGGGATCAAATATTTAATTCCCTCACTGAATGATAAAATTGTCAAACAACATTTTTAAATATTTGAATCTATTTTCAGGGAACCGATGATCCAAATGCAACAAAAAGCTGGGACATCCTCACCTCCTATTTAACAAGCATCCCCTATTCAGGTAAAAATAAGCTTGTTGTGAAAATGAGTTTTTAACATAATGTTTAAGTTATGGAAATTATTCAAATGATATATTGTGAGATTAAATTGAAAGTTGACGTCAAAGACCACATTTCTGAAACCAAATCTAAATTTTAAACCAATGACTGTTGCTATAGATGCAGCGTGATTACTCTATTTGAAATCGCCATGATTCTACGATTAAAAAATATATATAACTAAAAGTCTCTGTTTTACAAATGATCAGAAAATGTTGATATAACGTACACAATTGCCATCCGTCTCACAAAGATTTTTATCCTTTAAGCTTTTATCCCAAGAGAAAAAAACAACATCAAACATTTTGTAACAAAGCATTTGCTGAATATGTTTAATTTTAATGATTATTTGGATCTATTAAGTTATTTTTTACTGTATTTTTGCTTGAACAGTGTGTAAAAGTATTTGTTTTTAGTGAGGAAAAAAAGTTAGCCTTGAAGCTAACGATTTAAATGTAAAATGCTTTAGACTTGTGCTAAAAACATTAGCATATTGTTGAAATGAAAAATAATACTGTCTCTATGCCTAGAAGTTTAATGAGTTGTCAATTTAATGTGTGAATGAGAAGATAATAATGGCTACTGTGAATCTAAAGAGAGGTAGGACAAACAGCTACAAGCTACACAGCGATCCATTCATCCATAACTGAGGATCATTACTCAGAAATAAACATTTGATTACATTTCATTTTGTCTGGTACATTACATTTTGTTTAATTTTATGTAGCACCAGAAGTATTTTAAGGATATGTGGTGGTGTTCTGTCTTGATACTCACCACTAGGGTAGATGCATTCTCCAACAGTAGAGCATTGCACTAGCAACACTTTCATGAATTCCCCAGAAAAAAACAAGAACTGGCCAAATGTAGTGATTAAATCACAAAATGTAAATCGCTTTGGATTAAACGTGTGCAAATGGCATCAATGAAATTTCTTCATGAACAGAACAAAAAAAGAGAATACAATTAAAGAAAGTGTCAAATTAAATAATAAATCATTGAAATGAAATACAATGTAATCTCTAAATAAAAAAAATAAACTTTCAATATAAACACTTTTCTTAAGGCATAATTCATGTCTCTGCACCTTCCTCTGCTTCTCATTGGCTCGATCATGAGTGTCTTCCAATCATCAGCACTGTACAGGAGACAGGAATGCTTTCTGAAGTTGAGCACAGTTCTAAAATACAGGACAACATGCCTCCCTTATTGATGAAACAGAACGGCTCATTTCTTGTTCAAATACGGGAGTGGCAAACCTACACCCAACAAATAAAGACTACAGATCTGCTGATCAAAAACTACAAACCCAAGACCAATGTACTGGATTTCAGAAATCAAAATATCAAATCTGCTGTAGCTTTATTGTTTCCCTAAACATAATATACAGCTAAAAGCTTCCATCTTCCATCAGGTAACGCGACCACAGACATCATGAATCAGATCTCAATGGACGGTTTGCTGCAAGGTGTTGACAGGACCAAATACTACCGTTATCAAGGCTCCCTCACAACACCCACCTGCAATGAGGTTGTGATCTGGACGGTGTTTAAAGAGCCTATCAAAGTCAGCCATGACCTGGTAAGTCTAAACAAACATGATGTACAAGCATGTGATCCATGCAAAATTAAGTAAATAGAATGTGGACAATGAAACTGAAACACTTTCCAATAAAGTTTAGAATGTTTCATGAGATGGTGACAGGAAGGTTTGCTATAGATGAATAGAACATTTCACTTTGTGTGTGCTCTGAGCATCTTTGAATGATTTAAGTCTGTAAAGGTTTCCCGGTGTCCGAAGCATCATAAGCTAAAAGCTTTTAAAATTTTATATTATTTTCACTTATTAGTCTATTAATGATGGTGACTGTATATATACATAATGAAGTATAGAAGTCCTTTAAACTATAAATATGATATTGTGATCAACAGTTAATCAAAGCATCAGACCCCTGTATACTGTATAAAGGCAGTGGGAGAAGATCATGAAAAGATATTTATTTCAGTAATTTGCAGTTTTGCAATCCACTTTTTGTGAATGTCACCCAAATTTTTTAACAGGTTTTGTTCTAGAATTCTCTCTAGGGTGCGGTTACTTCTTTTTTTTCTTTCCTTCACTTCTATTAATGAGCATGGACACAGAGCTATGTGAACAGTAGCCTCTTTTGCAATGCTCTTTTGTGTCTTACCCTCCTTGTGCATGGTGTCAGTGGTCATCTTTTGTATCCTCTAAAACTAGACTGAGAGACCATTTAAAGGACTTTGTGGGTTTTTTTTGTGAATTACACGATTAGAGTGTGTCACCAGGTTTGTTCAACATGGAACATTTTCAGAATATTCTAATTTTCATTAATTATAATTAATTTCATTAATTGTCAGAATCATCAAAATGAAAATAAATAACAGTTTAAATATATCAGTCTGTGTGGACTGAACAGATTACTGAAATAAACTTTGAATTATATGACAAGCTCCCATACAATCGATTTAAAAAAAAAAGGTTTTAGTTTCCTTGTCCAATCCCTATTTAATATTTTTTAAGGACAGTGTGCTGATGCTTTTATTTTAGAAAATTTTGTTCCAGAATTTTTTTTTTTTTATATTTTCAGTCTTATTTGGCTATTATAAAAAGACCATATGCCCTACTGAGAAGCGCAACCCTTGTATAATTTGTGAGGGCCTAGTATTTTATTTGACCCCTTACTGGTTTTGGCAAAGAAATAATCAGTAAATAAATGTAATAGTATAATGAAAAATGTATTTTAGCTTAACAATAAATGGCCACACTGGAATAGAGACTTATCTGTTGTGTATTTCAAATTAAAAGTCCCTCATTTTACTGCATTCCTCCATACAGATCAAGCGCTTCAGTACCACAGTGCTGTTCAAAGACACCAGTGCTTTTGCTCCAATAACCAACAACTTCAGAGGGGTGCAGCCAATCAACGATCGAGTGGTGACGACACAAGCCACCCAGCCACAGGTGGCAGCAACAGCAGCAGGATCTTCAACATCAGTCAAAGCATGTCTTTCATCTCTAACAGCACTTCTATTGTCAGTGTTTTACTGCCTCTGAAAATATGAACCATGCACCTTTGAAACAGCCTAGATTCATTTATTTCTGACGCACAATGTAAACTTGTATGTTTCACTTATGCACCTTTTGTATGGATGATATGCAGCTCTTTAAACCACTTGTATTTCTGTTTAACGCACAATTTGAGTAAGGATTATGTCAAGTGTTGTTTTGATCCTGTACTCAAACTTTATGAATGTATATTATTACTCAGGGGTGTGTTTACCCATTTTTGGACCCTTAGCAAATCAAGGATCTGGGGCCGCCTTCGAAGCAACATTGCATTTGAATAGCCACTAATGAGTTTATAAACAATAAAGTTTCATTTGATATAGTTTGCATGATATGAACAATATTTATTATTATCTTCAGAACTGTTCAGAATATTGTAGCTATATAAATGAAAGTTAATGCTGTTAACTTGAATAGGTTTCTGCTTTTGTCCTCTGTGTCATAAATAGTATTTTCCAAAATTTTTTAGTGTAACATTGATATGTTGTACCAGATAAAACATGCATAAACCATGTATCACAGTTTTAGCTGGCCATGTTGGGATTTCCATTAGAGCACATTATTTTAATATCTTCTTAAAACAAGCAGCTGTCAGATTTGTCCCTTGACCCAAACTTTAGGGTCCCGTCCCCTAGTCCTTAACTTTGGTTAAGTCTTATATTTTGTCCACATAAAGGAACACAGGATATGTCTGCTGAACAATGGTGGTGTGCTGCTGTTGGGTGTAAAGATTAACTTACGGTAATCGTTTGCCATTTACTTGAACACTGTGGACACCTTCCGCATGGCGGTAGGAACTGGAATCAACTGTAGATCAAAGTCTTTTAAAACTAAATTAAGCAATATGTGTTTCGTAGATACCCTAAAGAATATCATCAGCCAGTACAAAATTGGTATTTGATGTTGCCTTTACAGAACAAAACTCATAAGATGAAAGTATTATAAGACAAAGTACACTTCTAAAAGTCTTTGGTCGCTGCAGGCGTTTATCTTTGTCATGCATCGCAGGTGCTATTAGCATTAGTTTATTTAAGCTTACCTCCAGTTTGATTTGCAAAGAGGAAAACCAATATTTACAATTAACTCCAATCCATCTGTCAACAATAATGTTGATATATTTTTCTGTAATTGAAATACAGTGCAGTTGCATTATTTTATTATATTTTATAACTGAATTGTGTAATTTGGGCTAAAAGGCACACAATTAACACAAACTGACAAGTAAAATAATAAGAATAAAGGGCAGTTGCCTGATGCCAAGCTTTGTGCAATGATAGCAGCGTGGTGCCCACCATATTTCCATGACTGGCACATAGAAATCAGCAAAGCTTTAATTAGATTCAGATTTTATTTGCATATATATATATATATTTATATACATACAGAGTACAATGTGCAGTGAAATGTATTGTACGACTGACCTGTAACCATTTAAGGGATGTATAGATAAAATAGAAATAAAAAATAAATAAGATAGATGAAAATATCTTATTTATCTTATATATCTTATCTTTCATACCTATTTGTATGAAATAAAATAAAGTACAAAAATGCAATATGATGCAAATTATTAAACTATAATATTAAGCAGATTTATTAAATTATTTTTTAAAAATCATTGTTTTATCTTTGAAAAAAATAATAAAATAAATTCAAACATATTACTGGATTCTGAAATCTAAAGCAAAAGCAAATTTCAAAAGGAATGCCTCAACGCCTGTAAATAATGTGCATATCGACCTATATTCGTGAACAAACATTTATATCATTAACCAATTATTTAGAAATGTTCTAATTAATAGTCATATTCTCAAAATCACTGACAATAAACAGTTTCATGCATCTATGGACAGTATTCAGTCGTCCACACACCGTTAGCATTATAGAGCTTTTAGCTTAGCATCATTGAATCCGACGTGGTGTTCATTTTAACTTAGTTAAACCCTATGTTTCCAATCAATCATTTTTAAAAAGTTATTCACAGTGATTTTAAATCTCAATCTAACTAGGTCAAAGCAAATCGGAGCAAAAAGAGATCTTGATTAGCTACAGCTGAGGTACCACATGTGCCAATCATGATGGATTCAACTGGAGGCAGCTTCTCGTTATAAAATCGAAGGAAGGCAAATATTGAAGCTGATACATCTTTCTCTTTCTTTTTTTTAGTATATACGTGTGTGTAAAGGTAATGAAATTACATAAAACTTCAAATAGAACATTATTTACTTGTGTTTTTATACACAAAACTGACCAGTTTGCTTAATTCTGAGGATGATTGTATAGACTCTCTTGTTTTTTTGTTCCCCTGTTCCACAGATGCTTGCACTAACTGCTTTCCTTGCAGCTTGTGTAGTTCACATGGTGTGCAGTAAACCACCTGTTTGTAAGTTATAATTATTGGTGTCTCAGAAGAAAATGTAAAATGTCTCTTAAATGAAATGCATATTTGAAACATGAACTTTTAGAAGCAGAAAAGAAAACTGTTGACTGAGAGACAGAACTTTTAAAAGTGACTTTGAAAAAAGTTGTAGTTAGTGGAATGCAAAGGCAGAATTATAAATGGGACATCACATAACTGAGCAAAGAGAAAAGCATAGCTAGCTGAGTGTTCCAGAGCTGATGTCTCACAGTTTGGGAAACAATTTAGATGTTCGCTAGGTTTGGTGATGGCATTTTTCCATAGAATAGGTCATTGAATCTTTTCAGACCAACAGCATTCCAGTTGAAAAAGAGTTTCCATATGTGTGCTGTTTAACACCAGAGGAACATTTATTTAATTTTTTTTAAGGCTGATATCATTAGTGACAGTACTTCATCCCAATGAGCAAACGTGGCATCGGAGGATGCAGGGATATCTTAGAAAATGAGCTGTTAAAGGACTGTTCCCCTAAGGTGGAACCTGGCTTTCATTATATAAGCTTAGAAATTTACTGACACCTCTCTCTCTCTCATTTTCTGTGTACAGTGATGCCCCGAGATACGAAACTAATCCGTTCCAGGCTGACCAATTCGAACAATTCGTATCTCGAAGCAAGTTTTATATGTTAAATTCCTAATCTGTGCAACGGCTCTCAGAAACACTATGTTGATAGAAAAAATAGAAAACCAGCGAAAAATCAAGTAAAGTTTCTTCAATCCTTAAATCTACACATTGTTAATGTAATAAATGACAAAAACACACGCAAAATATGTAATATGTACACAAATGTGAAACATTAACTTGAGAGTGAGGTGATGTGTTTGAGGAGGTGGAATGGCTGGCAGAAAACATTACGGTGGTACGTATGAAAGTTAACTTTCTCGAGATATTTCACGAAATACTGACACCAACACGGTTTCAAGCATCAGGAATACTGAGTGTGTGAGACGCTTCTGAGAGTGCGTCACAGAGTTTCTCTAACTCTCTAACTCTAACTGCTACAGAACAGCACTTTCTACGTTATAAATGTTATTTTTTTTTTTTTTACAACACCTTGACTCTAACATTTGTTAGTACATTATTGGTAATCCACACATAATGTTTCGCTCGATTTAAAACTGCTTTAAAGTGTTTTAAGGCGTATCAGCCCCTTAAAGCACACATTCTTCAAAGGGAAAAAGGACTCAGAAACGCGTGACAAAGAAGTGGAAAATAGAGCATAAATCTTTGTTATTGTTCGTATCTCGAAGCAAAAAATTTCCCACGAGACCTTTCGTAACTCGAAGCATTCGTATCTCGGGGTACCACTGTATATGTATTTATGTATAAAGCCCAATTTTAGACTTCTGTGTCAAACGTGCATGTCTAGCCATCTCTATCAGAAAATCTTCATACTCCACAGACAAAACTGTGTCTCAGATGGTTCTACTTCTGAACTAACTTCTTCAATCTGATCAATCGCTCAGTGTTTTGCTTCATGTTGGTTTTTGTGGAGGAGGCACTTAGATATGCATGACATCATCTTGTCCCAGAAAATGAGGAAGTGATTGTGTTTCCAAGTGCCACAAAGGAATCTAGCTGCTGCATTTTGGACTAGTTGTAACCCTGAGAAAGTTGATTGGTCAATTCTATAATTCAACTAGTTCAACCATGATAAAAAGTAATGAGGTGCTTTCCCCAAGATTTTACTGGTTATTAATGATTACCGGTTCTTAATCTTTAACTGCAAACGCAGTTGGCTAAAACACGATTTGACAACCATATTACCTTGCTGAAAACTGTTCTTCATGTGTCTTTTGTAGCGTGGTGTTATCACAGTCCTTCATGCAGTAAGTGTTTCCCTTTGTTCCTTATACAGGTGTTTGTGTAGCATAAACGCAAAGGTTTAGTTTATATATATTTTTGTTCAGAAGCCGTACTCACACTGAAAGTCTAGGGAAATACACTTCAGACTCAAGCTTTACATGAACTTAAAAATGTGTAACATCGGCCGTTCATTAACTGTTGAGTAGATGCCAGCTGCACGATATTTAATAATGTTTAATTATGATGCAGCATTAGTGCATCGGAAAAAACGCTCTCAGCTCACTATTTGATCACTTGTCTAACCCAGGGCATGTCTCAGAATTTGTAATCGGGCACATTGAAGATAAAATCTGGTAATGCCATAATCATCGATTTCTGGTAATGGGAGCAGAGTTCGTCTTTGAAATCAAATTAGGAAGCAACACAGTTTGATTGGGCAGTCAAAAAATTCCATTGACTTGAATAGGAATGCATGTGGAGTTCACTCTGGTCTCGCGATTCCGGTCTGATGGAAAGTTCAGTTGGTAGGAACTTTGTCCTATGACTGGGTCACGTGATGTCTTGAGCCACCACATACTGATTTTGATTGATCAATATGAAGCAAATGTACATTGTTTGGGATGTTTGAATGCTCTGCTGCCAGCAACATCCTTCAGCATGGCTGGTTGGGCAGTGAGTCAGTAATGCTGGCATTTATTTGGAGGGCATCAGAAGTAGCCTGACTGGCAATAGGTAGTGGTTGATCTTAAGTTCATGTGGCTGGAGTGGGTCGGCAGTTCCTGCAAGACTAAGGCATTGTTGCAATGGACTGTCCGTCTGTTCCCCTGAAATGAAGCACATCTGGACCATTACATTTACGTATTGAGCTGACACTTTTATCCAAATCAGTGTTTTACTTTTGATCCGAGCTGCCAGTGGAGTGAGATGAAGGAAGGAGTGATATGGGCTGCTCTAGGTTCCATGAAGGTCATTTGGGCTGCTGACTTCTGTATTATTTGAAGGGGTCTGACTATAGGAAAGAAGTTTGAGAAGAGCACTGCAGTGGTCAAGTCTTGATAGGACCAGTGCTTGAACTAGAGTTGGCAGAGACTGTAGATGTCTCGTCATTTAAAAACTCTGCCAGACTAGGGACATGCTGCATATAGTGCACTACACTTTCAAGGCATGATCGTGCAACACAGATCTACAACTCTCAAATTTCTTCTAAGGTGAAATCACATGGGCCAAAACTCCAGGTTGTAATGGCACCCAACAATCTCCAATAGACATCAATACAGGGAATGTCCA
Source organism: Danionella cerebrum (assembly GCA_007224835.1). NCBI lineage: Eukaryota > Metazoa > Chordata > Actinopteri > Cypriniformes > Danionidae > Danionella > Danionella cerebrum. The sequence goes on along the minus strand of SRMA01026543.1, from coordinate 36,643 downwards.
GGCTAACGCTAATCTGACTGCTTTCTCGTTCGCTGGCTTCAATGAACGAAGCGCTCTGACTGAGATTACGAACACTGGCACAACAGGTGAGCATCTTGCCATTTTTTTTTTCTTCTGACTTTACTTTAGTATTTGAATACTTGTGAAAAGACAAGGACGTCAAATTGGTTTTGTTCGCTAGTTCTAGTTTCACTCGATCACATGAAAATGTGGGTAGCAGGGGGTGATCTTCCAGCAGTGTTCTCCAGTATCGAAATTCACTTTCACTGGGGAAATGGCAGCTCTGTGCCTGGATCTGAACACACGGTTAATGGCAAAAGATACCCAATGGAGGTATGAATGTAGCATTTTAAAATGGTTTCTTTATTTTTAGTGCTTAGATGCAATGTAATGTTTCTTCAGCTGCACATTGTGAACAAGGCTCTGCACACTGGAATCAAATCTGGTGATTCCTTGGCCGTGCTTGGTGTGTTCATTGAGGTAGTCTGAATATTTGTCTCATTTAGGATAAAATTTAAATGATTTCAATGTTTTTCATTGTGAGATCACCCACAGGCTTCTACTGAAACTGGAAAGCCTGAGAGCTGGAAAACCTTGACGTCATATCTTGCGAAAATTGCCAATGCAGGTCAGAAGGCTGTTCAATGGAAATTTTTTTTTTTTTTTGTTTTAAACATTGGTCAATTTTTTTTGTGTGTGTATATGTCAGGTGATAAAGTGAGGGTTTTTCCAAACATCTCCATGGACGATCTCCTGCTTGGAGTGAATAGGAACAAATATTATCGCTACATGGGCTCCCTGACTACACCAAACTGCAAGGAAGGGGTGTTTTGGACGCTCTTTAAAGATCCGGTTAGAGTTGGGAGTGATTTGGTAAGAAAACACTACTCATTAAATATCAAATCTGGAAATTGACAAGAGTTGCCTTCAACACTTTTAAAGTGTATATTTGAGAACCACCCAAAACATCAGCACTTTTCTAGTGAATTAATAATCATTGGTCAGATATTAACCTTTATTCCGATGAAGCCAAATATGATGGTGTAAACTTTGTGGGATTGACTTTCACAGTCAAAATCGATCCAAACCACTCAGAGTTGATCTAACACTTGAATTTACTCTGTGCGGTTGTGCTTTTATGTAATGGATGGTAAATGTGTGGTTGTGCTTGATACAACTTTATTTCCTGAATGAGAGGTGAGGGCACCACAGTAGTTTCAAAGTTATCTGTTTAACGTGTATTAAATCAATTATTATATCTATTTTTAGATTGTTTTAGGCTTTCTTTGGAACTGATAGGGAGGGTTGACAATCGGATCAGTTTTCGAAACGGTGTTGCCTTGCATGAATATGTACAGCGCACTATACCACAGGGCCAGATTTCATTTTTTATTTATTTTTGTATTTATTTTGAGTGAAAATGGTGACGTTTTTTTTAAGAAAAAAAATTGCAAATTCCTAAGTGATCTAGCCACTTTTTTTTTGAACACAAGGGAAGTGGAGGAAGTTAGGGGTGGCTGGAGACTATAAACCTTAAGATCAAGCAAGAGTAATATAAACTCTATGCATTACACACTTTGATGTCTGCTAATAAAAAGTATTTTTATTTGCAAAATTGAATAATTGCCAAGGTAGAATGTTTGTTTGATAGGAGGATGGTGATCTAAAGTTCTCCATGCCAATATGCCATGCCCCCCCCCCCCTTCTGCTTAGCTGAAATACTGTGACTCCAATCTGGTTGCGATGGAGGGGTCGATAACATAAAATAATGTTCCCATTGTCATTTTGTTATATATACCCGCTTCCATGTTTATCATTTACCAACGCTAAAAAGAATCAGAATGGGAGAAACGGAGAAATAAGTTGTATGAAATTGAGGAACACAAAACCATAAACCTGAGATAAGAAGGGAACAAGTCTTCTTTACTAGAAGACGGCACATTTTTTTTTGTCCAAAGGAGAACCCAAATGTAAACACTGCAAATGCAGACTATCTGCTCATAGAATGCCCTATATATGATTTAGCTGGAAGCAACATCTGAAATCTGACAACTCAAAAGAAGTCATCAATATTACATTTTATTTTCAAAACTGACTTGCCATACTTTAATATTTGAGGAAAGTTTTAATTCATGGTAAATATTTAATGTCTTCTAGAGGCTGGGGTTCAAGTACTTTTGCGCATTGCCTGGTATGTTCTTGCACAGACTGATGACTGCTAGAATTCACTGTGAATTCATTTTGTGCTACCAGTCTGCAAAGATATCGCAACCCGAATAAGACTTGTTTGGATGTCTTTGCAAAGTTTGGTGGCTGTAGCTCAAGATATCTTGGAGATCAGTTTAGAATTTAGTCCAACGAGAAAAGCTAATAATGTGTTTGCGGATAAGTGTGCGGTAACTGTTAATCGGACGAGTTTGAGGACTTCACTTATTATTTCCCATTAATCTAAAGTCTTTTTTTTCCCCATGTAGTTTCAGCCTCTATGGTTTTACCAGCTGTGATAACCAGCCTTACATGAAGGAGATAAGGCTTCTAGTGGTTTAGGGTTTTTTGCAACAGTAAATCCAACTATACGGAGTTAATTATTGTTCTTTACACTCAGAATTTGCTTTGAATTTGTTCAAACTAAATTGGGCTGCACCCAGTCAAATGTAAAGCACTTTATTCCTGCCCTCGATGCCAGATTGACCTCTTCAGTAGAACGGTCTACATCAACACCAGCAGGAACTCCCCTCTGATGCTGAACACCTTCAGGAGCATCCAGCCCATCGGTGGCAGGGTTGTGGCCACACAAGAGGCAGGTTCCAAAATAAACCCACAATCTGGTGCATCGACGCACTCTTGGATTGCTATGTGCCCTCTTCTGAGTCTCCTGGTCATGTGGGGCATCATGTGTTGATTTTAACTGTTGGAAGTGAATGCTTTAGATTTGGAAACCCTAACATTTAGGATTTCCTTCAGTATTCATGTGTTTCTTCGGTAAACAACTTCCTTTATTTTTTGCATTTGTTCACTAGTCTAATGTATCTTGGTTTTATTGAATGTTTAACATGTTTGTAATTGGTTTGAGCTGCTTCTGAGCTATCAGATGATAATTTATGGATGGCCTTTGGCTTGGAGAGTTGTTTTTCTGAATCCAAAAGAGGACTGTATCTTCTTGGTAATTGATTTAAATGCCGCTTTTCTGTATTTGTGATTTCTGTCTGCTTCCCTTATTTTAAACAAATTGGATGTTAATTTTATTACTTGTTGTACATGTATGTTAAAATGTTTTCATTAAAATATTGTATTATATTAGCCTGTCTTTTTCAGTCAATTCACTTCAACTAAGGTGTGTTCTAGTTTTATAAAATCTTACCCAAAGCTGTGTATGCATGTGTGCTGCTCAATAGTGGCATCCAGGAGAGTTCCTCAAATTTTTCTAATGGCAGTAGGCGTCGTGACGTTAGATCTCTATAGGCCGGGCACCTTTGAGCAGCCTCTTTTAAAGGTTGATACTTCCTGCTTATGCTACAAATCCAGTTTGTGATTTATTTCCTATTCTGTCTCAGAAATCAACAAGAGAATTTTTTTTGACTCATTCTGCTCTCTGATTGGCCAAAATATGCATCTCAATGAGTCTTCTTCCTCAAGCCCTCCTCGGACACTCTGCTAGAAAACATGAGCAACAAAGCTTCAGAGATGGTGGAAGTTTATAAAAAGTTCCAAAGCGTAGTATTCTAGAAAGCTGCAGCACTTTGTTCAATCTATAGCGTTGATGAATCCACAGATAAGTCCATAAATGTCTGATTTTGTCAAGCCCACCAATGACCTAGGAGTAGTATGATCTTTAGAAATTACTAATCATTTTAAACGAAGCCATTTAATGTTTGAAGCCGGCTCACATTATTGCAATATTGTTGGTTTTAATTTGCAAACTGAGAATTATTGTTGCGCTTTCCACTGACTTGTAACAAAACTGCTCTAATCTGCTTGTCTTGGTGTGATTTGGGTTTTTTTCCCCACAGCCTTCTGTACATTGGCCGTACAAGTTCTAAAAACAGGCTTAAACCAGGCCAAGATATACTTTTCTACAATTGGAAAGAAAAACCGTATACTTGCTGTTGATTGCTGACTGGTCAGGTGTTGAGCTCTTTTTGGCCTGGAGACAATGGTGCCTGGTTGTGCATTTTCTGTTGAATTTGCTATGGCATCAACCAGACCTGAGAATAAGGGAACAGAGTGAGGAGACCTATACTTTTCCTCAAACCTGCTCTCCTATACCCAGTTTCCCATTTTTTTTAATTCAATGTTACGATTGTGCAATTTTTTTTGTTTTAATTTTTTTTTTAACATAAATATCGATGACACCAACAGTTTTGCATAATGAGTGGTTGAGTGAAGCCATTTATTGTCAAACAACTGTTCACTCTTTTTAAACCATAATGACACCAGAAGTTTTCCAAAAAGTCTCAAACAAAGAGTCTCACACACCCCAATAATTACCATCAACGACAGCCTGAAGTTTCTTGAGGTAGTTGTCAATGAGGTTCGGTATCTTCTCTGTTGGAGAAGCAGCACATTCTTCTTGGCAAAAAGCCTCCAACTCAAAAGAGCACGTTTGCCTTTTCCCCAGAGTGCTTCAATGATATTGAGGTCAGGAGACTGATATGACCAAAAAGTTTAGTTTTGGACTCATCGCTCCAGATAACTTTTTTATCCACAAAAATATTTGTGGATAAATTACATTATTTAGTGGTGACAGGAACCATTTTTAACAATGTACTGAATTGTTAAGCTGCACATGAGCTGCACATGGAGCCTGTCGAAAGGCACAGTTCATGGCCTCTTTGAATCACATCTTATCTTTGTGAACAATAGACCAATCTGCTTTCAAACCAAGGAAAGAATGGATTATATTCCCCATGCTTGTATCAGTGTCATCGTAAATGATGAAAACCAAATGACTCAACTATTCAAGTCTTTGCTATGAGAAAATATGCTTTCAGATTCCTCTGATTATACTGGGCCATTTTAGAATTAGAAAGATGGTTTATTGATAAAGTTCAATCAGAAGCGCCACTCCCGACAACGCAGGAACTTTGTTGAACATATAAATTTTAAAAATCATTAAAGCCATTTTTGCAACTGTTATTTCTGAGGAAATAGAAAGTTTGGCTAGTTTATAGATTCTAAGTATTATGGACTGTCAGAATCCAATATTTAATCATATTTTACGGTATAGACTTCAAGAGTTTTTCAATCATGAACTTGGTAGGTTTTTTTTTTATAAATAAAATAAACAAATTTAGTGAATTTGGGTGCTGGGCACATTTTGTAGTTCCATTGTTTATTTTTTGTGGTTGGGTTGAAAAATTCTTAATATAATTATAGCAAATATTATGGTCTGCCAGAAGCATATTTTAGGGTAGCATTCTTTAGTTATTCCATCCAGAACTTGGCTTTTTTTTGGAAAAAAAAATCTGTATTAAATAAAATTGTGTGCTGGGCAGAATTGGTGGTTTATTTTCCTTTTTGACTGTGTTCCAAAATTTATTACATAATTATCTGAAGTATTATTGACCACCAGAGTGCACAATTTAAGAATATTTTACTTTAACATTTTTGAGTTATTCCATCTTGAATGTGGCTTATTTTTTTTGGAAAGAAATAAATTTAGTGAAATTGTGCGCTAGGCACCTTTTGAAGTTTCATTGTTTATTTTCTTTTTTGATTGTGTTAAAAATTCTTTACATCATTAAAGTAAGTTTTATTGACTGCTAGAATACATAGTTTAAGAATATTTTACTGTAGCATTTTTGAGTTATTCCATCTTGAACGTGGCTTTTTTTTGGAAAGAAATAAATTTGGTGAAATTGTGCGCCAGGCACCTTTTGAAGTTTCATTGTTTATTTTCTTTTTTGATTGTGTTAAAAATGCTTTACATCATTATAGTTAGTATTATTGACTGCTAGAATACATAATATAAGAATATTTTACTGTAGCATTTTTTAGTTAGTCCCTCCTGAACTTAAAACACATTTAAGTGAAACTGGGTGCTGGGGATATTTTGAGGTTTGCTTTTTTTCTTTTTCAGTTGTGCTCAAAAACTATTTACATAGTAATAGTAAGTAAATGATGACTGCCTGATTCCAAAATTTAGGAATATTGAACTATAGCAATTTTGAGTTAACTTATTCCATCCTGAACTTGGCTTTAAAAACACATTTAGTGAAATTGTGAGGTGAGCACAATTTGAGGTTCCATTTTTTATATTCTGTTTATGAGGATGTTCAAAAGATCTTTACATAATTACAGTTAGAATTATTGACTGCCAGAATAATTTTCTTCCAAAATGCATTTAATGTGCACAGTTTGGTGTGCACCACAGTTAACTTCCACTGAGGGCGTGTGGCATTGCATTCAGAGACATTTTAGTCTAATTGCCAGTTTATAAACAAAAGCTACAAATGTTCTATATGTTTTGGCTATTTTAAATACATTTGCAAAAGTTTAAAAACAATGATGTTGCCAATAATGGCAAATATAATATTTAGGCTGCAATATAAGCCGAGGAACAATTGCAGGGCAGTGAGAACTTTCTGGATTAACTGTACGTTAACACTCAAATTCTTTAAGTTTCATGGTTTTGCGCAACACTTCTTCAATTACAAGTTTCACCACGGATTTCCTTTAGTGTGTGAAGCTTCATGCTTAATTAAACCATGAGAAATTCAAGTTCAGTTCCAAATACGCCTAAAACCACACATGTAAACTGAAGAAGAACCAGTATTAAAGTTTATTGTTGCACTTTTCTCTGAGTATATCAGAAATCCTATCTGGGGTGTGTGTTTCAATCGTGCTGATTATGACGCTTACAGTAGCTCTGCTAAAGAATCACATTTCAGTTCAAACCATGAAAGGAACACATTGTTCTCTATCTTCTGGCATTAATGTAGGTGCTATTGTGATGTGAGGTCTTTATCGTTCACTGGATCATGTTCATTGCTCTGGAAGTGCTTTCTTTCACTTAATCAAACTTTTCTTTCATCCCTCTGACATTTTCAGTAATGTGAGATCAGCTCTTGTGAGTTCGTCTTCTAGTTTTGTAACGCACGTTCCTTTATAAAATCAGTGGTTCAAAAGGTGGGAGGACTAAATATTGAAAGCTATTTGTGCTTAACCCTTAAAAGTCCAGGGGCCTTTTACTTTGTGGAGAAAACGCTGCACAACGAGAAGAGGTGACCAGATCCTGAGGAAGATTGTGGAGAAGGAGCGATTCCAGATATTGGGGCACCTGTGGAAGCAGTGGATACCAGTCTGGAGTAGAAACATCCAGAGTACAGGTGTACAGGCGTGTGCAGGAAATGGGCTACAGGTGGTGCATTCCCCATGTCCAGCCACTTTTGAACCAGAAACAGCAGCAGAAGCACCTGACCTGGGCTACAGAGAAGCAGCACTGGACTGTTGCACAAATTTTGTCATTCAGAAACCAAGGTGCCAAAGTCTGGAGGAAGACTGGGGAGAGGGAAATGCCAAAATGCCTGAAGTCCAGTGTCAAGTTTTCATGAGCTGTATGCTAAAATGATCAATAATAGAACAATAAAAGGCTTGAAGTACTTCAGTTGTGTGTAAATGAATCTGAAATATATGAAAGTCTAATGTTTATAATTACAGAAAATAATGAACTTTATCACAATATGCTCATTTTTTGAGAAAGACCTGTAGGTCATAAAAGTGCGAGGTTACTGCACCAATGAAATGTGTTGTGTAATGATTATTCGCTCTTCCTGTAAAATAACCCTCAAAAATGCAACCCTTAATCTCTAAGATGATTTACTCGTGGTGAAACTTTGGTCACAAGGTTACACACACACTCCACAGATAAACTGTGTCACATTGAACAGCAAGGTGATCTTTCTGACCTTAAACAATGTCTAGAATTCTAAACATTGGATCATTATCTCGTAATCTGGGTAGTTGTTCACAGAGCAGCTCATCAGACTTGTCTGGGATGTTTTTCATCAGTTCAGAAAGCAAACTGTTTTCCAGATAGGATTTATATTACGAGCATTTTGAGATTTATGAATCTAGTTGCTAGTGCTAGAAAAAGGGGCACCATAAGAAGCTAGTTGCCAAGTGAGCACGTGGTGCTGCAGGGGAGTGTTATGGAAGATTCCAGAATCATGAATCCATCAACAGCAGAAAAAAGAGTGACCGGTCTATTACAAGATTTTGTAACCGTCAGCCAACCCCAAAGCTGCTTTTTTCATGTTTGCATACATGAGGAGAGGGTTACACACACACACACACACACACACGCACACGCACCCGCACACACGCACACACACACACATATATATATATATGAAAATATATATATATATTTTGCAAAGCACTATGTGACTTGATTCGATTAAAGACAGGATCTGAAGCACAATACAAATAAAGACAAATAAATAAGACAAGTAAATTTTGCAATTTTGCAAGTTTTGCTCGTTTGGAAACAGAGCTCATGGTTTGTTTGTGAGCGTGCTGAGGAACAAAGGCAGGAAATACCTAAAGCTAATTCTATTGTCATCAAAGCAATTAAGTTTTATCATGTCAAAAAAACTTTTCATTTAACTTTTCATCATAACATGAATAAAAATAAATAGAATTATATTAAAAAGTATTGTTTTTAACTAAACAACAAACACAAAAAACAAACTTTTCAATTAGGAAAATTTTTTTCTTGTCTGCATTTACAAAGGTCAACAGCAGGGGCAGCAAATACCTGGTAAACTGGGGATGAGCGTGTGCACGATCCGCCACACGAAAAAAGAGTTTCGGATTGCTGTATCGGATCTGTTGTTCGCAAGGAGAACGACTAATGAAAACTGGCCACTCGGTGGCGCTCATCCCATATTTTCATATTCTTTGGTCAGGAAAAAAATAGTGCGGCACAAATCTTTTTTCTTCTCTGACGTCGTCATCTTCGTCTTTGCTGTTTCCCCGTCTGGTGCGGAGTGCATCTGTTAGACCGTAAACGCCATCTTCAGGCAGGGGGTGTCATTGCATCAATTGCAATCATGCAGGATTTCTTCTCCAAAACGATGTGTCCCCTCTCTCCGCCCAGTTTTTATTAATGCGTAAGAAAGGTTTTTAAGCCAGTTTTAGTAGTTTCTTCCTCTCCTTAAATGCTTTCTCTGCTTAATTCTCTTCTGAAACGGATGAGGATCTTTTCCCACGACCAGAGGATGCATTTTTCCACATGGTTTTAAAAGAAATGAGAAGCAACTCATTGCAGTAGTTGGGGTTAAATAACTTGGTTCCAGCTGATAAATATCCCACATTCAGTATTAATATATCGTGCAGCACATGTATTTATAGCATGTAGCACTGTGTTAAATCAGGGGAATGACAAACTGATGCACATCTTTAGCTAGACTTAGATTTGATCTGATTTTTATTGCATTTTATGTTTATTTTGAATGCCTCCTTTCTGCCAAAACAACCCAAAATAGATGAACGTACACATTACAAATATCACAAAACCAACACACTCTGAAAGAAAATATTAATTTAGTTCACTTTAAAACAAAAAACGCATTGCATATAAAACATCAGTTTTTCAGAAACTGGATGTCACTAAGTGCTTTGACTAAATTTAGAAAACCAGCAGTCCCAGGCGTCTGAACCCAGCGTGAAGCAGGAATGTGCTGAAGAAGAGCATCCAGGCAGAAGCACCCGTCGGTGAAGCTCCGTTGCAGACACACCTCTCATCTTTCCGTCTTCTCTGTGGATCTTCTGCAGATTTGGTGGGCGTGGCTTCTGGACACATCATCCAATCAAGCGCCGTTGACCTGTGACTGACAGTGTCCTGGTCCAACCCTCCACTCTTAAGAATCCAGTATGAATTGTTTTTGAAGAAATAGGCGTCTCCTGAGAGGGTTAGAAGCGTAGCTGTCACTCATTTGAAAACTGCAGCAATGGAAACTAAACGTTTCACATCTTAAATCTGTTTACCATCTCCCCAGGTGATGACATCGTCAGGGGTACTGGGCGCTCCCTTCCAGAGGGCAGAGTTTCTGGGATATCCAGCGTCAGGGCGTTGCATGTCAGTCTGTGGTGCTTCAGAAAATCTCCAGAACTCTCCTGCACTGAAAATGTACGTTTTTCCATTGTGAGCCCAGACGAATGCTGCATCCACCCTTGACACCTTCCTCCCATCGCTAGTGACCAATCCCCAGTCAGAGAGGGGACGAGGGTATCCAGAAAGGGCCACCGTGTCTTTAAATGCCCAGTACTGTGAGCCTGTGTGGGAAAGTATGACTATTAGATTTTAAAACGTGTTTTTTGATAACAAATAGTGAATTTTAAAGCTGTGTATTTCAGCCAAATGATTCTGAAAGGTCGACAAATACATCACTTGTGCTTAAAACTTGTTAAACGCCTAATAATGGTGCATTATTTCTGCAGAACTAGTATTTTTAGACATGAGACAACTTTTACCAATGACTAATTTCTTAACTTACAATAAATTACTTACCGATTTTGGCTTTTTATTTTGAAGTGTGATTCAAAGGAACAGAGGGTTACACTGCTCTTTCCTTTCAAACTGAAGAGAATTGGGACACCCCTTCACCGCTTGTGCCAATGAAAAAGAGTTTCACACTGCCATTTCAGATTTGTTTTTCTCAAGGAAAACGACCAATGAGAGCGGGCTATGTTGATGTTGTGAGTAGGATGTAAAAGAGCCTCTTGGTGGCGCTCATCACACTTTTTCAAAGCGACTTCGTACAGAAAGCAGGAAAGAAATAGTGCACTACACATTTTCTCCACAGTGATCAACAAACTATAAAAACTGATTTATTCTCTGTCATCATCGTTGTCGTTCATGTTTCACTGTATGCCGTGGAATGCATCTTTTGTCCAGGAAACGCCATCTTCAGGTAGGGAGCGTCATTGCATCAATATTTTCTCAACCCTGGTGGAGAAGCCTAAAAGCCAACGACTGCACCTAACATCATCATTACTGTCCATTTCTTTGAGCTTTTCCATAAAAGCTGAAGTGTTTGTATAGGAGAGACCCTGTTGGTTCAGTATAACTACCTTGTGGCTCAATCTTGACAAGTCTTTCTCAGCCACACCTTGGTTGTAGAGTTTGGCTGTTCCTTCTGCAGTTTTAAGCCTCCTACACAGCCCCCCCCCCCAAATTCATGTATGTGTGAATGTTTGGCTACAGAGTCTACGTCTTTGTGTTAATGTGCAGAAGTAGAGCTTCACCAATGAAGAATATGATCCTGCTGTCCGCCTTCCTCTCATAGATGGCGTCAATCCGCTCAGTCCCGGGAGGTAGCCCAATCCAGAAGTTTTTGATGAGAGCAGGCCGAAGGGATACCAGAGATCCAGAGCGCTGAATCCGCCAGAAATACGGACCTGGATGATTTGAGCAAGACGGAAGGATGCAGTAAGGAACAAACCGATGAAACCATTGAGGGTTCTGCGAGAAGATCTACTTTAACACGTCGTTATTCCTCATTCGCTTCAGACAAAAAAATTCTAAACACATATCCACTTGAGCCACAAAAATTTGACAATATATCCCAACAGGTCTGACTTGGGTTGCTATATCTTTTCGGAATGGTACCACTAAAGGAATGCGAGTGAAATCCCTGAGAATCATGGAGAAGTTTCATTGACATAACATGGGGTCAAACTTTGTAAAATTGTGGAGGTCTGTGTTAGAACAGACTTATAATGACCTTTGGGGTTTGTTTATGTTAATCATAGTAACAATTAAAAAAAAAACAGTATGACATCACAAACAACCACCCTAGCAACCAAACTGAATACCCTAGCAACCAAACTTTCGGAACTCAACTTTGGGGTTATGGTTTATAACTTATAATAACAAAGGAAACATTACATTGTCCCTGAGTCCTCCATAGCAACCTGACTCTTTAGCATAGCAACCCATTTGGCATCTCACTATCTCAGCTAAGGAACATCATAGAGACATGGGGTTGGTTTATATTACTCGTATTGGCATGGGGAATTTTGTATGTTGTCACTGACTCCTGTCTAGCAACTAAAAATTCTTCCTTGGCAATCATTCCATTTTGCTAATAAAATCCTTTTAAATTGCACTTTTATTAGCTGACATAAAAGTTTGTGTACAAACTTTAGCCCCCTAATGTTAAAGGTGAGAAAGGTGTTGTTTACAAAAAAAAGCATAAAGTTAGTTAGATACATAAAGTAAAGAAACAAAAAGTAAAATTCATTATGAATTAACGTTATGAAATCTGTTCAGCTTCAAACTGAGTTCGTCAGTTGGTTTAATGTAGGATTTGTGCCATGCATCGTACCTTTAAAAAAGAAAACCTCTCCTCGGATGTTTGCTACAGCATCAAAACCTCCTTCACAGCGGTTCTGTGTCGATGGATCCGGTCTACAACAGAAAAGTTACATTTACATTTATACAAAGCAACAAATATTTTGACTCAAGTAACACATTTTTTTTTTAGTTCTTGCTTTCCCTGGGATTTGAACCCACGACCTTTGGGTTGTTAGCACAGTGCTACAACTGGGCCACAGGAAAAAGTGTTGAAATAGTTTTAAGTGTCCCCAAAAAAACAAAAACAAAACAACTATTAACTTTATCCATAGTCCTTTGGTCCAAATATTATTAACTTAAATTCAAAACAACATGCATAGATTCAGAAAGTTCAAATATTACGTTTTAATGGTATTGACTCACTGAACTGGCACTTTGGGATGAGGAGCTGGGTTCGGTGGTTTGGGAAGGTGAGATGTTGGGATATTTGGCGATGGGGTTGAGCTTATCTTCTTTCCTGTTGGGAAGGAAGCTGTAAATATTTTAACTTGTAATCCACAGACGCGTTTAGTTTAGTGTAATTCACCTGCGTAGGGTCCATTTGAAATGGTGTACCTGCACATTGTTTAGTATTTAGTTTTTTTTTAATAGCTGGTAGTTATTGAAGGGGATGGTAAATATTGAACCCTTTTAAACATTTCACATACAAAAACACTTTAAAAGTTACAATTTGACAAACCCAGTTTAACAACAAAATAGAAATGTTATAAATACAGTTTTCTTGTTTTTGTTTTTACTAAAAGTGACCAAAATATACTTAAAAAATACCAATAAAAACAAAATGAAATTAACATTTATCACAAATCTAATTTCACTTAGATATATATAGATAGTGAAAAAACAACTTATGTTCTATCTTAATATAGATAAAGAAATCAGAAAATGAACTTAGATCATTTTTATAAATCAAATAACGTCGAAAACTCTCTCTCTCTCTCTCTCTCTCTCTTTTTTTCTTTCTCTCTATTTCTCTCTCTCTCTTTCTCTCTCTCTTTATACATATAAACAGTTTGTTGTTTTCATCTTTAAATAAATAAAGCAGTAATTCATTAAAATAATAAATTAATAATTGAAAAATTAACATATTTAAAACCTTTATGAAAACATTGTCTATTAATTAAAATATTTATTTATTTTTATATTGTTATATTGATACACAAATAAATATATATAGAAATTTGAAAATAAAAATATTATAATAAAATTGTTATCCCTAGATAAAGAAATAATATAATAACTTACTTATTTTTAACTTTATTTTCACGAATAAAGAAACGTAAAAATATTTCTCACCTTTATGAAACTTTATTCATACCTTTAGCTAGTAATTAAAGCAATTTGTTAATCCTTCTTTTTTTGTTGAAATATCAATAAGCTAATTAAATTGGGTTTTATTAATTAGATTTTACTGCTAAAACAACACACTACAAATAATTCAATCCTGTATTCAAGACGATGAAAGACAAATAAATAAAAATACAAAAAGTTAAGGAATCTTTATTTTTCTCTCACAATACTGCTGGAGACAACAACAAAAAAGGTTCAAATCTTTATCTTTATGCTCACTTCAAGGCCCGATGTGGGATTTTTGGATTTACATATGAATTACTTTTAAAATGATTGAAATCCTATTTAAAGTGGTGTTTACACATAACTTTATTGTGCATTTACATCAAATATTTTAGCTTAATAAACTGGAATCGCTAAAACAAACAGAGCATGTGACAGACTGAAAAATGATATTTCTAGGAGAAAAGCTTGAAATGCTGACAGTGTGCTCCTCTCTCTCACCGTAGATGGACTGGATGGCCTCTCGGTCATCTTCAGGAAGACTGTACAAGTCGACATTTCCTACAGCTCCCTGATAGTATGGCCTCATGATGGAGGGCAAGGAAGAGGAGTGAGAGAGACCAAGGGCATGACCAAACTCATGCACCGCCACTGCAAACAAGTCAGTGCCGCTGTCATCTGCAGCAGGAGAAACCACAGACACAAGCATCAGTTCAGATTAGCCTTTTACACAGTGTTTATTCACCAAATTCACACTCAATGAGACATTAAAGAACAATTGTAATGCTTGAATCACCCGCTAGATGGCAGCGCTATACAATGAAATGTATTTTTAAAAGCTTTTTTTTTTTACAGAACAGCTTACAATATCTATAGCTGAGGGAGTTGATTTGTGTTTTGTTTTTGTTTTTTTGCACTTACATTTTACATGCTTTTATCTAAAGAGACATTTAGTTTGGACAAAAACTCAACAAGGTTTTTTTTGATACTCCTAGCAATAAAGTGGTCATGCAGACCGGCACCCTGCAGAGCCAGGTTTGGCTTTGTGGATGTGTAACAGGAAGTGACAGAAACTGTAATTCATCGACTGACCACTTGATGCTGGTGTCAGTAGTGAGCAAATTCCCCTTGACTCCCATGTTAAAAGTGCATAACTTTTACATTTACATTTGCATTTATGCATTTTTCAGACACTTTTATCCAAAGCGACTTACATTTCGAATAAATTAACACTTTTTTCAGTTCTTGCTTTCCCTTGCATTTACTGCAAAAAGTAATAAAAACTAATTTAAAACCTAGTTTAAATATGCAAAGCTTGACCTTCAAGACATCAGTGAGGTGGTGAATTTTTATCTCTCATTAGTTTAGTCTTAAATTGTGACACATTTTCATGGCTGTTTATGAGCCTCTAAACCTATGGGGGGGGCAACACAGACATTACTTCTATACTTCATGGGGTCCATGGTTTGGAACAGTGTTTACTGGGATAGTTTTGTGCATTCTGCTGGTTTCTGGAATCTGGATTATTTTCTTCTTGGCCATTTTTTTTAGAGAATATCAATGGATAACACAAAGCTCTTAATACTTTATATTCCCCCCTTAACATAAATGACACCCTGAAGTCTCTTGAGGTAGTTGTTGATGAGGTTCTTTATCTTCTCTGTTGGTGAAGCAGTCTGTTCTTCTTGGCAAAAACCCTCCAACTCTTGTAAATTCTTGCATGAACGGCACGTTTGAGTTCTCTTGAGGTGAGGAGACTGAGACGGACACTCTAAAACCTTCTCTTTGTTCTGGTGGAACCCATGGCGAGTGGACTTGGCCTTGTGTTTTGGACCGTGGTTGTGTTGGAATGTTCAGTAACGTCCCATGAGCAGCTTCCAGGCGAGTAATGCTTATTTTCCTCCAGGATCCTTTGAGAACATGCTGCATTCATCTTCATATCAATTGTGACCAAGTTCCCTGTACCTTTAAAGCTCAAACATCCCCAAACCATCAGTGACCCATCCCCGTGTTTAACAATGAGGATTGTTAAAACCATTTTGAGCTTGTCTCTGAGCTGTAAGCTGCGACAGAAGCTTAATATTTTCTAAAAAAAAGTGGCCAAGAAATTATAAATTGTGTAAACTTATGAACACAACTTTATTTGACACATTTCCAAACTCATCGTGCTATAAACTTGAGCACTTGCCTACGTATGTCCAGCTCTCCTCATCATCAAAATGTGTGTCTCCAGCAACATCCGAGTCCCCTGGGAAGAAGGCATGAGCCAGAGTGCCTCCCTTTCCATCGAACGGATAGCCGTCGTCATGGAGCGATCGGGCGAAAGAGATCCTGATGTCAGCGCGGTCCTCGTCACCCCTGGAGCTGGGGTGAAACTTGAGGTTGGTGACATCACTCCAGGCTTTCAGAGCGTAGGCCATTAGAGTTTCCACAGCGGTGGGTTTGAGGAACGGAGAGAGTGATGGGTAGTTCTGGAGACTGGAGGAGAAGAGCGAATGGAGAAGTAAAAGACTTCAAAGAGGACCTTTGGTCTATTTTGAGATTAAGTCATGAACATATTTTCCATGAGGGTCAGAACTGATGTAAGGTGCAACCTCAGCTGTTCATGTGTGCTCTTGAAAAACTTCAGTGTCTGACAGGCATGAAAAATACTCTTAAAAACATTAATCAATTATTTTCATAAATGAACAAAGAGAAATGTAATTTAAATGTAATATTTGGTGCCTTCAAACAGCAGCAATTCTTCTAGCTACACCTGCACATAGTTTTTGAAGGAACTCTGCTGGTGGATTAATCCAAACATCTTGAAGAACTAACCCCAGATCTTCTGTGGATGCAGCTTTCCTTCATCCTTCTTTCTCTTTATGAAATCCCAGACATCACTTCCAGTGCTTCTTGTTATTCTTCATGCTGAAGATTGTTCTCAAAGATAGTTAAATGTTTGTTTGGGGTCGTGATGGATACGGCGTGATGGATAAATATAGTGGTTCCCAGAGATTCGAAAGTAATGCGTTCCAGGGTGGCGTTCGTATCTCGAACATTTCGTATCTCGAAGCAAGTTTTATGCCTAATCCGTGCAACGCCTCTCAGAAACAACAGTATAATGTTGTTTCTGAGAGGCGCAAAGTATAAAAATGGAAAACCAGAGAAAAATCAAGTAACGAGGTGGAACAGGTGGCGGAAGACATTACGTCACCACGTATGAAAGTTAACTTTCTCGAGATATTTCACGAATTACTGACACCAACACGGTTTTAAGCACAAGCGCAGACGGATGGAGAGACGCTTCTGAGAACGGTTTGTTCTGTTGGGGGCTGATCACAGAGAGCTCTTTGACAGAAATGTGAAAAAATAAGAGGATTTGTGGCACACTATATCTTTCCTGTTTCCTGTTTTGTAAATAAAGCGAACTGTGATATCGACACTGACAGCCCTATCCAAACAAAACTTTTTGAGGTGAAAGATTGAGGTTCATTTCTGTAATCTCAAAAATCTTGTAGTTTATAAAGAGAATCTTCATGAAAATTCCAATCCATTTTTTTACTTTTCTCATCATTACACACTGTTCTGAGCATTTATAACATAACAATATCAAAAATTTGCCAGATTTTTAAAGATTTTTACATTCCCCTCACATTAATTGGGAGGAAGCGTTACCTAGGCAAGTACATTTCCTACACATAACCCTTCCACATAACGGCTCACTGTCAATTCCATTGCATTTAAATAAATATCTTTATATAAGAGATTTCTATAAATGCAATTTTACATAGACATTCTGACACTGTAGTAGCCTCAGCAGTTCTCTATGCTGTTGTGTGCTGGGCAGGCGGCCACACAGACAGGGACAGGAAGAGACTTGTCAAAAGAGCTGGTTCTGTCCTGGGCTGCAAACTGGACACCGTCGAGGAGGTGGCGGACAGATGGACGTTAGGGAAATTGACATCCATTATGGACAACCCCTCCCTCCCCCTGCATCACACTGTGGAGGCCCTAAGCAGCTCCCTCAGCACTAGATTGTTACACCCCCGTCGCTCTTTCCTACCTACAGCAATTAGACTTTACACTTCATCATTACAGTAACACTTAAATGTTTTTACACACAACTCACAATTTCTCTGGTCATGCGACAATGTTTTGATAGAAATGTTTTTGCGTATATGTTTTTGCAATTTCTCAATAATGCAAAACTGTTTTCTATGTGCAATATTTTTCAAAACAAGAACAGTCCTTTTTGTTTTCTTAAGATTATGTGCAATATTATGTCTTTGTTTTGTTTTTTACACACTAAATTTCTGCATTTATTATTATTACTTCTTTTCAATTTCAGTACTTAATGCCTTGTTATGGTAAAAATATACCTTCCCAATTGATAATAAACACTGGAGACCGTTTGAGAGAGAACACAGCAAATGCGGCTATTTATTATATAGATTTAACAGTCTCAACGCATTTCCTACACACGTGACTCTAACGTGGAAGAAGAACATGGTTTATCGTATATTCCTAACTCAAGCCGATCGCGCCGGAAGAGAGAAAAAGAAAGAGAAGGAAAGAGAATATATAGAGAGAGAAAAGGAAGAGAAAGAAAGAAAAAGAAAAAGAGAGAGAGAGAGAGAGAGAGAGAGAGACTGACCCGAGAGAGTCGGGCCAGAGAGTGCAAGAGAGGGGGTCAAGGAGTGACCCTCAAGGGCGGGACTAAAGTATGACGTGTGCTCTTAAAAGTTTCTCAAATTACATTTCTCAATATGACCACTAGATGATAGTATTACACAGGAAAATTCCCATCACACCCTATATGTCTGACTTCTCGATCCCATGGATCCTGCTGTTTGTTGTTTTTGTTGGTGTAATTGTCCTTATGCTGCGGTACAAACAGAATTTCCCTATCTTATCTTATCTTAAACAGGTCATATTCATTGTCCTCTAATAAATATATAAAATGACTCTGAGTGGGCAGAGTAAATTAAGTCTGTGGGCACAAAAGGTCATCATCAGATGTTTCATTTTCAGTTCATTACTGGGTTTCAGTGACGTGTGACATTGATGATAACCTCTTTGGTATTATCAATTGATCAAGATTTGCTGTTGTTTTGAATGCAAAATGTAGCAACAACAAATTCTGATTTGATTTAGACATTTGTTTGCTCAAAAACGTTCAAAAATAAACAATCATTATTTATATTTCCCCACCAGAGGGCACCATTTCAAAACAAAAACGTCAATAAGATGCTGCCTTGAAGTAATATTAAATATTCACTTAATTTTGATTTGTGTGCATTCTGCATTGAAAAAATAGAAAAAAAAATTATTATTTATATTTGGAACATTTTTCACACCTGCCTAAAACTTTTGCACAGTCCTGAATAAAAAAAAAAGAGCTTTTTTGAGTTCGATGCACCATTAGTGATTTTGCGTAAGTGTCTATGAGCCTTACGGCTTCAAACACCTAAGGTGATGGTGCCGAAGCTCTTGAAGGTTATCATCTGGATCATGTGACCTTACACACCTCCAAGTGAGCTCAGACTTCTTCCAGCGGAGTCCAGTGGTCGCATATCTTCGTTTGCGTCTGCGTTTCTTCAGCATGTCTGCAGAGCTGATGATGTCAGGCAGTGAACAGCGGGGAGTGTTCATCAGTTGCAGGGTTTCACTGTCTGGAGGGCGATGGGACAGAAGGGTTCGGATCAATATATTGAATTCAGAGAGACCGAGATCAATAAGCACATGTAATAAAACCCCACACGAGCAGGAGACACAATGAGGGCCTTCTTTCTCTGGAGGAGATGCATTGAGCTTTGTTTTGCAGGACTGCGGAACTGTCACTATTACACGTGTGTTCATCAAAGATGTGTTAAAGTTGATTTGTACAGGAAAAATAAGCACAAATGTGGTCACATGGTTTCCCTTATTCAGTGTGGCGGTTAAACGAAGAAGGTTCTGGAGCAGGGGTGAGCAAAGTCAGGGCCGGGGTGTCCCTCCTGGTTTTTGTTCCAACTCTACTTCAGTACAAACACTGGCAGCTTGAAAACAAACCAAGGAGAACTTTTCCACTAGGTTTAACTAAACTGTGCAGGGCTGCGGCCCTCCTTGACAACCTCTATTCTGGAGTCTCCTGACCTCAACTCTGGGGAGAGCGCAAACGTGCCGTTCACGCAAGAATTTACAGTTGGAGGCTTTTTTTTCCATGAAGAACGTGTCGCTTTACCAACAGAAAAGTGTGACAGGGCCTCCGAGCGCTCATCATCACCGGTCGTTCCTTCACAGCTGATGATGATCAGCAGCCATCAAAAAACTCTGATGCAACCAGACGCTAATCGCTTGTTCTCTAATTTCCCTTAGATAGCAGTGTGTGAAGGAACGGCCTTCGTGACGTCACCCTCAGCCTACAAAAAAGGAAGCACAGAGCACAGCGCACCGGAAGCACAGCCAGAGACACTTCTCACCCGTATTATTTCACTCGTTGGTTAATAAAAGCAACAAATTTTTTCACCAAAAAACCACAAAACCTGGTTCTGTAATTCTTCACCCCACCACAGAACATAAAAAACCTCATCGACAACTACCTCAAGAGACTTCAGGCCATCGGTGATGTTAAAAGAGGGAATTCAAAATGTCAAGAGCCTTTTGATCAGGGTCATTTGAAAAGTTATTTAAAAGAGTAAACACAGTTGTTTGACAACAAATGGCTTCACTCAACCACTCACTATAAGTAGAAAAGATGCCAAGAAATGAGAAAACGAGCCACAGTGTAAAAACTTATGAGCGAAACTGAGGCTATGCAGAAAAAAGGTCTGTTAGCTGCGTCTGTGTTATTACCACAGTTCCTCGAGGTGCTACCAGCAGATATCATTTTGTCGTTTCCAACCACCAAGCTGTTCAATAGATCACCAAAAATTTGTATAATTTTGCTATCCTCGTCGTCAATGAAAACAACACAGTTGTGCAAACGACTCTTTTCATACAATTTCTGTAGGTTCAAGAGCCCCTTGATCACTGCTTGCAGCTTTCCCATTTAAGGACAGATTTCAATTTGAGAATTCCCCCCAGTAGAAAACGTAAAACGGAACAATTACTTCTAATTTTTTCCCTCATGTGGTTTCTATCTTCTGGTAAATTTTGTATATACTCAAAAAGCTACAGGTTATTCTACGGGGAAATACTAAGATTTGATGACCTTTCAGTTTAACTATTAGAACTATTTTAAATCAAGTGAAAGTGGAGCGTCGTCCACGGACAGCTGAGTTTACCCAGATTTCCAGTTTCTCTGAGACCTGCGAATCTCTGCATTTCTTTGATGGCTTGCTCAATCCCAGCTTTGCTCTGCAGAAGCCCTGTGCGAGGGTCTGGTGCGGGCAAATAGCCGTAACGGCTCAACCAATCCTACAACAGAGAAGAAGTCACATGATCTGCAGTTTGGTCAATTATTACAAAACACATTTCTCATTTCTTCCTCAACTTTCTGTCATTCTTCCTCTTAAAAAAATAACATTCCTAGAAATAACTCTATTTTATGCTACTTTATACTCTAAGAAAAACATTGAAACTGTGAAGTAACTTTGTGTAATTCAGTTTTACAAATGGAAGATAAATGAAGGACTCTTATTTTACACGTTTTACAGGAAGTGAGACTAATCATAATGCTCCCCTGAATTTGCCAAGTTACGTTTTATAATATTGGGGTTAAAAAGTACAATTTGGGTGTATGATTCACAAAGAGTTTATGTACTTTTTTTTATCAAAGAAGGGGAACACTTTAGAATACTCTTCCTTAGTTAAGGCATAGCTAAGAGGTTGTTACTACAAAACTAACTAGTAACTATCTTGTACCTTTGCAGTGATCATTGTTACCTACTAGGAATTTACAGATAACTATTCAGTAAATGTTATCACTGTAAGTAACTACCAGTAATTATCAGTAACTATTGAATATATACATAACTCCTGAGTAACTACCCATAACGAATCAGTAACTACTGTATTCTCTAAAATTCTGTGTTGTCACTTTAGAGTAAACAGGTACTAAGTAGTTCCCTGAAAACTAAGTGGTAACCCTAAGTGGTAGTCCCATGAGAACATATGGTAACTAACCATTAGTACCAGATAATTATTCATTCTTCTTGACATTTACCTTTTTCCACACCTTCCATCACAAATTAAAACATCACTTTGAATAGAAGGGAATGGACGGGCTCAAGTTGGATGGGCAAGTGTTGTGTATTTGGGAAAAATTGGGAAGATTTTTTGGCTTGTGGGGAAAACAGATAAAAGCAAGTTAGGGGAAAACCTACCAATTCGCCTGGGAATCCCCTTGAACTTTTTCATGAAATGTTTTGAAAACTTTTTTTTGTTTTGTTTTGAACCAAGTTATTGAAGCTATTGAAGCATATATATTTTTGCCAGTCGTGGTGCCATTTTGTGAAGTATTATAATTTGCTATCCATCAATCAACCGTTGTGTTCTGTTTTACGAATGTATATGGATTTATGACAGTTGTAGGAGCCATTCTGGTTTCATTTTCTTCCTGACCACTTGGGGCACTGGTAACATATAAATGTGGCAGAGAAGAAGCCAGAGAATAGAACTGGCAGCAAATGGTTTTGACCACATGTTTGAGTTCATGTTTTGGCTTTGGTTGTTGGACAATCTTTTTATTTTTGGACCTTACAATACATTTTGCTTGAAATTTCAATTAGTGGCGTGTTCTTAAATATACTTCAAGTTACCATCTATAAATACCATACAGTATTTAACAAAACAAATGCCAAAACTGCAACAAAACACATAATTCTTACCCTCGCTACTTCGCGGTTCGACTATCACAGATTCACGACTTCACATATTTTTTCCATTCGTATGTATATTATAAGAGAAAATATATAAATTTCAAAAATAGTCGTGATATATGATTGCTTATCCTTGTGTCCTGTATGTACGTACTGTAGATATCTGTACATTACTGTAAAGGGTGGTTGGTTAACAGTACTATGTAAAGGGAGGGTTTTAAAAGTCTGAATACTGAATACCTGTTTAATAAATACTATAAATATGGTGTCCCTATTTCGCGTATTTTCAGCTATCGCGGCCAGTTCTGGAACCTATCTACCTTCTGGAACGAGGGTTCTCTGAATTGTGAAAAATATGCACAAAATGCTTCTCAGTGACCTCAGTTTCACAGTGCGAATGGTGTTCCGTTCATGTTGACTCTTCTGCAAATGTAGAGTTTACGGTTGTGGCCAAAAGGTTCAATATGGATCGCAGCGCTCCAAATAAGAAGTTTGGAGCTTGTCTACGTATTCTAAGTTGTACGTCTACATTGAGCTGTTTAACGTATTCTAAGCTGCTATTTTGTGGTATTTGTACAGCAATGGCTTTCTTATGGCAACTGGTTACCTTTACCAACCACTCAAACAGTTTTTGTGCATGTTTTCATGCTTTTGATCAGAGTAATTTGGAAAGTTTCTGTAGTCATTTTGATTTGAAATGAGCAAACACCGTTGTTTGACAATAAATTGCTTCACCCAAACACTAATTATGAGTGGAAAATATGCTTTTGTGTATCATTTATATTTTCAGAAAAGAATGTGAAAATCAATTTGAAAATTTAAGTAAAAAGTAAACATTTCATAAAAATTTAGTTTGTCAGAGCCCTGCCAAAAAGAGCCCCAGATTGTTTGAATTCTGATTTTTTGATAATGTTTGATAATTTCTCCAGACATTGATCAGCAATCTTTTCATTTTGCTCACATTTAGAAACAGGTTGAATAACTGTAAATAAATTAACAGAATATCAGTTATTTCAAGTGCTGAACTGAACATACAAGAAAAAACTAAAATTCTCAAAATAAGGTGTATTAATATATCATGCTTATAAACAAACACAAAGCTGAACAAGTATAAATTTGATACAAATATTTTGATTAATTCCTGCACAGAATCAATCGCTACGCAGTGACTTTGCTGTAGTTAAAAACAGAGTAAAAGCAGATCTCACCACACCCCGAGAGTACTGGTCCTTCACCGGAGAGGAATGAACCAGAGACACAAACACAAACACACCGCAGCCCAGATAAACAAGCACAGGAAATCCTGGGAAACCCATCTCTAAGCTCAGAGTAGAAATAAAAATCACAAATATTTGCTAATATTTCATATTAATCCTGCGCCCGGTTCCTCATCCTGTTATAAGTGCTCTTCTGGTTACTTCACTTTATCTCTCTGAGGAGCAGGGAGGGGAGAGACTGATCGATGAACCCCCCCCCCCTCTCTCTCTCTCTCTTCACAGCCATTATATCCCATATCTTAAGACTGTATATGGCTTTTGGACAGTGTTTACTGAAACAAGTGGCAAACCTGCAATAAAACACAAAATACTTTGTGTCTAATTGTCTAAATACAGAAATGTACTCGCTTCATCCCTCAATATTGTGAAACTTTTGCACAAAATGCTTATTTTGAGTGTGCTTAGTTTTTAAGACTTAGATAAAATATAAAATCATTAAATGGACAGCAAACAAGCCTTGAACATCAACGTAAACTCTTTACAAAAGTGCAATGAAATTTATTCGACAAAAAAAAAACGAAAGAAGAACAATGAATAGTTTTCTAGTAAGTAGTTGTGGGTGAATGTTACAGTGGTGTGAAAGTGTAAAATCATCAAACAATCGTAAAGAACAGCCGAAGACAACAAAAGCCAATTAAGCTGTTGTTGAATGAAGGGGTGTTTTATTAAAGGAAGACAAAATCTAAAAGTACTCAGCTCAGTGTGAAACGTGTTAATAACTGGTCGAGCCTCTCTTAGAAGCAACTATTGCAGTCAAACGTTCTCGATAACACGCCGTGGAGGAGTTTTGATGAACAATTGTTGTATTTCAGGCACATTGGGAGGTTTTCGAGCATGAACTGCCTTATTAACATCATTCCACTGCAGCTACGTTGGGTTCAGGTCATGACTTTGAGCAGGCCGCTCCAATGTCTTTATTTTGTTTTTCTCC
Source organism: Danionella cerebrum (assembly GCA_007224835.1). Taxonomy (NCBI): domain Eukaryota; kingdom Metazoa; phylum Chordata; class Actinopteri; order Cypriniformes; family Danionidae; genus Danionella; species Danionella cerebrum. Next base: position 12,001 of record SRMA01026543.1, on the reverse strand, counting down.
AGCCGTTCAGAAGTGGACTTGCTCTTGTGCTTTGGATCATTGTCCTGCTGCAGAACCCAAGTTCAGGAACAATTTCACGAACATATGGCCGGACGTTCTCCTGCAGGATATATCAGATATTTCAGCAGAATTCATGGTTCCGATAATCACAGCAAGTCTTCCAGTTCCTGAAGCAGCAGAACAACCCCAGACCATCACACGACCACCACCATATGTAACCGTAGGTATGATATTTTTCTGAAATGCAGTATTACTTTAGTGGGAACATTCCCCCTTATTGAGGCAAGTGAGGCCTGTAGTTCTCTGGATGATGTGGGGTCTTTGTAGCTCTTGGATGAGTTGTTGCTGTGCTCTTGAGGTAATTATGGATGGCCATCCACTCCTGGGAAGGTTCTCCACTGTTTCATGTTAGTAGATAATGGCTCTCACTGTGGTTCGCTGGTGTCCCAAAGCTTTAGAAATGGCTTTATAACCTTTTCACGACTCATAGATCTCAATTGTTTTTTAATTTCTTTGGATCTCAGCATGATGCCTAGACTTCTTTGATCTTTTGGTCTACTTTTTTTTGTCAGACAGATGCAATATAAGTAATTTCTTGATTGCAAGTGAGTATAGAAGTAACCAGACCCAGGTGTCTCCTCAATACTTCTACATCTGTGTAGAGTTAAAGAGTTTTAACCCTAACCCTTTTACCTTCCCTTAATAATTAATGTGCATAATTTGTTGACTCATGTTGTCTTTGACTGTTATGTGATGATTTGAAACATTAAAATGTGACAAATTTCCTTAAAATGGACAAACCAGTAAGGGAGCAAACACTTTTTCACACCACGTTTTCACATACATTTTATATGCATTTAAAAATTGATTTGCAAGTGAAAACGTCTGCGCTGCTATAGGATTAAAGGCTTAAAAAAAAACTCAGACAGTAAAGCTTAAGAAATTCTGTCTTAAAACCCCCAGAAGAAGCAGTGTTGGAAGCTTCTCAGTCCAAACCAAAATAATGCAATGCTTTATTTACTTTCATCAGGAATAAAAGGAATCTCACACATCGGCTCAACAGTTAGAAAGTATTACACAGGTGTTTAGATTTTTCTCTGATGGTACAGATCACAAATCAGATGTAAAGGATCTGAAAAGTGTGTGCTGCATTCAGTGCCTCGGGTGTTTCCTGTCCAACCGTTAAAACTGCATTTAGCTCACACCCTCAGAGGAACATGTATTTTTTTTTCTGTCTCTATCCTTCTTTCAGTCTTTAAAACTTTCAAACCCTTCTAGGTTTCATTTTTCTCAGATTTCCATTTTCGTCTGCTTCTCTGAGTTATGAGATTATAATTTTTTGTAAACCATTACTTTATATTTCACACTTGCCGGCCACTTTATTAGGTACACCTTGCTAGAAATCTGACGAGCAGTGAGGCACTGATGTCATCAGTCAGATTTATAAACATATGATTGCTACAGTGTATCTATTAAAGTCTCTCCCTGGTTCTCATTATAAAGTTATGATTTGATATGTTTATGATAAAGTTAAATGTTAATTGCATTTGCCTGGAGTTTGTATTGTTTCTTGCTATTTTGTTATTGTATATAAAAAAAATTTGGAAAGCCCGACAGACTAGCTTATACACCATTTGATTAGCTGTTAACTGTTAACATGTTAAAACATTGTTTTCCATATACAGTCAGTGGTGTAAAAAGTACTGAAATATAATACTCAAGTAAAAGTATCATTACTTACCAAAAGAGGTAAAGTAGAATAAAAGTATTTGCTCTAAGTACGACTCAAGAGTGCGAACACATGAGAGCCATTTTCTTAAGGCTGTGAGAGATAAAGAGAGAGAGAAAAAGGAGGAAAAACAGATAGAGAGAGTGAGGAGAAAACATAGGAGAGAAAAAGGAGAGAATGAAAAAAAGATATAGAAAGTATGAAGAGGGCAAGCTGCATGGAGGAAAAAGAGGAGAGAGAAAAAAGAAAGAAGAGAGTGAAATAGAAAAGAGATGGATAGATTGAAAAGAGGAAGTGAGACAGAAAGAGTGAGAAAACAAAAGACAGACATACCGGAGAATGAGATAGAGAAAATGAACGTAAAGAAAGAGAGGGATGGAAAAAGAAAAACAGAGAGCAAAGAGAAAGATATAGTGAGCGATAAAGAGAAAAAAGAGAGGAGCAAGAGCAAAATAGAGAGAACGAGAGAGAAAGGGTGATATAGAGAATGCATAACAGTAGAAAAACAGAAAAAAGAGCAGGTAGAGAGAATAACTCCTACATAAACTATTTTCCTCGCGTTTGAAATGATAAAAGCAAATAAAAAAAGTTGTTCTTGCAGAATAATTTGTATTTCTACTAATTGTCATGAAGACATCGTATTGGATTGGTGACGTTTGCTGTGATTTTTTTTAGGGGCGGATTGTTTGTTCATACCCAATTTGTTGGGAGAGGTGCCAATCACAGAAGAAAAAATAATAATGTAGTTACAGCAGGTTGAAGAAAAGTGGTGCAGTAAAAGTACAGCTACAGAACTAGAAATGTATTTAAGCAAAACTAAATTTTTTTTAAATCTACTTCATAACAGTTTCTGAGAAAAACTACTCGATTACAGTAATTGAGTGTTTGTGATTAGTTACTTTACACCACTACAAATTGTAGCATACAAATAAGCACAAAAAACGTTATTATCGACTTAAAAATGAAGTCCATGTGCCGCTCCTTCTGGATAATTGATCATTTGTTTGTAGAAGTGTTACTTTTCTTTGTTCAGATTTAAAATTCTTTCTGTTCTAAAGGCGATCAGTGCCAGTGAAAGACAGCTGTTACTGTTGATACTATTGTTCTTAGCCACAGTGTCCGTAATCTCTTGGGATCACCAGTGCCCCCTAGCTTGAGGCTGGGGAGCAATATGCCTCACATGCTTTTCTCTGGCCAAAAAACACATTAGACACATAGAGCTTTTGATAAAAAGTACTATACATCATATCAATCAGCTAAATTATGTAAATTCAGCTTATATTGTACAAATGGAGAGGCTTAGAAGGGTAAACGTGAAATTCAGCGATTTAACAAAATCATGTATGATGGTGAATTTAAATGAAAAATAATTGTAAGGTTCACATTACTGAATAAATAGAATTTTTGTACATTTTTCTTCCCATATTGGTAGATTGGACCTCCTTTTGCCTGTAGAACTGCCATCATTTTCCATGGTATAGGAACTGGAAAGATTATACAGAGAGTTTGGTCCATTTTGACATAATAGTATCACAAATTAGATGCAGCATTGGGCCACTAAAGCCCAAAGGTGCTTTATTGCGTTATTATCTGGCACCAACAACCATGCTTTACCATGTCTACACGTCTAAATGCATTGGGTTTCTGCCGTGTGATTGGTTGATTAGAAATTTAAAGTGACAGCCGAGTGCAAATGCCTAACAATGTAAAGCATTTATCAATATTCAGTGTTTAAAAAAACATACTTTTCAGTAAAATATATTTAATCTTGACATCCCCCCCCCTGCTTTCTGAACGGGTGGTAGGTCTGAACAGCTCTGTCTTTGTCATGTAGAGTTGTAAAGTTGGGCTCAATGGTGTCGAGTCGACTTTCAGTATTTTAGTCATGTTATTCAAATTAAGTTTGCTCGCAGCTCAAGTCTTATGTGCACATCTGAAATTAAAGGTTGAAAGCTGAACTAAAATAAAATTGTGTAGCAGGAAGCGAGGGCTTTCAGGAAGTCTTCATCGCAGGGGAGCAGGAAACTTTCACAAGTGTTGAGAAAACAAAAATACACCATGCACGAGACCTGGCTTTGAAGCTTAAAGCCCCAGAGCTTTTAACTCTTTTAACATCTGCTGATGAGAAACATTGTGACACTGTTCTTGTCACACGATGAAGTGAAACATGTTGCTCAAGGTTTGTCTCTTCAAAATGTGACTTTGGTAAGGAACGCATGCGAGGGGGACTGATATCCTCATGACCAGAGATCATGTAGAGCTTTGAGAGAACGCATTTCATCAGTGAGAGATAAAAAAACTATGAAAAATAAACCAGGAAAATAGATGAGAACTTTGTGCATACGGTGAAAGGAGCTGACGTTTAAGGTTGCCGGACATTGGACTCGAAATTTTGAAATCGTTTCTCGTCTGGAGTGCAACCGCCATCTTCAGGCAGGGAGCGTAATTGCATCAATATTTCCTTGATGCAGACGAAAAGCACCATGCTGAGAAGCCATCATGAGAATCCCAATTTGGGTCGATGTGTACAGGCCTTTAGAATGATGGTATGTCCGTTGAGTTTCCTGTGGATTGTGGTGTACCACAAGGCTCAATATTAGGCCCTATTTTTTATTTAACAAAGCACAAAGTAAAGTATTAAATCTAGCCACAGGGGTTGCAAGCCAGTGACTTCTGTGCCAGTCCCAAGCCCAGATAAATAGAGAGGGTTGCGTCAGGAAGGGCATCCGGCGTAAAAAATGGCAAAAACCAAATATGCGAGTCACCAAATCGATTAAAAGGATGATTCGCTGTGGCGACCCCTAAACTGGGAACAGCCGAAAGGAAAAGAAGAAGACAAAGTAAAGTATCACAGTTATTCAGATATCAATAGAGAACTTCTGCAAAATCCTTGGTGACAAAGTTATGATCAAGAAACCCATTGTGGAGGAGACTGGAAGAAGAGTGGACCAATATCACACCAGAGCCGTGTGAGAGGCTGAAGCCAATCAGAGCAGAGGCCTGTACACTTCCTACTAATTGCTGACTGTTGTAACCTTCAGATCATTTTGTCGTAATCTTTATTTTCATGCTACATTTCAGTTTGATCAGTGTGTTTTCGGCAATATAATGGTTTTTGTTGAAAAGCCTTAGTTATTTGGTGGAAAAGGTGTTCCGTGTGGTATAGACAGGACACAAACCCTTTCAACCGTCAAGACGACAATATTCCAGAATTGTTCCGTTGTTTATAAACTGCTCTGTTATTTAGTTTGCCAGTGTTTAGTGTAGATATGTTGTACAGCGCCCGGGACGACACAACTGTGGTGGTGTGGTGCTTTATAAATAAAGTTTGGCTTTGTCTCATTCCCGCCTGAGATGTGAGAAAATCTAATATTTTTCTGGATTTAAAAAACCACCATCTCACTGTTAAAATAAACCAAGCATTCATTAAAGTTACAGAGGCAAAAACTTCCTTTATAGTGTATGTGAGCCGACAGTGAGCGTAATGTTTCCTTCTTTTGTCAGCAATTTATTTTAGTTTATTTAATTACTAGGCTTTCTTGTGACTAGTACTCACACGACCTGCTTCAGTATGTTGAAATGACATCATCGAACATTTCAGTGGAGGTCTCAAGCTGTGTTTTTAGGTTAAAAACACCAACATTTGTTTCTTTTACTCATTTTCATTGTTGTAGTTCGTACTTTAACTTTTTATTTTTAAAGTTCACCAGTAAGCGTTTGCTTTAACAAGCAGTTTGTGTGTGTGAGTATAATAAAAAGAGCACTTATGTATAGGTTTATAAATATATAAACTTCAGATCAGTCAGTACATCCCCTTTTGCTTTTACAAAAAGATGTTATTTCTTGGCACTTCTGCTGAAATTACTCTGAAATATTATTAGCATGAAGTGATTTCCTGGTAGTGGAAGGGCCTGTAAACCATCAGCGGAGCTTCTCTCATATCCATCTCTCCCCAACCCCCAGCTGAAGAGTGATGCTGAAAGCATTATCAGCAGTACTCAACACGCTAATTCTGAGAGAGAGGGAGAGAGAGAGAGAGAAAGAAAAAAAGAGAGAAATAATTATGAATAAATTAATAAATAAGGACTATACTTTTTATTGTTTGTAATGTCTGTATAAATGTAGATTTTTTTCATCAGCTAAATTAATATATATATATTATATATGTGTGTGTATATTTATGTGGGTATATAATATATATATATATATATATATATATATATATATATATATATATATATAG
>SRMA01026542.1:75403-254638 GCA_007224835.1 Danionella cerebrum | reverse complement strand
GTTTGTCACACGTTGCTGTTGTGTAATGCAGTTAGTTCACCCAGATATATCTGTAATGTGTTATTCATGAAGCTCTTAGTAAATATTTGGACTTCAAGCCCTCTCCTGTCTTCTCTGGAATATATTATTATATATTCCCTTCAACAGCATTATACAAACTTTAGATGTTTATATTTTATTTGCGTATTCAGTAGAATAATTAACATTTAACGTAAAAAGAAGGATTAAACAAAGTAAAAAATCGTTGATATAAAAAAAAAGCTACGGTACTTTAGGACTTTAGGATATTTGTAATGCTTTGTAAATGTGCATAACCTTTAAAACCCAAATGGTTAAAGTCTGGTAGAATGATACATTGCAATAACCTAAATCAGTTTAACTGATAAAACACTAGCAAACACTTCCTGCCAAAATCATAAACAGAGATAAAAAGTCTGAAAACTACAGGTAAATTAGCTTCAAAAAGTTACCCACAAGTTGAATGATGGAACATCAGAAACGTCTGTACCTTACAGGAGCCAGCATGATAACAGCACTGTCAGACCAGAGGCTTGTGTAAAGGGCTTCTGAAAGTAATCCTGATGTCAGAAGAAATGTCTATACATAGAAAGAAAAAAAAATGACTGAATGAATCCTAAAACTGCTTTAATCCAAATTCTAAAAGATGGTAAATAACCGAAAAACACTTTGTGAGCAACACCTTCAGTTCAATATGTGGCATCAACAGATTTGCCGATTTCCACAGTATTTTAACTCGACAATTGCCTTATTAACTGCCATCATATAATTTAAGGAAGATCATTATCTAACTAAAACTGAAAAATTTAATCAGTAACCACTAGCTCTACTGGGATTCGAACCAATAGTCTCCTCTAGTTTTCTTTCTGCGTTTGTGTTCAGAGATGATGATCCTGAAGGACAAAAGCATCCAGTTTTGCCCTGGTTCCAAGAATGAGCTGCTTTGATATTAATAATAATAAACAAAAGTTTATCATTTTGTCATTGGACTATATTCACTTGTGTCTTGGGTGTTTATTGATAAACTCAGAACTTGTCCTTTAACCACCACTGGAAAATTATTGTTTAGATCAAGTAAATGATTAAGTTATTGATTTCAATTGTAATTATTATGGGTTATAGACATAAAAAAAACAGTATTTTACAAAAATACTTCACTTTGGATCTGATTACACAGGACGAAATGTTAACTTAGCTAAACGTTACCTTTGACACAGAACCGTGTGTTCCTACCTCAGTATCAAGGGTCACTTATAACTCTTCTAGGAGAACATGGATAAAATATAAATAGTATAGTTTAACTTTAGTTCGTTAAACTCTGGTGACGTTGTTAAAGTGACGTTACCTCGAAGGTTTCAGTGTTGGGATAAGTTAGGAACTTATATGCGAAAACGACTAATATATTCGAAGACGATTATTAAATACGATTACTATAAAACCTGGTTTCATACCAAAAGACTGGCACCCCAAATCACCGTTTAGCTGCTTTTTCATACACTTGTCATTCTTCAACCTGTAGAACACAGATATGTGTCCATAGCTCTGCGCGTAGACAGACGGTAGACTAGAGCGGACTTCTTCTTCTGCTGCTACTGTGTTTCTGTCAGTTTGTATCTGGTGTGTATTACCGCCACCACCTGGACTCAAGTGTAAATATATATAAATTCAATAGCTGTGTCTCACATGGACGGTGGAGTGATGGCCCCCATGCATGGTGCTGGTTGCAGGATGATTTCCGGCCAATAGAGGTCTATGGGAAAACGCTGAACTCTAAATATAATTGACTCAGAAATTACGGTATTAACAGTGATGGGCAGAAAACGATGATGCAATTCGTTACAGTACTTGAGTATTTTATTTGGACAGACTTTTCACTTAAACTAAATTTCAAAGTCAACTATCTTACTTTTTCTACAGCTACATTTTGTGAAATCAGCCGTTCCTTTTTATTTATGAGCGGATATTTCTTTCAGCTTGGTTCCATTTCCCCTAAAAAATTAGACAGCTAAGCTAAACTTACCGCTGTTATAGACAAATACGTTGTATATAACCGACTGCGTGTGTGGTTCCATCCTCAAAAAGTCGCGTGTGCGCATGTGCAGTACACCCGTCAATGGCAGCCTCCTCTCCAGCTAAAAAAAAACCTTTTTTTCACTTTTACGTGATTTCACAATATTTTTTTAAATTCAAATAAAACCAAGGTTACAGATTTTGTGTTTTAAAGAGAAATTTGAGAGCTTCTCACATCGGCAGCCATGTGAGAAATACTTGATTTAAACCTCTTAAACTGGACATTAAGATTAATAGATCAATAGTGTATTTAGTAGATAATATGTTCTGCACTGAATTGGGTCTCATTTAACTAAAAAATTTAGGGTTTTTGTCAGAATTTAAAAAAATAAATAAAATGCCCTGAAAATGACCTAATGTGTACCTGAAACCATGTTATTTTTTTAATGTACACTTCATATATCCAAATGTTTGATAATGACAAGACACATGTTCCAACGAAAGATTTCTGTCTTGATTTCTACCACGACATGGTATTCAGAATTTCACCACCCTGCCTTGCAATCAACAGTTCACGCTTGTTGTGGTGGAGTTACAGCAAGGGGGGCATTGTCCCGCCACAGTTTAGGTCCATTAGTAGTCAATGTCAGTCACCAGATCTCAATCCTTTTCAAACATTTTTTTTTTTTTTTTTTTGTATAACATGTCTTTATTGATTTACAAGAGTTTAAACCCAAAACCCCAGGCAGGCTTAGGAGAAAAAATAAGAACATCATAATAATAATAATAATAATAATAATAATAATAATAATAATAATAATAATAATAACCATAATAATAATAATAATAATAATAAAAATATATATAAATAAATAATAATAATTAAATTGACTTAACTTTTCAAACATTTAAAAAAAAAGAACACTCGGATGATGATTATAAAAATTATAGTTTATAAAATACTACACAAAATTATATTGTGGAAAAATTACACAATTCATAATTGGAAACAGTATTTCCATGCAGTAAAACCCTGAGAAGTTAACATGGGATGTTCACGTATGATTCATTCTTTTGGAACAAATCTTCAAAAGGAATCTTGGACAATGTATCAAGGTGGGACTGTATCATTAATTTTTAAATGCTCTGTTTGAGGTTGAGGTTTGGTCATAAACATGTAACAGCATTATAAAAATATATTATTTGATTAAATAAATTAGATTAGATAGAGGATTATAAAGTTTTAACATTTAAGTGGGCAGTGTTCATCTGGATGTTAGGAGGAGTCTGTTTGTGATTGACTTCTGTCTTCAGGTGTACAGACTGGTACTGGAGTGTAGGATTCTTGGTGAACCGGCTCTAGCATGATATCACCCAGATGTCTGCTATGTCTTGACCTGAGGATATAAAGGGGGAACACATTTAAAAATAAAGGAACAATCATCAACAAGTTGAAAGTTTGGACCATATCTTCTCTACCTCCTCCAGAGAAGAAATACTGTTGCAGCCAGGCAAAGAATGCTTATCACAGTAATTGTACTTATTAAGGCTGAAATGAAAATGGTTGCAAATGTTAGAGAACAAATTTCATTTCAGGATGGACTTTGTACTCACATGTGGAAGAATCAAAAGGGGATGCTATTGGAAGACTACTATTTCCTATGAATAGAGTGAGAGAGTTGTAATCAGTAGTGGTAGCAGAAGAGAACAAACATTACTAGTTATAGTCATTTCATCAAAAAGTAACCGAGTTCCATCATCATATATAAACATCTTGGGAATGGAAGACATTGAGTGACTAGACTATGGAAACACATGTTGGAGCAGCTAATCATCCCCAACTACATAAATAACGTTAATCCTTCGATCAGTCATTTCTGCATTACATTGACGGAAGGACTCAGCTGTTGGAACCCCTTTTACGGCTGAAGTCCTTCCATTGCAGAGATAAACTGAAAAGATTAGCATCAATGCCTGTGCAGGATCCCCTTCTGCCCCAGGTCCGGAGTCTGTGGACCGTCAAGCATATTTTTATGTCCCGTACTTAGCAATTCTATGCAGCAACAGATGGAGAATAATCTTTTCAGTCCTGAAAATGGTCACCATCTACTACAAATTGTGGCAAAACAGGAAAGACATCAAGGGTGAAAAAATGGCCTAACTGCTCTTCAACAGCTTAAGAGCAAAAATGACTCAGGCCAAGTGACCAGGATTCTATATAAGGAGTGGACTGAGGCGGTGTATCAAGAAGGCCCAACAAAGTACATTAACACACGTTCAGAAGACCAACATGTGTTTAATCCTTTTTTTTTAATCCGTAACCTTAATGCTTTCATGGTGGTGTTCAGCTATGGATGTGGTGATCGTATGTAAGATAGATGTTTCTAGACTTGGAACATCTTGGTATTCCTACAGTAGAGCTGTAGGTAATGTTCAGAGAGAATGACATCTGGGCCTCCCCCCATTGAATGGATAGGAAATTAATTGGTTATAAGCTAAGGATGCTTAGCACATAAAGAGCTGCTGCATGATTTTTTATCACCCTCATATCCTGCTTTCTTATCACAAGGACAATCTGAACACAATCAACCTCTGGCACTCATCTGAAAAGCGCTCAAGAGACCAATGCCAGACTATTTGTTCTAAATGGCGAGACCATTGCAGTTGTATTTTTACTGGAAAGGACATTTCCAACAAATAAACTTTGTGAAAACTCCACCTCAGAAGGTGTTTTTGAAAAGACAGGATTTAGATTCTAGTTGGTATACTTCACCTTTAGTCGTAGCTAAAGAGCTTGTGATGGTTCTCCAATGTGGTTGATTTTTGAAGCTGCTTGAGGTTGAAGCAACCGCACCGTATGTTGTAAAAGACTCAGTCACTAATGGTGGGCTCTTTGAAGCAGTTCCTTTGAAGACGACTCCTGTTGAATCTGTTCTGAGTACTTCCTGTAGACGTTCCGCTGGTGCACGTCATAAATTTGGTGTGAATACCCCCAAAAATGACAATGCATAGTTAGATATTAGCTGCGTACCTGTGGTCTGTGTGCTTTCATTTAGAGCTGTGGCCTTTGTCGCTTGCGTTGGAGGTGATGGAAAACTTGGATTATCTGCAGATAAACAGCCACAAGTTATTTGACATCTTAATCCTTGAGATCACCAAAACATTCCACAGAAAATGACAACAGGTCACCAAATATCATTTGGTCATACAAACATCAATATGCCTCTTACATATACACTCGAGAGGAAGACTAGTGCGCCAGTCGGTTTCACCATTTTCTTTACGGCAGCGAATCAGATTGGATGTTCCGGCTTTTCTCACAAAGCCCTCCTTACACTCAATGCGAACGTGAGCCTCAAGCTCAAAGCTCCCGGTGACTGGCACAGTGTTATTTCTCTTAGGTGGAGGTCCACAAAAATCTGAAAGAGTTAAGAACATTTCAAACTTGAACAACCACAAGAAGATCATTCACGTGCAACTTGTAAAAGTCATTGTCATCAACGGCAATCAATGGAAACTGCTTTTTTAATTTTTTTTTTGCTTGGGATAGAATTTCATATTTATATTAACTCTCATTTTGAGATAGATAACAATTCAAACTAGGAAGTAAAGGCTATTTCCTGATTCTTTTAAGCAGTGAGTTACAAGATCAAGCAATGAAATCTCAAGAAACACTCAAGCATATTTTATGTGCAATCAAATATGAATTTATGTACTGAGCAAACACACACAATATCTAAACTGCACATTCGTGTTTATATCGTGGACAACTAATCTGAGAAGTTTCTAAACACCAGTTTTTTAGTGATACAGCCAAAATATATGTTCAAGAAGCTTCATTTTTATACCCTTCCTTTTACATTTTGTTGTATTTCCCTTCCCTTTCCTTTTTTGTGACCTGAGACTGGTCCCTGCGTGTTCTGTTTTCCTGCAGTTAAGGTTCTTGTATGAAGGCCCAGTCATAAGCTATTTCTTAGGGTGTCATTTTCTAAACTACAGCACATGCAGAGATGAAAATAAATCTTTTAAAGGGGTCATGAAATTGTTATATTTTGAAATACGTTGTTCACATTGGTCTTATTGAATGGGAAATGTGATTCTTTTACTCAAAAAGTCTGTTTTTCTAGGGATTGTCATTTAGAAAACTCTGTAACTACTCCCTATTTACTCACCTATTGGTTGCAGATTTGCATTTTCATGACGTGTATGCAAAGTTAGACTTATGCAAAGCTAGACTTACATTTCTAGCCTTGACGTTACCATTTGACTCTGTGTGAATAAAACTAGTTTTTAAAAGTAATGTTTTGGGAATGTCTGCGTCTCAAATTACTCCTATAAATCACTATAAAAGCCACTAAAAGGCTCAACATGTCACAACCCTTTTGAATGTAAGATAATAAAAAAATGTAATGTGTTTAAATGTAACTATTTCAACAAAGAGAGTAGTGTAGTCAATTTCAAAAGAAGTATTTTTTAAGAGTGCTACTTAATTACCGGTATATGTTTGAAAATAGAATCAAAATGATTAATTCGTTTAGGTGCTTAGAATTCTCACATGGGTGAATAAAAAGGAATAAAACAATATTATAGACATGACTCAAAAGCAAATAAAGAAAAGTGATAAAGGGGCCATATTATGCAATTTTAAAGCAGTTATAATAAATGTTTGAGACATCTATACTAGCCCTGCACCATTTTCCCCTGTTCCTCCCACAGTCATTTTTTCACCACGCCCCTTTTGGGACTTCGGGATTCATGGGTAATGTACTGCGTGATGGCCACCAGTCACAAGTTAAATGGAACGATATGAAGTTGTTTAAATTAGAATTAAGAGTTTTCTGTGAGTCACCTGCACTGGAAAGGGACACAAATAAAGGGCATTGAAGAGTTCCGTGTGAGTCTCATCACTTTGAAAGCTAATGAATCCACCATAAATGTGTAGAAATAACAACTTGCTTCACGCAGTTCGGTGCCTGGGTATGCTAATGAGCTCTCATGCTGTTTGAGTGAGATAAAGTTAATGAACAACTTTCAATCTTCAATTGTCCAATTTTGGTTAACCTGTGCTAAGTATATCCTCAGTTTCATGTTCATAGCTGATAGGACTGGCACCCGGTGTGGTCTTCTGCTGCTGTAGCCCATCCACCTCAAGGTTCGACGAGTTGTGCATTAAGAGATGCTCTTCTGCATACCTCGGTTATAATGAGTGGTAATTGTGAACATTGTCTCTTTTTCTGAACATTCTCTGTAAACCCTAGAAATGGTTGTGAGTGAATTACAAACCCGGAAGAAGTGTAAAGATAAGCAAGAATAACAAAGTACTTTTAACCATTGAAATGAAAAATGAAATGTTTGATAGCTTATGCTAAGAGTGAATTGAACTCGTCTCATTATACACAACATTAGTGTGCTCCAAACACTTTAAAGCAGACTGCTTTGTGCCATTGTTGTCTATGAGACTTGCATTTGTGTGACTTTTTCCAAATTGGTTGTATTTCTTCCCACCAGAGCCTTGCTTTCATTCTGAAAGTGGGAACTTCATGAAATGGGTCTATTTGGCAGACAAGAATCTTAACCCCATAAGATCAACATGTGGTCAAAAGTGTATTGCAAAATATATTTTTATGCTTCCACTCCTGCAAAAGCGTAAAACTTAGGAATCTACACGTAATACACAAGAATTCAATATGTGCTATGGTTAAGTATTTTGTTTCTGATTAAGTATGTAAAGTAAATAGTGACTTAGATGGCTGGATTAAAGATCTCATACGATGTGTGTGTATAAGACATGTTAACAAGTAAAATACGAGCTGTTTACACATTTTCAAGATAAAAGTATCGCGAATTTGACGGAATCGGTCTTCCATATCTTTTTTCAGTTTGGCGTTTTTCTCAAAACATGACAGATTGAAACGCGACTGGACTCGTTCCGTACAAAATTGTAGTTTCGTTTTGATCCGCAGTGTTTATAACCCTTGCATTTGAACTGCATGGTAGCATAAATACACATAATGCTGCATACGTGCATCCCAGACTTAGCAGCGCAAATAAAAAATGAACTCCAATGCGTTATTGGCGAAAACTTACCTCGTCCACTGGCCATTTGCTCTCGTACTACGAAAATCAATAAAAACAGGGCGAGCATGTCAACAGGTCCCAGAGTACCATAAATGTTCAGGACAGTATGTTAAACAAAAAATAGCACGCGAGAGACAAGACAAGTTAGAAGAACGAGATTGACGGGAAAACCTTTTCTGGCTGTGGCAAGCCGCTTTACAAATAGAGGATATGTGTAACAAGGTTAAATAAAAGAGAGTTTTAATTTAGAGTTGTGAATTTAGCGGTGTCCCAATCCAGGTTCTAAAAGCCTCCGAAGGGTGCTTCTTATCTAGCCTCCAAGGTAGCGGCTTGGGAGGATCCTCCAAAGGCTGCAAAAACTATCGGTACGCGGGACGGACTCTAGCCTCTCACTCTTTTATTGTTTTTTGGCAGTGGTGCATTAGCGCCACCAGCTGGATCAGTAGTTTGGATCCAGAAATGAATGAATGAAATGTTCTTGTTGATATTTCTCTTTGAGTGATTCTTTTATATTTAAGTTTTGTGTATAAACATTTGTTAGATCACTGTAAGTTCTTTCGTTGCTTAATTTATTTTCTAGTGTTTAGGGTTTGTTTTTAATTGTTCTATTTCTTCCTTTTGTTTGGTTTTGAAAACATTGTATTAAAACATGCAGTGTATTTTAGTTTTGGTTGCATTGGTCACATTTCCCTCTAGGACTATATATATACTTGTTAAATGTAAATACAAATTCAGGTGTGTTTTGTGTTGATTCTTTTGCTTTTTGGAATATCTGAGGCCACAAAGCATGGTCACGATGCATCCTCAAAATTCAGGGGATAGTAGAACACATTTTAACAACCCTTCGTTTTGGCGCACCTTTGTGACATAAGCAGATTTAAAATGCGCATCGGGAGGATGCACACTTCTGGATTGGGACACAGCTATAGGCGAGGTCAAGTCAGTGAGCTTTTTTTGACCGCTCAATTTGAAGCAAATTTTTAGAAAGTCAGAATTGCTGTAAAGTAGATCAAAGACCACCCTATTATAATTTAGACGGGATATATATTTTTGTATATAGATTTGTATTTTTTTATGACACTTGGGCATGCAATCGCATGTGGTGAAATTCCGGATTGTTCAGTAATGTGACCGCGGTTTATTCCTGTTTGTTTTTCCGCTGACTATCTAATATTAAAAAATAACAAATTTTCCATTTATATTTGGGTTTCAGAAGAACAAATTGTTTCCATTTTTAATTGGAGAATAATACAAATTGTTTTGACCACATTCATGGGTTTTCAATCAAGACTCACATTAAATAATAAAAAAAGCTAGGCTTTGCTTACTTTTTGTTGAGCAAATCAGACTGAACAAAATATATTTTGTAACAATTTGCTTGTTTTTACCCAATCTTTAAGTTGCAGAAATGTGCATCCACAATTCTAGCATGCTCCGCTTATTCCCACGCATGGATGCTCCAAACAGGTATTCTTGAATCTTAACATGACTGAACAAAGGCTGAAAATACATCAGCTTATGGGTCTTTTCACATTGATTCACATTTTCACAAATTTGATACACATACTCAAAACAAGCTCCATGATTTAATTCAGAAAACTTAATAGTTGAGATAGTACTTTAGGTGGGCAATAAGGATTGTGGTACTCTAAGGAGCAATTTATGAATTGGTTGGTACTCTAAGGAGCCATTTACAGAACCGGGGGTACTGAGTACCAGTACATACCCACCCACTTAAAGTACCGATGTGACTATAATACTTGTGAATCGTGTACACAAAGCCGGTATATTATATAATCGAGAGCCAATTCATGTTCAAATGCTTAAATACAGTCATGTATTGTCGAACCCACCATCTGACATTACAGCCAGCTTCCTCGGTTACTCTCCTTTCTTTTGTACAGTGCCAAACATGTGTATGTGATTGACACCAGGTCAAATCCAGTGTACTAAAGTGTAACCACCCACACCCACATTTGTTACACACTGAAGAATGAGGAGCGGAGGCTGGTTGAAGTGAGAAAGAGCGTTTACAAAAATAACTTCTATAAAACACTTTACAGAGAGAGAGAGAGAGAGAGAGAGAGAGAGAGAAAGACACTCATAAAGAGAGGTAGAGCAATCTGTAGCGTTCAGTCCATGATAAGTGTGCATCTGTTAGTTCAGTGCTTTTGTATCTGAGCTCTTCCACAGCAGTGCATGATGGGAGACTAGCACGATCCCCAGGCTGGGCACAAGCTTGCTCCTGAAGCTAGAGTCATGTCCATTCAGCTGGTGGCTCTCTAGGACCCCGGGGAGTAGTGCTGCGACTGCCAAAACCTGACAGGAAACAAACACATCGGCTTATATTGCAGCAGTCATGTGACCCCTGGTCCTATGAAATTTAAACAATTGAGTAGAAGAGATCAGGGCATCTCAAAGGGACGTGTTCAGGTAAAACTACCTGGTGACGTTTAATGCTTTCAGATGGCACCTGCTGCTTATTAGCGTGCTAATAGCTAACATATAAAGGGACACTTTTTTCAAACTTACCACTCTCGACAGGAGGGTGTATGTGAGTGTCTCCAGATCCCTGTGAACAAAAAAAGAAAGTCAATCCCTCATTCTGTGTATACGTGTGTGTCCCCATGCATGTGTACCAGCCACCTCTGAGTAAGTATGATCCTCCCCCTCTGATGCGAGCTGCTTTGCTTCTGGAGCATCTGGAGAAGACACGAGGAGAGTGATGAATAAACAGAGGCACACTCTCAATCTCTGCGATCTGAAGTTTCCTGCCGAGACACGAACTCTGCTGCTCTATTTCCCTTGTAACTTATCCTCCCAGTGCACTACATGTCCTTCTAAAAAAATGTACATATTGTGATAAAGTTAAATATTTTCTCTAATGTACTGATAAACATTCCATATATTTTAGATTCATTTACACACAACTGAAGTAGTTCAAGACTTTTAATGTTTTAATTTTGGCATACAGCTCTTGAAAACCCAAAATTCTCAAAAAAGTAGCATATCATGAAAAGGTTCTCTAAACGAGCTTTTAACCTAAACAACGCTAAACGCCTGTAAAAGATTCCTGAGGCTTTTAAAAACTCACAGCCAGGTTCATTACTCAAAACCGCAATCATGGGTAAGACTGCTGTCCAGAAGGCCATCACTGACACCCTCAAGCAAGAGATTAACACTGAACGAATAGCTGTTCCCAGAGTGCTGTATCAAGGCACCTCAGTGTGAAGTCTGTGGGAAGGAAAAAGTGTGACAGAAAACGCTGCACAACGACAAGAGGTGACCGGACCCTGAGGAAGATTGTGGAGACGGACCGATTCCAGACATTGGAGGACCCTCGGAAGCAGTAGACCGAGTCTGGAGTAGAAACATCCAGAGCCACTGTGTACATGCGTGTGGAGGAAATGGTCTACAGGTGCCACATTCCCCAGGTCAAGCCACTTTTGAACCAGAAACAATGGCAGAAGCTCCTGACCTGGGCTACAGAGAAGAAGCACTGGACTGTTGCTCAAATTTTGCATGTCATTTGGAAATCAAGGTGCCAGAGTCTGGAGGAAGACTGGGGAGAGGGAAATGCCTGAAGTCCAGTGTCAAGTACCCACAGTCAGTGATGGTCTGGGGTGCCATGTCAGCAGCTGGTGTTGGTCCACTGTGTTTTATCAAGGGCATGGTCAGCGCAGCTAGCGATCAGGAGTACATCATGCTTCCATCTGCTGAAAAGCATTATGGAGATTAAGATTTCATTTTTCAGCACGACCTGGTACCACTGGTAAATTAAAATTAAATTCACAGTGCGAAACCATGGTATTACTGTGCTCAGTTGGCCCAAACCCTTTGAGAATTTGTGGGATATTGTGAAAATAAAGTTGAGAAACGCAAGACCCAACACTCTGGATGAGCTTAAGGACGCTATCGAAGCATCCTTGTCCTCCATAGCACCTTAGCAGTGCCACAAGCTGATTGCCTCCATGCCACGCCCCATTGAAGCAGTCATTTCTGCAAAAGGACTCCCGACCAAGTATTGAATGCATAACTGAACATAAGTACCGGTATGTGAAGGTTCACTTATTTTTGTATTAATAACACTTTTCTTTTATTGGTCGGATGAAATATGAACATTTTTTGAGATTTTGAATTTTGGGTTTTCATGAGCTCTATGCCAAAATCATCAAAATTAAAACAATAAAAGGCTTGAACTACTTCTGTTGGGTGCAATAAATCTAAAATGTATGAAAGTCTGATGTTTATCAGTACATTTCTGAAAACAATATGCTCATTTTTAAGAGACCTGTATATTTCTATCAATCTACTGCTCTATCACTTCTTTCCATCAGCTGCTTCTTCCAATGTATTCCTTTGCTGGTTTATTCATGTTCTAATCCATTTATGCTCTGCTGTATCACTCTGTTGAAGTGCTCTATCCCACTTACAAACTATCACTATTCCACTGCATCAAATGATCATAGGAGAAAAGAAAACCAGGCCTGATCTAATGATCACAGATCAGAGAACCAAACACGTTTGAATGACCACAGACCAGCAGAGAACCAGGCTTAATCAAATGATCACAGATTAAAGAACACCTGATTAAATGATCACAAATCAGCAGAAACCCAGGACTGATAAGATGATCACAGATCAGAGAACCAGGCCTGATCACAGAACAGCAGAGAACTAGCCCTGATGAACATTTTTGAACCATTACAAGAGCACTACTAGAGATAATGTGTCACAACTTTCTGTCTCAGAGCCACTTCTTAAACGCACCTGTTGCCAGGAGGAAAGACTCTGCAGTCCTCTTAGGAAGAGGGGGAGGTAGATCTTCAGGGCTTGCCTCTGAATCAGAGAGAGCAACATTACAGATAAACTAATTTCCTCCTGTGTCCAATCCACCCCTCGAAAAGGCAAAGAGCCCACCAACATTTAGAACACCTTGCTAAACACCCTACAAAAGCAGCATAAGCACCAGCACCAGCTCGCATTAGCCATATACTACAGGTACATGCATTAGCACAGAAGAAAAAAAGGACTGGAAATAAATAACATAAACAAAATAACCCAAATAATCAACCCAATCTGAAAAAAATACAGAGAGAGGATTAGCAAAGGATGAGTGCTAACTGTGATGGGGAAATCTTTAGAGCATAATGGTCAAAAATTTTCTTTTGAAATAACTTGAGTAAGCTTTATAAACTATTCAGCTTCGGCCTTCAACCGTTCTGAAAACAGTGAGCCCGAGCATTTTTAACCACAGTATCTCCGCACCTCTCAGTCACCACTGAACCCTGACTCTAGCTCTCATCTCCGTACAGAGTAATTTCACGGCAGATCATAAGGTAGAAATCCAAAAACCTGATTGCACTTAACAGATCTTTTCCTTGAAAGCAGTCCAGTCACTCACCAATCCAACATCTGATGATTTCCATCAGGGCAAAGTAATGCAAATCAGGATAAACCTCTTGTCTACAAACCTTCCTAAAGGTCTCGACTCATTTCATCCAGCTGCACATTTTCTATAACTCGTGCCAATTCAAGGAACAATTAATCTTTAACCAAGATCCTCTTTCCTAACACAGAAGAGCCAAACTGAATGGGTTCTATCCGGGACCTCCCAACAGCCTTTGACACAGGCAACAATAAGAATTGCCTGCTCTTGGAGCTGTAGTTGTCTGCTTAAGTCTCATCTCACTGATCCTCACCGAGAGTTGGCTAGACAGGTGAGGCATCAGATAACACCTGGCCTGTTGACTGCTCCAGACAACAAAATTCTTCAGAGTACCTTCATTCATCAGCATCAGTTAGGAAGCTCTCTTGATTGGATAGTGCCAGACCAGGATTGCCATTGACCTGGCATCTAACATTATCTTTAAACACCAACAGTAGGACAGAAAATCTATAGCTTCATGGTCTGGCTGGCACCAAGAACAACATGTTCTGGGGTGTATGACTTGCTCTGGGGTGTTCATGCATCTCTTTGTGAGATCATGGGTTTTTCCCAAGCTACTTCACTTGTTCCAATCTATTTTCTGAACCAAACAATTAGCTTTTCATTACATTCTGTGAAGCTGTTCCTTTTCAATAAAGAGCTAAATATGACCTGACTTCACATACACCCAAAAGGACTGGGCATCTCATTCGATCATTGCTGCACTTGCTCTTCTAACTGCTTCAATAGACATCAACAAAGGACTTCCTGATCCCGAGGGAACCTAAGTGAGATCACATCATCACCAAATCTCTCTTTGAGGCTAAGACACTGGTGGGAACATCCAGAACAGGTTGTCCTTCACACGCTTCATCCACCAGAAACAAACAAACATTCACTTATCAATATTGGCTGAAAATCTCTATGTGGAACCTTCTCTTGTGGAATGACCTGACATCAATCTTTCAGGCACCACTGTGAAAACACATTACCGGCACATGCAAAGGAAACGCACCTGTAGTGTGGGAGTGTAGGCTCTGGCCAGCAATGCACATCTGTGTTGCTCTACGCTGGACAGACTCGCTTGGGAGCTCAGAGCTGCTGCTGATGGATACCCTGGTGCAACAGTCTCCCAGCTCTGAGTGCAGAGGGTTAGTGAAGCTCAGAGCAGCTCTGACTGGGGATGAAGCAGGAGCAAAGTTGCCAGTTGGACCACAACTCATCAGACCGGACATTTGATCCGTCCTGGAAATTAGATTTGTAGCTTGTGACTGGTCCGTAAGGGATGAGACAGCAAGGTTTGATTGTCGCAATGGATTGGAGAAAGAAGGGCATTTGGTCAGATCAGCGTTAGGATCAGGAGTGGAGTCAGCAAGGTTGGATTCTTGTTGGGTCAGGGAGGACGTTGTGTTCGGCAGGGGCTCAATCCAAGCAGCTTGAGCCTTCTGTGACTGCGGGGCCAGGTGTTTTGGACTTGGAGGCTCCTGAACTTCTAACTCTATTGAGTCCTTGGACCTGCCTGGCTCATGGAAAACACTAGAGTTCCCAGTGACTGTCAAGGTGGACTCCTCTTGCAGTGGAACCGTCTGGATCTCAAAGCTCTGTGGGCTCTCCTGCAGTGGAACCTTCTGAATCTCAAAGCTCCAGGCTCCCTCCTGCAGTGGAGCCTTCCCGATATCGAAGCTCTGAGGGCCCTCCTGTAAAGGAACCTTCCGGATCTCTATGTTAAGCGAGCGCTCAGGGGCAGTTCGAGTGAAGTTCTGGTTGAGGTCAGGGTTCTGGTCAGTGTCTAGCTGGTGTAGGACGGGTCTAGGGTGGTAGCGGTCACTATCCTGACGCACCTGAGTGACAGTGGGGAGGGAGGAGAGCGGGGAGGGAAAGAGGACGGGGGGAACAGGGTGTGGCTCTGGAGCCTGCAGGATCTCCTCAGTCACCTCGCCCTCCACCTGGGCACTAAAGAAAGAGAAAGGGGTTAGAGAGGAAGACAGAGATAGAAATAAAGAAAGAGACAGATGTATAGAGAGAACATTAGACCGAAAGAGAGTGGGAGAGAAGGAGAAAAAACAAGAGGGAGACAAAGACATGAACGGAGAAGGAAAGCAAGAGAAAGAAAGAGTGAAAGAAGTAGTGAATGAGATAGAAAGACAGAGAAAATAAATGGAAGAATACAGAGAGAAAGCAAGAGAGGGTTAGAAGGGGAAACAGAGAGACAAAGAAAGAGCGAAAGACAAACGAGACAGGGAGAACATTAGGAGCATTAGGAACTGGGAGCAAATAGGTACAGGATGGAGCTATGGAATAAGGAGGTGAGGGGCTCACCTGCGGTTACGGGGTGGTTTGGGGGGAGGAGTGTCCCACTGCTCCTCATCTGAACTCTGGGAGCCTCTATCAGGACTCTCTTCCTGCAGAGAAGTAGCACATTGTAACTAAACCCCATGTGAACTAAAATAAAAGTAAAGGTTAGGGCAGGCAACTTAAATATTGAAAAACAGGAGGGCTCTGTTTGATCAATATGGATTTAAGAGCTCCAACAGATACTTTGTTGTCAGCCATGCAAAACCATTAAAAAAATAAAAATAGATAAAAGAAAATCTCTGCCAAAACTGCCTGACTACCACGTTCTACCTTAGTGGAAGCAAACAGAATGCTACATTAGGCAGAATATGGGAAACACAAATTACAGTTTCAAGGTAAGAAAGGCTTCAGCTTGTTTCCGCATCCAAGTTAAGCATCCATAAAAACACCAAGATTTTCAAACTTGGGATTCCACCATCAAGGATCAAATGTGTAATCTCATCTAGCTTTATAATTTCGCTGAGAGCCAGCACAGATGTTCTAAGCATCTGATAAAGGGGTCCAAGGAATATTCTGCCTTTAACATGACTCAGGATAATATCACCCAAGCACAACATGCCCTGGGTAAAGCTGCTACAAATCAAACTAATTAAAACGATCAGCAGATCCCTATAAACAGAACAACCTGGTCTCTTAACCTTAGTAACTGTATGGAAAGAAATTTTTGCTGTTACATCAGACAACTTTTCTCAATAGACACCACTATAGCCCTAAAGATCTACTCAACTCTTCTGCATTGCAGCTAAAACGCACACCTCATTTTTGGAAAATGGGCATGGTCAGCCGTGAATTTAAATGAGAATCTTTCTCCAATTATAAATGTGTACAGTACTTTTCATAAACCATTCAAAAAACCCTCTTTTTAAAAAAATAATATAGTCAGATTACAACCGCTGTGTGTGTGCGCCACGTACTAATCAAAACAATGCATCCATGCCTATTTTTGCTGTTTAAACACATACACGAAACCACTCACTGATTGGAAAGTAACTTTGCTTCTACAACAGGTAGTGCCAAAATAGCCCAAGAACAAGAAAAAACATTAATTTTAAAAATAAAATAAATGGTCAAGGTTACAGATTTCAGCAGACAGAGACTAATGTATACATCTTGTATGTATAAATCTAAAATTGTGTTTTGGGTTTGTGGTCCTTTAAGAACACAAGCTTCCACATCTAGCAACAAATAAGAGGTTTCAGCAACTTTTCAACCTCAAATGTGACTAAATATGTTTGCTTTGCAAATAAAGGTAATCAGTTTTTAAGCTTCAATTCCAATACTTAAAAACAACTTCCTGAAATGGTAAAGGACTACCCATTAATAAAAAGAGAAGGGCTTCAATCAGAAAACAAGGTCCTTTTGTCAATGGTAGGTTAATGAACATGCCGATATTATTATTAAAATCCATTAAGAGCCTTGGATAACAAACATTTTGGATTAAATCTGAGGATTGTTCCAATATCATGCTACTGTTCATTGTCTCAGTGCTCACCATGCCCTCTGTGATCTCGGAGTGAGTCGGACTCTCCAGAACCTTCAGCTGCTTTTCAAAGAGCTGTGTGATAGCTCTGTGCACCAGCTCATACTGCTCCTGAAACACACAAACAAACAAACACATGCTAGTTAGGCTTAGTTAGGCTAGGGTTAGTAATGTACTTTGAGGAGTGAGTGAGGGTTTACTTTGGTCTGAACAGCAGAGTGTCGCTGCGTCCTCATTTCCTGAATCAGCTGGTACACACTAAAATCTTCCGGAATCCTCTGCAAAAGAGGAAATGGAAGTTGGATAATCAGTAAATGAAACGGTAGTGAAGGTTAGTGTGTGTCCAGTTCACCCGTGGTCATAATAAACAGAGCTCTCTCACCCCAAGGTTAGAAAGAACCAGACCATTTTAACCCAGAGTTAAAATTAACTGGGTCCTATTACCCAAAGGCAAGAATGAACCAGCTGTTATCCCAGGGTTACAATGAACTAGGTCCAGTTTTTCATTCATTCATTCATTGTTTTTTAAACGCCCTTCCAGCTTCTATGGCTATTTCCAGGGCGAGAGCAATTTAAGTTATTGAATTAGATAAAATGTTTAAAACCAGCTCTTCCTAGAAATTTTAATACCAAATTTGGATCTACTTGATTAAAAATGTGATCTAGAGTTGTAGAAGAATAAAATAGTTTTCTGATGGGGGTTAAAAAAGGACAGTCAGCTAGAATATGTTTTATAGATAGAGGAACTTTACATGAGTGGCATTCAGCTCGACTATCTCCAGTTACTAAAAACTGGTGTGTGAGCCTAGAGTGTCCAATTCTGCATCTTGTATAAATGACCTGTTCCCATCGATTGTTGAATTGTGTTTGTTTCTTTCCAATGTTAGGATTTATTTCATATAGTTTATTTTTGATGCACTGGTTCCATTCAGTCTGCCATCTTTTTCCAATGTAAGAAGTGAGAAATGGTTTTATATCTGATGCTGGTATCTGGCATAGGGTTAGTTCTTGTTTTGTAGAGGCTTTGGCGATGCGGTCCGCTCGTTCATTTCCTGGAATTCCAATGTGTCCGGGTATCCAGTAGAAGAGTATGTGAAAAGATTTTCTTCTCAGATATGCCAGTTTAATTAGTATTTCTGTTATTATTGGGTGGTTTTTCTCATTGTTTTCCAGTGCCTCGAGGCATGATTTGGAGTCAGAAATGATGAGGTATTCTTTCCGGGTTCTGGTTTGGATGAACTGTAGTGCCATCAGTAAAGCCTTTGCTTCTGCTGTGAAAACTGAGCTGTGGTCTGAGATACGGACTCCTTCTTCATGCCCTTTTGTTGTGAAGGCTGCAGCCACTTTGTTTCCAGATTTTGATCCATCTGTGTATACCGTGATGTGGCTTGGGAAATTGTCCCTGAAGTCCAGTAGTCGTTGGTGGTAGATATTTGGGTGTGTTTTCGATTTTTGTTCGTTTCCTAAGTTGAAGTGAATATTGGGTTTTTGTTGGTCCCACGGTGGAATTTTGCACAAGTGCGTTTGTACCAGTGATTCGTAGTCAATTTTGAGGTTTTCCAGGTGTGATTTCATACGCAATCCAAGAGGACGGATTTGCTTTGGTTTCTTGTTATAAAAAGTTAAAAGTTGATTTTTAAAAACTGGGGTAAAGGCTGGGTTTTCTTTGTTTGTCCTTAATTTTATTATATATTGCAGAGCTAGTTTCAGTCGTCTGTTTTCCAGTGATGGCTCATTTGACTCTACATATAAGCTTGGGATTGGTGATGTTCTGTAGGCGCCTAGTGCCAGACGAATGCCTTGGTGGTGTATGCTGTCGAGGGCTTGGATGTAAGATTTCCTAGCTGAGCCATAGATGATACTCCCGTAGTCGATCCTAGATCTGATCAGAGTTCGATATATGTTCATCAGGGTCGAACTATCTGCGCCCCATTTAGTTTTGGATAAAACCTTTAAAATATTCATGGTTTTAAAACATTTTTCTTTTAATGCTTTGATGTGTGGGATAAAAGAGAGTTTGTTATCAAAGATAACTCCAAGAAACTTGGTTTCTTTGGATAGTTTAATTGGGGTTCCATCCATAAATAGTTCTGGTTCATTGTGTAACGACCGTAGTTGGCAGAAATGAGTGCAGATTGTTTTTGCTTGTGAAAACTTAAAACCATTTTGCATTGCCCAGTTCTGTATTTTATTTATCTTCTGTTGAATCTTCCTTTCAATGGTTGCCATGTTCTTGCTTTTATAGCATATGCAGATATCGTCTACATACAAGCTGCAGAGTACGTCGGTACCAATGATATTGGCAATATTGTTTATTTTAATATTAAAAAGGGTCACAGATAGGATACTTCCTTGGGGTACTCCAAGTTCTTGTTCATATCGATCTGATAATGTATTTGTGACTTTGACTCTAAAAAATCTTTTGGCTAAAAAATTCTGGATAAAAATTGGCAGTCGCCCTTTAAAATTCATTCCATGTAAATCTTTTAAAATTCCCTGTTTCCAAGTTGTATCGTAGGCTTTTTCTAGATCAAAAAATACTGCTATTGCATGTTCTTTTCTGATGAAAGCATCTCGAATGTAGCTTTCGAGTGAAACAAGGTGGTCAATTGTACTTCGTCCTTTTCTGAATCCGCATTGAGCGTTGCTGATATGTTTTTCCGATTCCAGCATCCAGACCAGTCGTTCATTGACCATTCTCTCCATGGTTTTACACAGGCAGCTGGTCAGGGCAATAGGCCTATAGTTTGAGGGGTCACTGTGATCCTTTCCAGGCTTTGGAATAGGGATTATTACAGCTTCTTGCCATGTTGGTGGGATATTTCCAGAAATCCAAATGGAGTTGTAGAGCTTAAGCAGTAATCTAAGAACAGTGGAGGGCAGATTTTTAATAAATTGATAGTGGACATCATCTGGACCAACGGCTGAGTCGTGAGATTTCTTCATAGCTTTTTGTAGTTCGTCCAATGTGAAAGGCTGATTATATGGTTCTTCATTATTTGAGGTAAAGTTAATTTGTCCTTTATGTCCATCGTGGAGGGCTCTGAACGCAGCACTGCGATTTTCAACTGAAGAATTACTTTCAAGTGTTTTTGCTATTTCGTTTGCTATTTCTTGCGCCGATGTCAAGATATCATCCTTTCGCTTAATGTGTTGTATTTGTGGACTGGTATTTTTTCCTTTCATTTTCCGAATCAGCTTCCACACTTTAGTTGGTGAAGTATTTGTTGACAAATTGGAAACAAATCTTCTCCAGCTTTCTTTTTTACTTTCATTTATTGTTCTTCTTGCTTGTGCCCTTTCCTTTTTGAGTTTAATAAGATTTTCAGTAGTTGGATGATTAGAGAAACATCTTTCGGCTTTTTTCCTCTTTTTAATAGCCTTCTTGCAATCTTCGTTAAACCATGGAGTTCGTTTAGTGGAGTTTTTCCAGGACGTTTTTGGGATGGATTCTTCAGCTATAGAAATGAGGGTTTTTGTGAAGTTTTCCATAGCATTTGGATCATCTTCAAGGAAACCTGCAAATTTCTCATCACATAGAGCTTTAAAATAAGCCCAGTTTGCTTTTTTAATTTGCCACCTTTGCACTTTAAAATCTTCTTCTTGTCCTTTAATTGTTATAACTAATGGGAAATGGTCACTTCCACATAAATCAGGGTGGACTTTCCAGGATAAGTCTAAAAGGAGTTCGGGCTGACAGATGGTTAGATCGATTGCAGAGTAGGTTCCATGTCCTGGGTGCAGATAAGTGTTTGAACCATCATTTAAAAGACATAAATTGTTATTCTCAATAAAATCTTCTATTTTCCTTCCTTTCGCGTTGCACTGGTTGCTACCCCACAAATAGTTATGACTGTTAAAATCTCCCATTAAAATGAAAGGGGGAGGAAGTTGGGTAATAAGCTGGTTTAGCTCTGTGTGTTTTATATTTGCATCTGGAGGGATGTAGAGAGAACAAATTGTGATGGTTTTCCTGAGTGTCAATCTTACTGCAGTTACTTGTAGATTACTAGTGAGTTTGATATTGCTGTGAATTAAATCACTGCGTATTAGAATGGATGTTCCTCCAGAAGCACGCTTGTTACTGGGACCAAGAGTGTTCAAAATATTAAAATGTTTGAAAGAAATAGTGTTGTCTTTTGACAGTTGTGTCTCCTGAAGACATACAACAATGGGGTTGATGACAGCAATTAAGCGTTGTAGCTCTGTATAATTAGCCCGAACTCCACGACAGTTCCACTGAATAATCCGTTTTTCCATCACCTGTTTGGAAGGATGGGGACGTTTGTCTTCATTCTACCTCGGGGGGATGGACTTCGACTAGGGCATTCTTTTTCTTTCATTTCTATATCTTTTGGTTCTTTTATTTTTGTAGGGTCATCCTTGGGATTTGCAGCCCTTTGTTTCTTGCTATTTTTTGTTCCTTTTTCATTTTCAACTGGACTTTGGTTCAGGTGTGTATCCTTGGTAAGTACTTCACTCTGCGTTCCTGAAGTCTTTGTTTTTGAAGGAGCAATATTAGTTTGGGGTTTGTCTTTATGCATCCAAGTGATGTCTGTCTGGCAGTCAATGGATCTTACAGTTTTTCTTACTGCATCAGCAAATGATTTGTTTATACTGAAGAAGGGGGTAGGAGCAACCAATTTCCTTGCTTCAGGGTAACTGATCTTCTTGGTGCATCTAATCTTCTGTATTTCTTTTTCCCGGATCCACATTGGACATTGTTTTGATGCAGCTGAGTGGTCCCCTGAACAATTACAACATTTGGATGGTTTTTCACAGGGTTCCTTGTCATGTCTTTCTTCACCACAGTTACAACAGATGTGTTTATTATTGCAACTGTTTGAACCATGGCCATATTTCTGGCAATTAAAACATCTAAGGGGATTTGGGACAAAGAGGTCCACTGGTACACTTAAGTATCCGATCAGAAGTTTTTCAGGGATTGTTGGTTTGTTGAAGGTGATAATGTAGGTACTTGTTCTGATTGTTCGTCCTTCTCTTTTGATGGTAATTCTCCTTACGTTAGTAACTCCTTGAGGCTTCAGTTCTTCTTGTATTTCTTCTTCATCAACATCTTCAAGTTCTCTGGTGCGGATCACTCCTTTACTATAATTGAGAGTTGGGTGTGGTGATGTCTTCACAGGAACTGTTGCGATCATTTTTGTTTGTAGTAGGTTCTCTGAACTGGCTTTTTTATAACATTCAACAAGAATTTGACCTGATCGCAGTTTTTTCACTTCTTTAACTGTACCCGCTATACCAGCAATACCTTTCTGGATAGCAAAAGGAGACAGCCTAGTGATTTGATAGTCAGCAGAAGTTGATTCAATAATTATAAATTTTGGCCACTCATCATTTTTCGTCGTTGTGTCAATTTTTCCATTTGGGTTGTCAGTTTCTAAATCCGTCCGATGTCGTTTGTGGTTTGGTTTATTTGCCATATTTTTTAGTTTTCTTGTTCATCATCAGTACTCCTCACCCACCTTGGAGCCCAAAAAATAGGGATGCACAGAGCCGCGGAACTCCAGCAGATTATGCATCAAGGATATACTGATGGTATACTCAAGCCAGTAAAAGCAACGGGTTGCTTTTTATAACTTGATTGACTCTAAGCCAAAGTGTCTTATAGATGTTTTAAGATCATTTCTTTGACCAGCCGATTGATTGGATCGAGCCATTCCAACCTCCCGTCTAGACGAAGTAGGAGCCAAAGTGTCGTGTTGGAAAGGTGGCAGCCGCAGCTAACCATTTTCCTCAAACACCAGGACCTCTTCCTCCGCCGACACGGGTCGCAACTCACGGCTAACAAGTTGCCCCTTACAATGGGGAATCAAAAAAAAAGTTTGTTCTGGATCTTCGCAAGCGGTGTAGTGGTTGTGTCCAAAATATGCAGATGTAAGTGCAGTCTAGATTTAGTGTAACCCTCGTAAGGGGGGCTTAAGGGTTAATCTCTCTTGCCCAAGGAGAAGACCCTAGCACTACGGAGGGAAGGAGAGTGCCACTGTTCCTTTCACAGGCTGCCATCGCAAGGATGGGTCCTGCGCCGTACCCGTACTAGGTCCAGTTAGCCCAGAGTTAGAATGAACCGGTTTCTGTTACTTCAGGGTTAGAATGAACCAGATCCAGCTGACCCAGGGTAGGAATGAACCGGCATCTGATACCCCAGGGTTAGAATAAACCAGTTTCTGTTACCCCAGGGTGTTTGAATGAACAGGGTCAATTTAACCCAGGTTTAGAATAAACCACATCCCTGTTAACTAAGAGATACAATGAACCGGGTCACGTTAGAATTTAGTTGGTCCTGTTAAACCTGGTTTAGAATTAAACAGACACTGTTAGCCCAGGGTTAGAATAAACCAGGTTATGTTACCCCCGGTTTAGAATTAACTGGGTAGTTAACGCAGGGTTAGAGTAACTAGGTCCAGTTACACCAGTTAGACGTGGGTTCTGTCGACCTGGGCTGTGTTAACTCAGGGTTAGAATGAACGAGAAGTGAAGGTTCTTTTATAAGGCTAGGTATACAAAGTGCGATTTTATGACCCATTTTGAGATGATTTACGTGCAGTGTGAGAACATGTGAACATGAATCGTGAGCTTTTAACTTTTAACCCCACGATTCACTTAGTTTACATTCAATCGTGAATCACACGACTGAAAGAAGGCTTAGGTTTATACCCCAGCTCTCAGCAGGTTCCAGGTGTAGTCAATTGCACAAATGGCTCCTGTTCTTCCACAGCCCGCACTGTTGACACAAAATCCATCATTAAACACACACATACATGCGCGCACAAACAAATGCATAATATTCAAAGGGAAAGACCTGCAGTGCACGCAGACTGGGGTGTGTGTCGTCTGCAACTCGTGCATACCCTGGATCATCTCCAGGATGGAATCAAAGTTGGAGGGGACATCATGATCTGGCCAGTTTAGATAATGAAACTGAGTGAGTGGGCGAGAGACCTGCAGAGAGAGAGAGAGAGAGAGAGTTCATGGGAAAGTTGGATTCCAAGACCACAGCCACAGCATGCAAATTAATGCTAAATAAGTGATAGTTGCAAGCTAGTTATTGACTAAACTCATAATTAGCAGTTTTAATCAAAATGACATTTTGAATTATGTCTAATCTAAACTTTGATTGTAATCTGAGCGCACCTCGTGCTCCATCACTCACCTGCTGGTACTGCGCGGTCAGTGTGCGGATGCAGTAATCTGTCCTCTGGTTCTCAGACTCCTGAAATGCAAACACATTCCTTCAGTTCGTCTGACATCACTGCTGCATGCTGAGAAATGTAGTTCAGACTCACACAGGAGATCCTGAAAGGGCCGAAGGTGAGTGGCTCCTCTCCAAAAGCAGGGAAGTAATGCTCACACTTTTTCTGCAGAGATGAGTAGAGAGAGGGAGGTGAATTTGTCTTCATTATAATGCAAGGTTTATTGCTTTGTAAATACTGTGTTTACCTTTATTTATTTGTACATCATGTTTTATATTTATTTAACTGTACTTTTTATTCAAATTGTTTATTATTATTTCTTCAGAAATTGTGCAGGGAGAAAGTTGACGGAGAACTATATAAAGAGAAAACGTGAAGATAAAAAGCACAGAGACTCAGAGAGTGGGGAGAAGAAAGGAGGTAAGGAGAGAGAGAGATTAAGTGGTAATGTGAGTCTGGGAGACTGAAATAATCTTACCCGTCCCATCTCAAACTCTCGGCACGCCATCACTATCACCTAAAGAACAGCAAGAGAGATTTTGATACAGGAAATGAGAGGATTTCTCCTCCCGTCTGATTGAGAAATAGCAAGATTTATCTGATCTCATAAAGGTGTGAATGGTGAGCGGTGTAGCGGTGCATGTTATTATCTTGAACAGTTATGATACAAGTGTTGCAGTTCAAATTTCACATCACAGTGAATTCATCCAGGCCAGAAGGGGAGCAATGCTAGTGCTAATGCTTCGCCAGCAGGAAACAGCAGAAGAAGCTATCGAGAGGATCACAGCTTTCTTAACGGGCTTGAGCCATATCACTCATAACACATGTACATTTACTCATTACTTAGTGCCTTCATATAAGAACATTTACAGGTCTGCTGCTTATTGTGATAAACTGAGAAAAGCATGAACTGGGGATTTGTTGCAATTAAAGTTGTATTGTACTGTAACATGTGAGCACTATTGTACCTCTAAAATATACCCTCACTGGCCGCTTTATTAGGTACACCTGTCCAACTGCTTGTTAATTAAAATTTTATAATCAGCCAATCACATGGCAGCAACTCAATGCATTTAAGTGCGTAACATCAAGACGATCTGCAGTTCAAACTTCCAAGCGAGCATCAGAATAGAGAAGAAAGGTGATATAAGTGACTTTGAACGTGTCATGGTGGTTGGTGACTGGTGGTACCAACAACCATCTGGGTATGTCAGAAACTCAAGGTTTTCCAGATAATACTAATAAAATCCAGTGAGTACCAGTTCTACCACATGTTGATGCTAGAGGAGCAGGGCCAGACTGGTTTGAGCTGATAGAAAGTCAACAGTAACTCAAAAAAACCATTACAATCAGGGTATGCAGAAGGGTATCTATGAATGTACAACACGTTGAACTTTACGACAGTTGGGCGACAAATCTGCGGCAACTGTGTGATGCTGTGTCATCAATATGCAAGAAACTTTCTGAGGAATGATTTTGGTACCTTGCTAAATCTATGCCACGAAGGATTAAGGGCATTCTGAAGGCAAAAGCTGGTTAAACCAGATTCTAGCAATGTGTACCTAATAAAGTGGTGAGGGATTTTACTTGTAACCATTAGAACCACTGTTCTTTTACCTCCACTCTGTACTCCCAGATCATCCTCCAGAAGTCGAGGACTGTGTTTGGAAGCGGCCCCTGAGTGGCAATGTATGCCTCGGGTCCCTGGAGCCCCTGCAGAGAGATAGAATATATGTCTCTAATATAGCTCCATTCCAGAACAATGCAATAAGTAGTAGACTAGCAAAAGAACACTAAAGGTCAATTGGTGAAACTGGTCAGTGAACTTCTGCTAGATCTGGTTCTAGAACATCAGTTTGGGTACATTTGCTGTATCTTCAGGGTCCCCGTGTTCCTCACTAGCATCTTTGGTCGAAGTTAGCATGTTGTCTCTTGCTTGAATCACCCTCTTTATATTCCATTAAATTCAACATGAGATTAAGCTTTATTTCTTTACTTAACATTCCTTAATAATCTGGAGCCAAAGGCACATTGCTGCCATAGTGCAATTCACTAAAGGGCAGTATTTGTTGGTGTAACAGGTGGATGGTGGCAGCGATATGTTAATGAAGTGGAGTATTCTTCATCGTACTATGGTTTGAGTGTACTATTCAGTAAGCAGACACCGTACAGCCCCAGAAGACCTCTCGCAGTTCAAAATAACATTAAAGTTGAGTTTGATAGGAACCGAAAGTCATGTAACAGCATCTTACAGGAACAGTTTCCAAGCAAACAAAAGTACGCTGTTCATTTCAACAGAACTTCTCTGTTGCTCTAGCTCACAGAAACCATGCTGATGGTTATTTGAAGATTTTGGTTCACATAGTTATGAATTTCAATCCTAAAATAAATTTTGATGTTGCATTTTGCTGTAAATAGCTCAATTTATTTGTTCCCAAATAAACCTCTGTATTCAGTCTCCATCGTTGTGCTCCGATCAATTTCCCCCACACCTGTCCCAAAGGTTTAGTAGTTTCACTTAACACCAACACCAATTATTCTGAAACACCTTTGAGTACAAACAAAAACCGCAAGCGACAATAACCCTCAACAAAGTTTAGGGCAATCAAGCAACAGCACCTTGATGAAGTTAGCATTGATGTAGTCACTGTCCTGGTTCGATGTCTTCAGTGACACTCTCACTCGACTGTGATCAACTATAGAGAGAGAAAATGCAATGAGTTGAGCATTCTAAAACGTTTAAGTGCAGACACACTATTTACAAGAAAATTTGATAACATTGAGTCAGGGTTAGATTAATGCTGGGTTATGTTTTGTCAGGACTAGGTTGGTGTCAGATTAAATTGAGATAGGGTAAGATTATTGTTGGATTAAGATGAGTAAGGGCTGGGTTGGTGCTATGTAAAGTAGGGTAGATTAAAGTTGGGTTAGGCTGGATTGGCACTAAGATAAATTGACTATGGATTAAATTAATGTTGGATTAGGCCGATGATAGGTTACGTTGAGTCTGAGTTAAGTTTAAAGTTGGATTAGGTTGAGTCCAGGCTCGGTTGATGCTAGATTAAATTAGGCCAGGGTTAGACTAATGTGGGGTTAGGTTAAGTCAGATCTGGGTTGGTGGTAAATTAAGTTGAGTCCGGGTTAGAACAATGTTGGGTTAGGTTGAGTCAAAGCTGGGCTAATGCAAGGTTAAGTTGAGTCATGGTTAGATAGATTAATGTTGGGTTAAGCTGAGTCCAGGGCAGGATTGGTGCTGGGATAAATTGAGTTAAGGTTAGATTAATGTTGGGTTAAGCTGAGTAAGGGCTGGGTTGGTGCTAAGTTGAATTAATAAAATTTTAGGTTAGGCTGAGTCCTGGGCTGGATTAGGTTGAGTCAGGGATGGGTTGATTCTAGGTTAAGTTAAGTCAGGGTTAAATTAATGTTGGGTTAATTTAACTGAAGGCCGGGTTGGTGCTAAGTTGAGTCAGAGTTTGACTAATGTTTGGTTAGGTTGAGGAAGGTTTAATTTAGGATTGGATTGGATAAGCGGGTTGTTTAGGGGTTTTTGGTTAGACTCACAGGGCAGTATATCCTTGTATCTGTTCTTGCGGAGGTTCTCCTCAATCTCTCCGGTGTCGGTGGTATAAATCTTCTCAGAACGGTACTTACTGGAAAGACGCCGCAGTCGCTGTGCAAAGAAAATTTATTAAAATGCTGAACATAATGAAAACAGAGAACTCACAGAGAATTGCTGTGTAATTAGATCTTGCAGTGATTCATGACATCTACTGTAAGAACATAAGTATTACTCTATGAGGTACTACAGGTCGCATATTACTGTGCCATCTCCTTAAGAACCTTCCATTTGTCTGACTGTCTGAGCAACCAGGCATCAAATGTTTTTGTGTTTACATCAAAATTTGGCCTTTGCTTGTGTGTTTCCAATAGATGCTTGAGACCTGCGCTGGTTTTTAAAATACCTTTCCTACATTTTGTTTCAGGCCTGTCTTATTTCCCTGGAATATTAGAGGAATCTCACGAGGAGAATGCTGGCGTCTGGGGAGGACAAGCATAGGAGAAAGCAGAAGCTGACAAAGAACAGAAGCATAGAGTATTACACAGCCAGAGCCATTGCTTAGGACTGCCCTGATGCTGGAGCAGATAGATGCATATAGCATTCCCATAGCAACACAGCATCCAGAGACCAATGAGAGATGAAATCTAACACCGAGGGGAACAGGAAGTGACAACAGAATACACTCTCTGAAACAGACAGTGTGTGTGCGACTGGAGGAAGCAGGATAAAAGGATGAACACACACTCTTCCACACTGAGGTATTTTTGTACTGAACAGGAAGTGCATGTGACCCCCCAACAATACACACACACACACACACACACACACACACACTCACACACTCACACACCCCCACCCCCGGGAACATCTGTCCAGCGGTGATAACGCGGCAGATTAACACTGTCTCACATACTAGTGACATCACTTCCGGTCAGCGCTTCTGGGAATTTCTGAGCTTTAACTGGAGCGACTTGTAAACTCAACAACACACGGAGTTTGTGTAGTTGAGAGTGCGCGCGCGCGTGTGTATGAGTGTGTGTGTGTGTGTGTAAGAGAGAGAGAGAGAGAGAGAGAGAGAGAGAGAGAGAGAGAGAGAGAGAGAGAGAGAGAGAGAATTTACGTGTGCTCACCATGAACTCGTCGGTTCTTTCATCTCTCTTCTTTAAATCTTCTATCAGTTTCTCCAGAATCTTCCTTTGATCCATTCTGTGATCGAACTGCCTCTCTATCATCCGCCGACACTAATCAATCATCAATAACCGATCGGATGGGACAGTTCCGGTCAGGCTCTCTGTCTCCCGCGCTCTCGGCCCATGACCACGCTCTCCCGCGCTGAGCGCTCGGTCTTTGAGCGCCGGTTCTGTTCGGCGTTTCCAATATTCGGTAATAATCCTCAGAAATTACTTCAATAAAGCGACGCACGCGCGCGCGCCCCTCCCTGTGGCTGCCACATTCACACCGAACGCATGCGCACAGGATTCAGCCGAGAGGAAAGCCCGCCCCGCCCCCTGCTAACCCGCGCTGGGATTGGAGAGTGATCGGGCCGATCCCTGCACTGATTGGACAAGTTGGACATCAATCAAAGAAACTCCACCGATCTATGCTTCCGAGTGTTCATGTCGTTTATCAATCACTGAGGTGCACTCTGATTGGCGGATTCTACCTACCTCGTCAATTTAACCCCGCCTTTTCCGCCCTGACGATCAGCCTCATTACTTTGAGAAGCTGAAGTTTCCAACATAATTATTGATCTAAACACGAATATCTGACAAGTGTGACAGCTGTCCTCCTCGCTCTCATTAAGTTTCATGCTCAGCCTTCTTCCACTACACGGGGGTTGGAGGAAGGGAGTAAAGAGGAAAGAAAGTTAAAGAATGTCTCCAAACAAGCCCTGACGAGACTCACATACCAGAGTAAGAAGGGAGGGGGCTGAAGCACGGGGTATGGATGTGTCTGGAGAAGAGAGCAAGTATTAAAGCAATTGTTTATGACAAAACCAAGCTGAATAATTTAGAGCAACACCAAAAAATCCGAGATGAAATCTCTCATTTTGTTGACCTTAATGTATAATTGCTAAACTTTGTGTTGAGTTATTTCTATTGGTATTGTGATAAGGGTTTTTCACCTACCAATGCTGATCTGGGTGCCTGGTGTGATTTTATCACTCAGCTTTTGTACATTGCCACAATTGCTGCTTTCTCTATTTTCCACAGTAGAAACATACATTGTTTATCCTGTTCTCATCAGGCAAGCCACAGCCATTTCCATCAATGCACCTGTCACTCTGTACATAGATTTCTGCACTCCCATGCTCTCAGCTCATCATCAGCTATTTCCTTTGGCTGCCCACATCAGTGAATGGCTAATGGTCATTTTTTATTGGGCTGCACTTGCTCTGCTGAATAAACGCTCACTCTCTATTGTGATCTGTATGATCCCATAGACAATAATCGCCAACTTTTATAACTGTTTGTAAATGCTGCATATAAGGTATCATTGAATGTTCTAGGTTCTTTTTTAGGACCTGTTATGATGAGGTTCTATCATCAAGTTGGATTGAGCTGAGCTGTACTTATTTTCTGGCTATTTCCAAGAGCAAATCAATTCTGAGCAGAGCTTTGTTGTTTGCAATTTAGAGGATCAGACTTAAAAACAGGTCGAACATGTTTTAAATGACTTCCAACAGAAGCAAAAATAGAACCTGCTCCACTAGCATTTTAAAAGATGAAAATTACACCAGCAGTTTATAGTTGTGTGATAGACACAAGATGAGATCAAAATGTCAACATGTAATCCACCCTTTTGAAAATAAGGCTACACGATTTAAAAGAAGAACTGGATGGCTGCACTTGAGTTGGAAAATTCTATTTATGTAGCTTGCTATTGGACCACATGCACATAGACTGTGCATTCAAAATGGAAAATAACTGTACACATTACTGGAAACATCTATTTAATATATATTTTCCCATTATGATGGCCTCACCTGCATCCCTAGACTACGTCACTAAACAACACAATAATTATGGTTTAAATAAACATGATAAAAAAATGTCAAAACCATATGTGAAAATGTATGAAAGTCTAATAGAAAATCCAGCATGAATCCTAGCTTGTTTGAACTAGTAGAGCTTAAACGCATTGGATAGTCCACTTAGTGAGTATAGATTCAGAGCATTATGATTCATTTGAAGAACTTTTTAGAAATGTTGGGACACTTTTTGAAACTTGCCGTTCTTATCATTAATTAAAGACATTATCCCAACGTGTGATATATTTCTGTAACAATGAATATATTATAAATCTTTTCTGGACTTGATAATACAATAAGAAAAGGAGGTATGACATAGACTTTAGTAAAGACTGAGGCAAAAAGGTTTTATTTAGCAATGTTTAAGGGATTGGAACCTTGGGATGTAACTTAAGCATATTTATTCCTAAACTTTTGTTGGGTGTATCTTAACAGAAATAGGAGCAAAGCACTCCTTGCTCAGTTCTACTGAAATATATTATTCAATAAGCCCGGTAACCACCCCTCTGACAATTATTGAACACTAAAAGTACAATTGATGAAAAGCCAACTTAATAATTATGTATTTTGCTCTCCCAGTGTGTTCTTTAGCCCAACATGCAGTCCTATCCACCCAAATTATTTAAAAATAGAACAGAAAACGTTTTATGAATACACTTTTCACACGTTTTGTTTCGGTGTTTCTGCCACAAATTTGTGTAATACTTTAGTTATTACCGTTAATCAGTAGTTTTATTTACACACGCACACACACATTTATATATCTAATAAAATTTATTAACGGTAAACCTACCAAACTTACTAAGGCTTATGCCATTTTCTTTAGCATCAAATCATCAAAAATTATGTTTTATTTTATATTTGCATTTGTTTTTAACGTCCCATTCAAACTTATACCCCAATCAGCCTTAATTCAACAATTAAACAACCAAAGGAACAGAACGTATGCAAAAACAATACGACGTATTCTGCAAAACATATATTTATATTGCGTCTGTATTACAGATGAAGTATAAATAACTATATTAATTCAGCGTGTGCCATTGTTTTGTTACATCTGTTTTGAGGACTAGGGGCCCGTCCAGGGATCCCGAGACCAAACACAGATTCTATTTCCGGGTTGCGCCGGATGCGTCTATGAAACACTGGTGTCCATGGAAACGCAGATCGTTGTTGAGATCGTTTTCAACACTTCCGGTAAGAATGGCTTCGCTGCATCCCCATCGGCCGTTATCGACGACGAGCTCCAGTGAATCGAGCGTTTAACGGTTGTTCCCACTGGGCGGCCCGTTGAGGGATACACGCACGCACGCACACGCGCGCTTTGTAGCGTCCACGCATGCGTCATACAACGAGACTTCTCAGGTCCGCTGTTCACCAAGCTTTCGCCGTTACCCTCCGACGCGGATCCCGGGTAAACACAGCTGATCCCCAGTGACTGGAGCTGAAGTGGAGGATCATTCTGCGGACAACGGGCTCCGGAACAACGAGTTTGTTTCGTGCTCCTTTTCATCATCCGTTCATATCTTCATCATGATGAGCGCCATCGTCTGAGAACACCGGAAAGAATCGAGGCGGTGAGAACACTCACAACAAACAAAAAACAAACACACTCAGACGGCCTCACACCAACATAACGTGCTTCAAATGGATCAACTTTCCCCTTCCTTCTGTCTTGTCCCACTCTAAGAATTCTGGGCTATAAATGGAACAGCTATTTTTGGCTCAGCTGCTGGGTTATGTCCAAAAGCACTACTGCATCACGTCGAAGGTAACGTTGTTAATAGTTATTAAAGGAGACCTCAGCTGAAAATCACTTAGAAGATGTTTGAATGGATATGTAGTCATTATGTGTGTTCATTAAGGGTCCTTAAATATTAAAGATTCTTATTGAATAACCAAGTGACTGTACTACTTCTAAAAGCACGTAAAAACAGTGTAAAAACTTCTGAAAGAATTAAGCCGTTATCATTAACCCAGCTATCGTGTGTTGTCATCTCTCTCGTTGTAAATAGTAATGCGCTATCATTTCGCGTTTTGATCAGCCATGGCTTCAAAAGTCTGAGTGATGTCCTCAGGGAGGACAGAGGAGGAGTTTCACAGATTCTAACTCTACCCCTAAACCCTCCCCTTTGATTGTGACACTTTGCACCGAGCAGCGCTAGAAGAACTAAGCCCTTCTTCTCCATTGTCTGAAGCAAG
This sequence comes from Danionella cerebrum, assembly GCA_007224835.1. NCBI lineage: Eukaryota > Metazoa > Chordata > Actinopteri > Cypriniformes > Danionidae > Danionella > Danionella cerebrum. The sequence goes on along the minus strand of SRMA01026542.1, from coordinate 221,263 downwards.
TGTGTCTCACATTGCCAGCGAAGTGAAGCCAAACCGTGGCGAGTGCCCCCATAGCGCTGGCTGCTGAATGACTATTACCCAATACCAGTCAATTTGGAAAATGCTGAACTTTAAAATCATTTCCTCAGAAAGTATGCTATTTACACAAACGGTTTCAATGAGATTTGAAAGTTATCTTTACAAAGAACAACCTTCGATAGTTTATTTTCGTGTGACTTTGATGGTTTAATTTTTCCATTAAAAAACTAGACGGGACCATGTGATTACACAGCTTGGAGCTGACCTCTATCACGTCATAAGAAAGATAATTTACGATGCCAATGATCAAACTCACTCGCTCTCAAATTCTTCCTTAAAATGACAAATTAAGTTGTATGTAACAGACTGCGTGTGACAGGGGCACGTGTGAGACAGAGCTCTGAAACCACAATGGTTCCATCTTTAACAGGAAGTCACTTGTGCGCATGTGCAGCCATCAATGGCAGCCTCCTCTCCAGCTTGGAAATGGTTTCATATTAGACCAACGGCAGTAGGTGGTGTCGCGCCGACTATTTTTTTTTTACATTCTATGGTCTGAACCATTGACACTGCTGATAAATTGTATTAATGAATTGAATGCACTGCCACCTACTGTTGCTCAACCTACTGGTAGCATTGTGAACACCGGTGTAATGCACTTTTAGAAAAGCTTTAGAAAGATCTTGACTATGTACAGTCTAGTCATGACTATTTTCATTGTATCTCTAGCCCACAGCAAAGGCAGGTGCAGCTTAATGAAAAAAGGGCAAAACCTAGTGTTAATGATTTTAATAACATTTAAATAGTGTTTTTAACAATAGCTTTGAAAACTATACCTTTGGTCTGCTAAGTCATAATTACTTGTAAAAATGTAATGGTGCATCTAATTCACCTTTAAGAACATTGTTGTTGTTATTATTATATAATAACAACCCCAAATTATTACCTGTATCAATAATAATAGTAACAATAATCATATATATTTACAAACAGGTTTTTGATCAAACATAAACATTAATTTCACATTATAATAATGCCAAACCTTCACACATATAATGCTTATGTACAATCAGTGACAAACCCTGTAAACTGAATCTGACTGACCAATAAAGGTTGGTGTTAGAAGATTCCCATTGACTCCAGTTGTGACTAGTTCCAAACCCCTTATCAGAAACCTGTGGGTGCGGTCAAGCCCAGGTGGTGTCGCGTATAGGGCGCCCAACATATGCATGGTTGTGTAGTTTTCTCAGCCTCTCCCCTCTTTCGTGCTTCTATTCACTTCCTGTCTCATCTTCACCATCCTTTCCAATGAAGACAGTAAAAGGGATAGAATAAATCTTTAAAAAAGAAACCTATGGGTGCCATCACATTTCCTAGCTACTTTAAAGTATAGAGATATAATCCATTTTTATTAGGAATAGTATTATAATAATTAATGCTATAACTAAACCATATACTGTTTTTCAAACATAAATATCTTTAATCTGCCTGGTCAGCATGAAGATAAAATAAATGCTATTGGATGGAATTAATATGAAACTGATTTACTTCGTTCCGACACTTACACAGCTGGTATTGAGTCGTAATCACAGTCATATGTTGTAATAATATGTATGGGAAATGTGATTATTTTCCTTGATAAGTCTCTATTTGTAATTAAAATCAATTTCAATCTGTCCATTTTCTAGCCCAGGGTATTCCGGAAATGGAAGGGTATTTTCATTAAGAAAACTTTGTCACTTCTTCGTTACTCACCTATTAGTTACTGCTTTGCATTTTCATGACGTGTATTTAAAGTTACTATCTGATGGTAAACATAAATGTGAGACAGAATAAGTTTTTATTTAAAAGCAACTTCCATAATGTTAAAGAACCTTACCTCTATGAGCCGGAATCTGATCCCGAATCAGATACAAACCCAGACACGGTTGCTTTGAATGTTTCATGGTGATAAACTTCATTTTTTGGTAGTTCGATCTTTCCCTCTTTTTCACTCTCATGCATTTGTTTCCGGATATCACAAGAGAGGCGTTGCTTTGTGGATAGCGCATCATGTCTGGGCCTTTCATCTCCAACCTTGATGTAACAATTTGACTCGTGTGATGTCGTCAATGGCGTTTTTTAATGAATTAATTTTTTATTTAATCTACTCTTATAAATTACTATAAAAGCCACTAAAATGGCTTTTCACAGTTGGGTTTCAAAAGAAAATAGCATAAAACTCAAAGACACAAAATATACAAACAGATCTGTAATAAAAACAGATCTGTAAAAAAAAAACTGTTGATTTAAAAACACAAAAATAACCCAGCAGCTAAGTGAAAAATACAAACAGTCCAGTACCAGAGCCAAATCACAAAAAAATGACCACCAAGTGTGGCGGGCGCAGTGGGTAGCACTGTGGCCTTCCAGGTTGTCAGTTCGAGGCTCGCTGGTGACCTTCCTGGAAGGAGTTTGCATGTTTTCCCTGTGCTTGTGTGGGTTCTCCAGTTTCCCCCACAATCTCAAAAACTCCCCTTAGGTGTGAATGTGTGAGTGTACCCCCGCCTCTCGCCCAATATGTGCTGGAGATAGGCACTGGCAGACCCCCATGAAATGGAATAAGCGGGTTGGAAAATGAACGAATGAATGACCAAGTTAAAAAACACCTTAGAGTTAAAATAAGAAAAATAGCCCAGCTTCTGAGTTTTATAAAAAGAGAGACGGTCAACATTTTGGACTGGAGAAATGGTGATGTCCACATGGTATTCATGTAACAATATTCACCACATCACAATAGTTTAGATTTGTTTGTAATAAAATCATCCATTAAAAAAAAATCATGTACCGGTAGTTGTTTTGCTCTACCCCTAAACCTTTCAATTCCATCTCTTTTCAGTCAATGTGAACACGTGCATTGATTTTTATCCCAACCAGAAAAGCTATGGCCACTTTTGGGTCATCCACACTGTGTTCCAAGTAGCAGTAATGGACCTGCACACTGTAAAAGTGACATCTTGATCATATCTTGTTTTTGTAGACGTGTAATGGCAGAATCCGAACAGCGTGTGGGTGCACCATGAGCAGCAGTGCAAATGGCACAAAAACAACCCAGCAGCCGAGCAAATAATAGCAATGTAACCCAGCAGCTGGGCAACCCATAAATTACAGGGGTCTCCACAACCTCAAGGAAATTCTCTCTACCCCTCCCCCTTAGGTCTCTCGCTCATTAATCTTGCAATGCCTTGTTGAGTTACAGACAGAGAGAGTGTATGGTCGTGTTTAGAAGGGATGTCTGAAAGGCCCATCGCATCTTTCTGAGCCTCTGCTGATCAATAATAGAAATCAGTAGCAACCAACCATGACTCATCAGCTTTGCGGCACTCTTCCACATAATCTTGGCCTCGAGTTTCATAAATACATCAGCACTCAACTGCAAACTGCAACTGAGAACCCACTTTCCTGCAGCTCCAAGTTATTCTAGGACCGTCACCATGGAGCAGGCAGACGCTAACTCAGCACTTATTGATCCCTCACAGACAGGAAGCCCTGACCCCAAGCTAACAGAGACAGAGCACTGAAACCACTTCCTCTCAGCTCCTCTGTATGAAAAGAATGAATGCCTAGCTTGAAAGAAACCCATAATGTTCTCATTTATATAATTTAATTAACATCAAAGTCAGTATCTATCCTGCCTCAACAACACTACTCCAATCGCCTGTAATTCCTACAGCGAGTAACCACATGAAGAAATCCATCCTTTGCCTTAAATCCAAATCAATATTTTACTATTCAAATGAACAGAAGATTCCAAAAGAACAAACTCCTTTGGTTTTGTACATTACAGTCAGAACAAACTAATTTCTAATTATTTATAGGCATTAATAGCATAGGCATAATTTATGATACCCAATAACACTACCCAGGTTGTGTGAGGCAAGTTAATATCTCTCTCTCTCTCTCTCAGAAACCGTGTCATGCTCAGCTATCTGTTTCTCTGCAGTGTACGATGCTGTCGTCTGGAGTGTAAATGGCTTATAAGCTGTGCAACGCTGTGCTGTGGTACCAGAGGAAGGTCAGTTTCACCTTGCACTCAACACTTGTGTTGCCATAGTAACAGGTACTGTGATGTCATGTCCTCTGGAAACTGTGATGATGCGCGAGTCTCTCTCGGTCTAAGTGAGCGAGGTGCTGCTGAATCATTGATGCTTTGCTGCGTGTCGAGTGTCTTTGCTTCACCTCTGGATAGAAACACAACTTCAGTTATCTCCACTGACACAACCTGAACAATCAGATCCGATCGATAAACTTACCATTGGAAATCATAGTCAGGCAACACAACTCATCACTGCATGATTCTGATGCTGCAATAACCTTAAGCTTTATATATATATATAAGAACTATTTAGAATAAATGGTAGTGCAGTGGGTAGCGCTGTGGCCTTCCAGTTGAAGGGTTGTTGGTTCGAGGCTCGTCAGTGACCTTCCTGGAGGGAGTTTGCATGTTCTCACCGTGTTAGTGAGGGTGTCCTCCGGGTACTACAGTTTCTCCCACAATCCCAACAACATGTGGTTAGTTTATATGAATAATCTAAATTCCCCTTAGGTGTGAATGTTGCCCTGCGATGAACTGGCGACCCCTGTGACCCCGAAAGAGAATAAGCGGGTTGGAAAATGAATAAATGAATGAATTTAGAATAAATGAACAAATAGAATAGAAATAAAATTTAAATTGTATTAATCAATTGGTTCAACATTTATTGAAGTTGAAGGAACAATTACATTTTTTAGGAAAAGTGGGAAAAGTGTGAATGTAATAAGGCGTTCTCTCTGATTTATGCAGTATTTTCTCACTTAAGCTTGAAGGTGCTTTAGGCTGAAATTTCGTTTCAACTGACAGAATTATATAGATAGACATAAACACGACTTTCATTGCGTATATAAAGTTATTCCTTCAAAGGGTTTACAAACTGTTGTGTGGAATCTATGTTAGTAATGAAAAAATTGTTGAAATAAGGAACTGATTATCGAGTAGAACGTGTGTCTTACATGATCTGGGTTGTTTTTACCTGCTCTTTGGTATTCTTGTGTTGGATCAGTATAGAGCATTTTCTTATTTGTGCTTAGAATAAGCAAAATTAACCATCTTTAATGGTGTATCAATAGCGTCAGACTTTGCTATCAGATATAAACAGACAATTGATTTTAGCAATTAACTTGAATGTATAGTTTACATTTGTTTGAATGAAAATCAGTTCATTTACAGATTGTGTTTGCCTTAGAGCTACATAAACAACATAAGAGTGAGCAAGGCAGAATTTTTTCTGAAAAAAGGTATCATCAGTAGAATGGTTTTGGTTCGATGTTGCCATCTCCTATACAACAAATGACAACCCACTGCAAATTCTGGGTAAACTCTAAGGGAGTGTGGGAGATCCGACCATCATGAGCCTCACAAAAAGAGACAGGGGTACATCCTGAACAGGTCGCCAGTCCATCGCAGGGCAACACACATTCGCTCACACAATAACTCCAAAGGCGAATTTACAGTAATCAATTAACCTGATGCATGTTTTTGGGATTGGTGGGAAACCTGAGTAGCCGCAGTAAAGAACATGCAAACTCCTCCCAGGATAGTTGCCAGCAAGCATGAAACTGACAACGAGCCTCTGATTCCTGTGTTTGGTCATTAGAATCAAAGCCTGAAAACATGAAGATCGCTCTCCTAATGGGGTGGAAGCGGACACTCTTTGATTTTCAGAGTAGTAGGTAATGATAATAATTGCTTCACTTGATTCAATTCACACCTCCCGAATCTAATCTAGCTTCATTTAATACTTGAAAGAGAATCGTAAATCTGAAAATCTAAAAATATTTTTCAGGGCATATATCCCAGTCTCACAGCTGGGTTATAACATCCGTTATTATGGTAACAAATAAAACTTGGATGGCTTCCTCATTGGGCTGCAACAAACGATTATTTTGGTAATCGATTAATCTATCGATTATTAGACCGATTCATTGATTAGTCATCGATTATTTCGATGATTAATCAGTAGCCTTTGAATAATTATTCTGCTTTATCAACGAGTTAAATTAATGAGTTACAAGTATTCTAACTAATAAATAAAATAAAAAAATTACTTCAGCTTTTGAAATAGTTGTTTTAATGAACTTTGAGCCAACTAAACACTTCATTCTCTTTAAGTTTTCTGATTCTGTTACACTCAAATTACACACAAATGCTCTCTAAGCATTGTTTACATGTTTTGTTCTAATTCAATAGAAAAAAAATAAATAATCAGCTGCATTATAGACAAATGTCGACTAATCGTTTCAGCCCTACTTCCTCAGCAGGATGCTCTTCGTCTAGGTTGAGGAAATATTGATGCAATGTCACTCCCTGCCTGAAGATGGCGGTACAACAGATGCACTCCATGCCACACAGGGAAACAGGAAAGAAGAAGACGACAAAAGAATCATGGATGTTTAGTGGTTTATTCTGTTGGTGGCTGATCACAGGGAGCTGCTTGACACATATGTGGAGAAAAGAGAAATTTCTTTCCTGTTTCCTGTGTGAAGTCGCTATGTAAATGTGGGATGATTTACCTCCTACTCACATCATCAAAACAGCTAGCTTTCATTGGTTGTTCTCATCACAAAAAAAAACCATCTGATATGGCAATCCAAAATTATTTTTTTGTTCGGTCAGATGTTTGATGTTCTGTTGGCAGCCAATCAACGAGCTGTCACACCAAAAATTCGAGTTTGTGTGTATTGCCCTTTATCATCATGGTAACAAACAGGACTACAACAGCTGGGTGTTACTCATCACCATGGTAACAAAACCCATCACAGCTGGGTTATAACAAATAGATCCACACTTATCATCATGGTAACGAACCAATCACAGCTCTGAGACACTTATTTCCATGAAAACAGACCCATCATGTCCACATGAGGCTCCTGACTCATCGTGTGTGTGCGTGTGTTTCAGATTGGAGCGTACGACCAGCAGATATGGGAGAAGTCTGTGGAGCAGCGGGAGATCAAGGTGACTCTTTAACTCAATCAAAATAATTTTTATTTTAGGGGAAAAGAGGAAGGAAAGTCACATGGCCTCTCATATTTTGTGGGCCCCACAGTGGTTTTAGTGCTTTATATCTCACGTACAAACACCAGTGCAGTGGTAGTTGTCGCATTTTTGAGAGAGAAAGGTTCAATTTGTTGTGATGGGCCTTCTGTCAACCTTCCTGAATGATTCCTGGATGAGCCTCCAATAAAAGCAATGATCTCCAGATCCACAACAGATCGAATTTTACCAGACCCAACTAAACAACCAGAATAGAGGGAAATAAAGCTCTGAAGCTGTTATCTGATCTCTGGGCTATTAATCAGAAGCGAGATGGTTTCTCAGGCATTCAGGTTCCCTCCAGCAGTTGGTCTCTCCAGAGTACCTCTGGAGCTAAATGATAAATCATTTTTAAAAAGCGGGGTTTTAATCCTTCTGGTAGATAATAATATCTTAAGAATATGGCACTCAATGCTTTAAAGGCTAGCAGCAGTTTTTTTAAAAAATTTTACAGGAAGTAAAGATAAAAAGAATGTCCTCACCACTTGTTCGGTTGCGGACAAGCAGCAATAGTCAGAGTTAAAAGAAGGCTGGACCGTAGCTAAGGATCCTTAACCACTTAAGGTCTCAGTCTCAGTGTGTGAATGATGGAGAAAGTGGTTGTTCTTGCCGTCTGTCTCATTTCTCTCCACTCTTGCCCTGGGCAGTTCATCAGACGGGTGAGTGAGCCTGTTGGAGACAATGTGTGTTTCACTCGACTGCTGTGTGTTGTGACGCCTAAGAGCATGTGTAACCCAACCCAAGCACAAACTAAACTCTGATGACGGGCTCTGAGAATGCTGACAGGCCGTGAGCATGTAAATAAAAGCTGACTGTCCTGCCGAACCAAATTATTAAGCCGTAGGTGATGTGGAAGTCACTCTAAAGATCTAGAACATTAGCAGAGACGCCCAGGTGAGTCAGAGCAGACATTTACACTATGTAGCTGCTCATGACTCCTGATCCAGAGTTAAAACTAGAAAAGCACTCAAATGCAAACCCTTTCCAATATTTCATTCACAGATCTCCCAGTTTACTTCAGTCCCATTATTAATCAAAGTATGGTGGGCGAGGGAGCCTATAAGTGAACAACTAGTGCAGATGTATCAATGAATGTATTTAAAAGGCTGCTTTTCAATTTGTTGAATGCACAAGAAAACATACAACGGAACTCCTAGAAGTAAACAGCGGATAACTCAAGTATTCAACATTGGATCGACAGGCATGCTAGATATTTGAGTTTTTTATAATATTAAATGACATACTTTGAACTTTTTTTTAAAACAAAATTCTAACAGATCAAAAGGCTACATACCCTGGTGATTTTGGCCTAATAAAATGCACAAAACAGGCACCAAAAGGTTTGAGTGGATGGTAAAGGTAACCATGCTTACTGTGACCTGTTTGCGCTTGTAATCCATGTTTGTGATTTAAAGGTTTCTGAGTTTCTGGGCTTCTAATAGACCCTTGCCTTTTTCAGCCTATGATGGCGCTGACATTTCTGAATTCTGAGCGATTAAAAAAAGCATAGGAGCTGTCAAAGAATCTACAGGAAAAGGTAGTTGAACTATACAAAACAGGAAGGAGATATACAATGATATCCAAGGAACTGGGAATGCGAATTAGCAGTGTTCAAACTCTGATGAGGAAGTGGAAAGTGAGGGATTCTGTTAAAATCAAACCATGGTCAGGTAGACCAAAAAACTTTTATTGAAAATTAATATGAATAAAAATGGTAAGGGATGCAAAACCTATAAATAACTTCAGCTGAAATACAGGGCTCGGTGAAAAAAGTGTGGCGTGGCTGTTTCAAGGAGTATAATAAGGAAATACTTGAAGAAAATTGGGTTGCGGGGTTGAGTTGTCACAAGAAAGCTATTACTAGATATTATACATGTTACTTGGAATGCTGAACTGAACACCATTCCCACTGAAACACGGAGGCGGGTCACTGATGTTCTGGGGATGTGTGTACAAACTTGGTCACAATTGACGGGTAGATGAATGCAGCTACTTGCACTGGAGGAAAATATGCACTCATCCACCCAGAAGCTCAGCATGGGACGTTACTGGACATTCCAACACAGCAACAATCCAAAACACAAGGCCAAGTCCACTGATCATCTCAGTCTCCTGACCTCAATATCACTGAAGCACTCTCAGGTGAACTCAAACGTGTAGTTTACACAAGACAGCCCAAGAAGAGCTAGAGGCTTTTTGCCAAGAGGAATAATGAACAGAGAAGATAAAGAACCTCATTGACAACAACCTCAAGAGACTTCAAGCTGTCAATGATGTTAAAGAGCGGAATACAAAATATTTAAGAGCTGGGGTTAGGGGTGTAACGGTACGCTAAAATCGTATTCGGTTCGGTACAGTGTCTTGGAGAGTTCGGGTCGGTTCATTCGGTTCGGTACAAAACAATAAGAACTTACATAATCTTTATTTTGAAAAGCTGCCAATACACAGTATAATTCTTGCATAAAATAAATAAAAGTGACACTTTTGGGTGATATTTTAAATAAATTGCACTCTTTATAAAGAAAAACACATTTTTTAAAAATAAAAAATGAAATACTGCAACTGGTTAGGATAGATAGGATAGATTACCTATCCACATTTTCTGAAGAGAGCACAGATCTGGTTGCAGTGACAATATCTCCAGCAGTAGAAAATGTTAGATGTGTTGCCTGCCACATACCCGATCTCCGTGGAACAATGTCGGCATACAACTTTAAATTTATCCACTCGTCTATCCCCGTTATGTATTTTAACAGAGAAGCCAAAGTGTTCCCAAACAGGAGAGTGTAGTGAGGTGAGCGGGTCTTCAAGCTCTGGCTTCTCTTTCTCTGTGTCCATTTCTCACAGCTACCCGGCATGCAGCTGTGCTTCACTCAATAGCGTCTGTGCGGAAACTCGCATTGGAACATTGTTCCGCTGCGCTTAATATCGCGCTAATAATACATTTATATAATTTAATAAAAATACTGAATACCGAAACGGTACGCAAGTGTACCGAACCGAACAGGACGTACCGAAACAGTTCAATACATACCGTGAACTGTTACACCCCTAGCTGGGGTGTGTAAACTTTCTGTGGTCATTACGATTTAGAGTAAACACAGTTTATCATTCATATTTGCTGAGAAATGGCCATGGGTAATCTTATGAGCACAGCTGCATAGATTGATCTCTTTTTTGAACAATAGAAAGGTTAATTTTTCCTCTTTTTTTTTTTGGAGTGGGTGGGGTAATTTTGGCACTTCCTGTTTTAAAAGGAAATGTATGTTCCAGTGTACACATCATTTTTTTATGGGTGATGAAACAATATGACGTCGCCTGATTCTTCATTCATTCATTTTCCATTCCCGCTTATTCCCTTTCGGGGTCACGGGGGTCTGCCGGTGCCTATCTCCGGCACACATTGGGCGAGAGGCGGGGGTACACCCTGGACAGTTCGCCAGTCCATCACAGGGCAACATTCACACACACACATGCACACCTAAGGGGTATTTTAGATTAGTCAATTAACCTAACCGCATGTTTTTTTGGGATTGTGGGGGAAACCGGAGTACCCGGAGGAAACCCACGCAAGCACAGGGAGAACATGCAAACTCCTTCCAGGAAGGTCACCGGCGAGCCTTAAACCGACAACCTTCTACCTGGAAGGCCACAGTGCTACCCACTGCGCCACTGTGCTGCGTCGCCTAATTCTGTTCGTAAAAAGCTGATGACTATCAGAACACTGATTGGTTCTGACAATGTATTATAATGGCATAAATATGCATGAAAGTGTTTTGTTTTTTTTTATTTGTACACTAAATTTCAATAAAAGCAGGTGATGTAAAAGCACAAGAAAGTTTCACGCCTTCAGCTAACAAGTAAACTAAACAGTGAGTAGCTATGTTAGCGAGGATTTAGTTTAGCGAGGCGTCTGTTTTTTGATGTCAGTTTCTATTTGTGGAGTAACCTGACGCACCTCCTTTAGGATCAGACTGAATGGAGACTGCTAGTAAGAGACTCTGAAACCATTATAGCAGTCTCAGACCAAAAACCGATCATGAAGCTCGGGGGGGGGGGGGGCCATAGAGGAACCGCTCAGATGGGATTGGAGAAAGAAGTAGCGCTTCATTCACAAACCCAGGACTCAAGCCTACTCTGCACCAAAGCTAGGGCACACACTACTAAAGCTAGTGTGTGTTTGAATCCTGCTCATTAACTATCAATCCTGAGCATGTTTTATTGCACGGCTCAGAGTTTGTGTAACTGCATGTGTGTAGGGCCTGAGGAACAAACCGAAGAAGACGGGTCACGTGAAGCCGGAGCTGATCGACGTGGATCTGGTCAGAGGTCCGTGAGTAATGGATGGATGGAGAGCACTCAGCAGTCTGTTTCTAGCACGCTCATGTTGTGTTCGCACTAGGCTCAGCATTTGCCAAGGCTAAGCCCGAAAGCCCCTGGACATCTCTGACACGGAAAGGAATCGTTCGAGTAGTATTCTTCCCACTCTTCTACCGCTGGTGGGTCCAGGTCACTAGCAGGAGCGTCTTCAACATTCTCCTGACGCTCTACCTACTGCAGGGTAAATTCACGCGCGTTAAAGGCATTGAGGTTTTGGTTTTACTGGTTGCTGAGATGGAGAGTGCTCTGTCTGTGTGACAGTGTGTGCCGGAGTGCTGTTTTTCAGCCTCTCTCACTCCGTTCCCTTCACCGAGGTGTTTGGATCAGTATGGCTGATGCTGCTGCTGGGGACAGTCCACTGTCAGATCGTCTCCACTCACACGCCCAAGAACTCAGCCAGCGGGAGGCGCCGCAGGTAACAACACCCCCACCCTCTCTCAGGTTTCTGCGAGTCTTTCTGTTCTCCTCTGGGTCTGACTGATTCCTACTCTGAGATTTTTGACCCACTGCTGGTGACTCTGAGTGTTTCTCCTCCTCCTGTCTTCCCTCTTTTTCTCTGGCCAAAGGAGGCTGCGAAAAGTGTGGCGTGCTGGTGCTCGCAGGGAAGGTGAGGGTTCGAGCACCACCGATAATAATTCACAAGAAGGAGCAGCGTTAATCTCCATGACAACTAGCTCTCGATCTCCCGCTGCTCTACTCCAGGGCTTCTGGAGCCAGTTGTGCTCTCCTGGGTGTGTACCTCTCTCTCTCTTTCTCGCTTTTTATTCAACTCTGAACAGAATCTGCTGAGCCGGACCTTCTGTCGCCATGTTCATGCATGGTACTCTTCTAATGAGCCTGCCAGTGTGTTCTCACGCTCTCTCTCTCTCTCTCTCTTTGTGTGCAGGCTGAAGAAACACAAGCTGTCCATGGATAAAGCAACAGAGACCGATAACGGCTATGTGTCTCTGGATGGGAGGATCACCAGCAAGAGCAGTGAGGATGGCCTTCACACACACCCGGATGAACCCTGGACAATTCACGCGTCACGCACCTCACACCCCGATGAGCCATGGGTTAAACGATCCTCACGCAAGCGGAGTCTGACGCTAGGTCCAAAGGTACACAGAAGTGTCTGCGGCGAATGCATCAGTTCAATGTTTAGCTGCAGGAGCATGAGGAGCTTTAGCTGGTTCTTCTGCATCTTCATCAAGATCCTGGTCATCTAGAGAGCATTTCTACAGTTGTTCAGGATGTTTGCGTTCCAGCGGTCCTCTCAGCTCGAGTGATCCTCAGAGAGGCCTGATCAACGTCACATCTCCGGACGTCTCACAAAGGATGCTGCTTTTGTTTCAGAGTGTGCCAGAACCCCCGGCTGGAGTGGAGATGCTGTCAGATGAGGCCTCTAGTGAAGAAGAAGAAAACGACAGAAGAGCTGAGCGCAAGAACAATGACTGTCCTCACGCTCAACCCCACACAACACGGAGGAGAGCTGGACAGAGCAGAAAGAGCTACACTGAGGTGAGTGCCGGCCCCGTGGATGCTAGAGTGGACCACTGGCAAGACTGGTCTGATGCCTCTGAGGGTGTTTTGTGTGACAGGAGCTGGGGAAGCCATGTGGGGTGTGTTCCGTGTCCAGTCTTAGACAAGGCTCAGAGACAGAGGAGTGTGTTTGGGAAGATTTCCTCCACTGCGCGGACAACCAGTCAACTGGCAGCAGCCAGAGTGAAGCTGAGACCAGGGACGACCCCTTTCTGCAGGTGCCCCCCTCGAGAGAGAGAAACCGATCGCAATCAGTAATTATAGGGAGACTGACCCATCTCTCTGTGTGCACAGGGTCATGTGCCGTGGCTGCACAGCTCAAACCCAGCCCTGGAGCGAGTGAGCGCCATTGTCTGGGAGGGCAATGAGTGCAAGAAAGCAGAGATGTCCGTCCTGGAGATAAGCGGCATGATCATGAACAGAGTGAGTGAGATAGAGAGCGAATATTTGCTGGTTCAGAGGGGGTGGAGGCCCAGGGTGCACCCCCCACAGCTGGATGCCTCTATCCCTGAGCGGTGTGTGTTTTCTAGGTGAACCACCAGACGCCCGGTGTGTGCTGCTATCAGCTGCTGGGTCAGCTGGTCAGTGTGTGTCTGGCGCTGACTCCTCTGACCTTCCGCCTCCTCCAGCTTCGGCTTCCACCATCACACACCCCTCCAGAGGGGACAGGAGACCTGGGGCTGTGGCAACGCTGGGCCTCCCTCTCAGAGCTGCTACTGCTGGGCCTGGGCGGCGGTGAGGAACCTCTGGTTCTGCTGATGGTGGCCTTGACTCTGGTGGTCCGACTCATACTCTTCTGGCTCTTCTTCTTCCTGCTCAGTGTAGCTGAAAGTACCTACAGACAGGTCTGACTCACTCACCCATCACTCTTTCTGCTCCAGTTCCAAGTGACCTTTGGCTAGACTCTCTTTCTCTTGTGCAGCGTCTGCTCTTTGCTAAGCTCTTCGGTCACCTGACCTCAGCCAGACGAGCCAGGAAGTCAGAGGTTCCTCACTTTAGACTCAAGAAGGTGCAAAACATCAAGATGTGGCTTTCTCTACGCTCCTATCTCAAGGTGAGCGAGTGAGTGTGTGAATGATGGGCCGTGTCCCAATCCAGGTTCTAAAAGCCTCCGGAGGGTCCTTCCTACCCAGCCTTTAAGGCTGCGGCTTGGGAGGATCCTCCGAAGGCTGCAAAACCTCTTGGCCTAGCCTCTTTTTCTTCTTCTGTTGTTTTTGGCAGTTTGCTTATGGTGCATTAGCGCCACCAGCTGGATCAGTAGTTTGGATCCCGAATTGAATGAATGAAACGTTCTTGTATTATTCATATTTTTCTTTAATTGATTCTTTAATATTTATGTTTTGTGTGTAATAAATTTGTAAGATCAAATCTTACATTTGATGGTTCTTTCGTTGCTTAATTTATTTTCTAGGGTTTTATTTTGAATACATTTTATTTAAACTTGGTCTGTGTTTGTGTTTTGATTACATTGGTCACGTTTCCCACATTTATTTTCTATTTTATGTTGTGAGTATTTTAAACCAGTATGTTGTTCCAACTCCTTGAAAACACAATGACATCCACCAATACTTAGTTAACATTAATTTGGCTGCGTGTGGCAATGTTTACAATAAATGAATATACTGTTGTTTTATTTGAAAAATGCGTTACTTACGTGTAAATACAAATTCAAGTGTGTTTTGTGTTGATTCTACTGTAAAAAAAAACCCACTGCAAAGCATTGTGGGATATCTGAGGCCACAAAGGATGGTCGCGATCCATCCTCGGAATTAAGGGGAAAGTAGGGTGCATTTTAAGGACCCTTCGAGTTTTGGCTCTGTTGTGACGTAAGTGGCCTTAAAATGCGCACTCGGGAGGATGCACACTTCTGGATTGGGACAGAGCCATGGTGTGACAGACAGAGCAAAGAAAGGTGTGAGTGAGTTGTTGAGCGAGAGAGAGAGAGTGAGTGGGTGAGCAAGGGTGTGACTCGGTGAGTCTTCTGAGACCTGTCTGAACTAATCCTGATCTTTATGTGTAGCGAAGGGGCCCGCAGCGTTCAGTGGATGTGATTGTTTCCTCAGCCTTCCTCCTCACTCTCTCCGTTGTCTTTATCTGCTGTGCTCAGGTGAGATGGAGATTAATAATACACATTCTTTCATTCATTTTTCAACGTTTTGCTATTAAATCGGATCAATATTAAGATGATTGTTACGATTGAGGAGCAACCATTCATGCTCCCCCTTCTCTCCCTCCAAAGCTGCTGCATGTGCACGAGACCTTCCTGGAGCTGCACTATAACTGGGAGCTGATGATCTGGAGCACTGCGCTCACCCTCTTCCTGTTGCGCTTCATCACCCTGGGCTCTGAGACCAGCAGGAAGTACAGCAACACCTCCATCCTTCTAACAGAGCAGGTGTGTCTCTCGCAGTACAGCCCTCATCTGCCTCTCTCAGAGCTAATCCCCATCCTGTTATTTGTCTTTGCCCCAGATAAACCTCTACCTAAAGATGGAGAAGAAGCCCAACAAGAAAGAGGAGCTGACCCTTGTCAACAACGTCCTCAAGCTAGCCACCAAACTGCTCAAGGTGAGAGGGAACAGGGCCGACACTATCTTCTCGTCAAGGGACTCGTCAAGGGCTGGATCCGGAAACATGAATTAGTGAAGCAGAGACAGTTGCAGGAGGTATCAGAGCTCACTTTGTTATGTGTGCAGGAGCTGGACGCCCCTTTCCGTCTGCATGCACTCTCCATGAACCCTCTGCTCTACAACATCACTCAGGTGGTGATCCTGTCAGCGGTGTCTGGGGTCATCAGCGACCTGCTGGGCTTCAACCTCAAGGTATGCTCCTCTCTCTCTCTCTCTAGTGGTCACTCTCCCTCTCGGTTACTCACAGGTGTGTGTTTCTGCAGCTCTGGAAGATCAAGTCCTGATGGCAATGCTGCGAGTCCGCAGGAATTCAGTGTGTTTGCGTGTGTATATTTATTGATCTACCATCAGTGTTTCCACTCCAGTGTTCACCTGCTCTCACACACTCACCAGAGTAACACTCATCTCAGGTGTGCACTTTAGAGCTGAAGCTGATACCCGGTTCCAGCTGGTTGACTCAAGAGTGTGTTTACAGCAGTCTGGAGCCACAAATCTGTTACTCTCCCCAGCAGTGTGTGTCTCAGAGCTGTTTTTTTTTTTTTGTTTGTTAACTTGTATCGTGGTGCGTGCATCTTCCGTTACAGCGTGTATCTTCTGTTAAAGGTGTGTGCTAGAGTGTGCATCTTCTGTTACAGTGTGTTAGTGTGTATCTTCTGTTACAGTGTGCATCATGTTACAGATATATGAATGTGGGCGGGGACAGATTCTGCTCCCTGTGTCTCTTGTTTTAAATAAAGCTCACCACAAGTGTGCTCATAAGTGTCATAAGTTTGTCACAAAGAAGAAACCTTGATTATTCACAGGGGGTTTATTTTGTGGTTAATCACATTCAGTTTCAGAGACACTCCAGCTCCTCCTTTGCATTCTGAGCTCATGAGAAGGATATTGTCAAAGGGGACATTCATTCAGAAGATCCCAAGGGAAGAAACCACCTTGTTCAAAACCAGGTACCAGGAGGAATCGGTTGAATTCAATGATAGAATATTGCAGTGGAGTACAGGATGTTTACAGCAGGGGGCAGTAGTTATGGACATTAATACTCTAGCAGCGGAGGACATTGGGGCTCTACAGCAATGGAGAATTTTTCTATTTGTACCCCAACGCTCTCTATTTCAAGAAAAACCACAAACCACACTCGAACTGAAGGGGTAAGATGGCTGCCAGCCGAACCAAAGAGCCCCACAAATGTAAGTCGCTTTTCATTCAGTCATCTTCCTACCTAAAGTTGATTACAAAAGTCGTAAAATGCTGCAAAACATGCTTTAAGTTAGATTTCATGTCCAAATTTGTCAGTAAAAGTCATTAAAATCCCAAAAAGCAATATTTTTACAGGAATAATGCACCATAAATTTGCCTAATAACTGTAACGTTATACAACAGATTTGCTTAAGGCACAATTTCATTATTTTTGTTTCTAAAAACAGTAAAACTAGCAGTAATGGTGGATTTGCTCATTCTTCAAAAACATGTGGTTAGCAATAGCAAATAAGACTTTGTAGGGGTTTCCTGCCTTACAGTAGAGGAGGGCAGTAGCCCTTTTCAGCTGTGGATCGCACTGGAGGACAGTAGACCTGTGCAACAGAGGACATAGGAGATCTACAGCAGAGGACATTAGTGGGTGGCAGTGGAGCTCTACAGCAGTGGAGAACATTAGATATTAAGAGCAAGGGGCAGTAGTGAAGGACATTAGAGCTTTACAGCAGTGGACAACAGTAGATCTTTAGAACAATAGCAAATGACATGAGAACTCTGCAGTGGACCTTTACAGTAAAGGTCAACATACCTTTAGGTAGATGACAGCAGTGGAGTAGACCTCTACAGCAGAGGAAAGTAGTGGATGACAGTGGAACTCTACTATAGTGGAGGAGAGTCTACCAGTACAGCAGAAGACACTGGAGTTGTACAGCTTACAGTTTACTGACAATGGGACTAGTGTAGGACAATGAAACTCTACATGAAAGTATATTGGTGAAGCACAGAGAAACAGAGGTTGGAGCTATTGTATTGTAGTGTAGCTAATGTAGAAAAGAACACCAAGGTCAGGAAATGCAATGCCAGGGGGTGCAAGAACAAAGCAAATGTGTTCATCCCTTGAAAGGTGCGTTGCTTTGGAAAAAAAAAACATCTACCAACTGCATAAATGCAAATGTAAGGACAGAATCCTGCTGTTTAGAATTATATCAAGGAGTAGACCATTCCACTGGAGACTACAGCTCACTTCAGTTCTGAGGAGTTGTGAAATACTTGTATTTTAATCATTTTAAAACTTCTTTTTAAATGTAAAGCACTTTGGGCTAATTGTCAGGTTGCGTATAAGTGCAAATACATTTTAATTGATTAATTATTGATTGTGTGTGAACCCAAAAGCATCCTTGGAAAAAGTTTCAGTCCAGATATTAACAGAAAAGACCAGAGCTGTAAGGACTGTCAGAGTCTACACTACGGAAAACCAATGTACATGGTTGAACATGAAGATACTCAAAGCCGTGCTCCTCTGGTTTTTGAACCCAGGACTCTAGTAGAGAGACTTCAGGCCTTGCTCTGGCTATCAGAGCTGGAGCGGCGTCTGGGGAAGCGGATGAAGATACCCTCTGTGTCTGAATCCAGAGATGACGGGTTCTGGTCTGAGTTGCAGTCCAGGTCCAGTTCTTGTTCAGGCACCTGTTCCTCTTCTGGGCAGGAGCGGATCTGGCTGAAGGAATGTCGTCTTTTTCCAGAGCCTGCTTCGCTGCAGTCGTGCTCGACCACTGGAGTTAGACGAGAGGTGCTGTAACTCTGACAACGACCCACAGAAGATGGCAGAGGAGCATTGTAGCTTTGGCATCGAACCACTGCAGTTGGCAGAGGGGCATTGTAGCTCTTTGAACGAAGCACAGGGTTCCTTATTGTAGGTCGGAGGCGCTTCTCTGAGGAGACACATCAGCAGGAGATTCAGTCAGGGTACGTGATATTGATTGTCTAGAATGTATGGGATTGTTAAGATTTAATGATATTAAATCTGGTGATCTAGAGCAGGGGTGGGCAAAATCAATCCTTGAGGGCCGCAGTCCCAGTTGGTTTTTGTTCCGGCCCTGCATCAGTACAAACACTGGCCGCTTTAAACAAACCAAGGAGGGTCTGCTTGAGAGACCCTTCATACCAGTGTCAAGTTTACTAGAAACGTTTTAAAGAAGTTTTAAAACTTTCAGCTTGGATTGGATCTCATCTCTGCTTTTTATTGTTCCTTCTAAACTAACAAATCTGGTCAAGAGAGTCATCGCCGTTAGCTGTTCAACTGATCTATTGAGTTGGACCAGCAGGATGCCGTACTTTATTGGGTGAGTTGGCGAAGGTCTGGTTGGAACACAACTATACTTTCACTTCCAGAAACGCAACAACTAGGTCAACAGGGAACAGGAGGATAGGGACATTGAGTTTGAATGACCATTGTGTTCATCATCTCCATTATTACTGGAACTGGTTGGGAGGGTAACGTGTCCAGTACCTTGGTGGAAAGGAAAAGAAAAAAGTAATGCATTTGTGCTACCCAAAGTGGTTGGCATAAGGGACTCCTTTGGCAAATGCCTGGAGCATATTTTGGCTGTTTTGAATTTTGCAGAAGGACTACTGGACAATCCATTGAAAAGCCTCAGGAGGGAACACCGCCTCACATTTAGTACCTTTTACAGCAGAGAACCTAAATAGTTGAAAGATCTCATTCCCAATGATCTGCCTTCAATGGAGGAAGTAGACATTAAATTCTCAGATGCTAATAGATCAATCGCTCAGGTTAGGGTAACCCTCAACAGGGTTTGGGTTGAGAAAATATTGACGCAATGACGCTCCCTGCCTGAAGATGGCGTTTACGGTACAACAGTTGTACTCTGTGCCACACAAGGGCTGACCACAGGGAGCTGTTTGACAAAAATGTGGAGAAAAGAGGATTTCTTTTCTTTCCTGTTTCTTCTACAAAGTCGCTAAGAAAATGAGAGATGAGCCCCACTGTGCAGCTCTTTTACATCCTACTCACGTAATCAAAAGAGCCAGCTTTCATTAGCCCTTCTCCTTGTGAAAAACGGACCCGAAATGGTAGTCCAAACCACTCGTTCTGCCAGATGTGTGATGTCCAAAAATTTGGAACGCTGTGTAGATGCCTTGATCGAAAACCGTTTCATCCAAAGATTTGTACAAATGTCAATTCTGATTGGTGTATAGAGGCTTTAACCTTTTGTTGTCAGATACATTTTTCTGCTATAAAATGGTCATAGGACCAAAGATGCCACTGTACAGTTCTATGGTTCAGACATTCACTTGTTTATAGAGATGTGTGAGTGCGTTCACCCAGGAGGCAGGAGCAGTGTGTGACTGGACGATCATTGTAGAAGAGTCCCAGGGTCCCCAGATAGGGAGAAACAACCTTCTGCACCAAGCACTCCAGTCGCAGATACTCTGAGCTCACACAGCCTGGCTCATGAACACCCTGCAGATCAATCAATCAGAAAAAAGTATCTTGTGCAACAGCTGTGCAAGGATTCCATAGCGATCACCAACAACTCCCTGACCTAATCCTGAATTTGAATTTAAAATGTATAAAACAGATTCAAACTAAAGTTTTACTGCTGCTGTATTGTTGAAGTGAACTCCAACAGTACACCTTTGAGTATTAAAACTGTTTTTCGCTCACATAGCATCTTTGTGCCTTAAACTTAAAGTTCTACTGTTTTCTCTGTTAGTTCCGCTAGACCTCTTTGTCGCTCACTGTCTTTCTTTCTGACCTGGAGGATGAGCAGCATGTGTGTAAGGCCAGGAGGCGGCTGAGTGTGCGGGCGGCTCAGAGCTTCCTCCAGCTTCACGCTCAGAGCAATAATATTCCTGAAGAGCAGCAGAGCTAACTGTCGCACTGATGGGTCTTTCCCCTGATGGACAGAGAGATGGGATCATCAGATTAGATGACTGCAGGGCATGGAGAAATAGAGACAAAGTAAGTGAGAGAGGTAACCTGGACAGGGTAGAATATTGCCTGTAGCATGGGCAGAACGTCACAGAAGAAGAAGTCCCAGGTGTCCACCAGAGAGTCCAGCAGCTTCTGACCTACAGACAGAGAGGGTCCTGTTATTCAGCAGAAACACTCCTGAGGTCATGCCTGTAGTGGCCACAGTTACAGTTGTACTCAAGTGTACAATACCTGGCAAAATGTTTGATTTCTTGGTGAAAATATGAACGATATCTCAAAAACCTTCTACTCCACTCATAGTTAGTGGTGAAACCATTTATTTTAAAACAATCGTTTACTATATTTAAATGAAACTTTAAACAATTAAACTTTCCAGATTAACCTGATCAAAAGTTACACACTCTAACTCTTAATATTTTGTATTTCCCCCTTTAACATCACTGACCGCCTGAAGTCTCTTGAGGTAGTTGTCAACAAGGTAAAGTTTTTCATCTTCTCATTAATTATGACCAACTGTCCTGTTTCCATCCCCATGACATCAGTGACCCGTCTCTGTGTTTCACAGTGGGGACGGTGTTCATACGCCTTGTTGACTCTCCAAATGTAGCATTTGTGGCCCAAAAGTTACATTATAGTCTCATCGCTCCAAATAACCTTGTTTCAGATATCTCTGAGCGGTTTGGCATAATGTAAACGGGTAACTTTGAGTCATTTGTGTAGTAATGGCTTTCTTCTGGCAACACAACCAGTTCCAGTTCCTCCTTATTGTGCTCCTTGAAACAGCCACGCCACTTTTCACAGAGCCCTGTATTTCAGCTGAAGTTATTTCTGTTTTTTTTTTTTTTTTTACTTTCCTCACAATTCCTTTTTCTGGCAGTTGTAGCAGAAATGTTTTGTTGGTTTCAACAGAATACCTCACTTTCCTCTTACTCGGAGTTTGAACACTGTTGATTGACATTCCCAGTTCCTTGGATATCCAGTACCTTGGACAAGAAAAATAAAAATATGGCTATGGAAAAAATAATTTGGATGAGAGAAGGCCATACTAATTATGTTAAGTTGGCGTTAAGAATAATTTTGATTAAACCTAAAGACAGCCTTGACCCTTGCGCCTAAAAGTTACAATATGGCCAATTTAGATTCCAAGAGCAGTTCTCTTGGATTTAGGTGTTGAATTGGGTCCAGTACTTCAGAGGCAATTGCTATTCATGAGCTCCTTTGCATTTACTGAATATGTTGTGGACGAGGTGTGTTTGGGGCGGAAACCCATAACGCACTTAAATGCGGCCCATCTTTCAATCATTTATTCATTAATTTTCTGACCTGCTTATTGCCATTTTTAGGGTCACGGCGACTGCCGGTGCCTATGGACAGGTTGCCAGTACAACCTGATAAGGTCATCAGTCCATCGCAGGGCAACATTCACTCACACATTGGCACCTAAGGCGCATTTAGATTATTCAGTTAACCTAACCGCATGTTTTGGGGATTGTGGGGGAAACCGGAGTACCCAGACGAGTAAATTCAAACTCCTTCCAGGAAGGTCACCAGCAATCAAGACAACCTTCTAACCGGAAGGCCACAGTGCAATCCACTGCGCCACCATGTCCCATCTGTGATTTATAAAAGGAAAATTGCATGCAGGTGTGCGTACGAATCGTTTTATAAACCTGATTTTGTCTGATTTATTTGTTGAGCAAACAAATTTGACCTTTCTGACCTATGTTTAGTTTTAGTCAAACTTCTACGCACTCTTTTATAAATTAGACCCCAGGGTATGTAAACTTTTGATCAGGGTTTTTTTTTTCTGTAGTGTTGTTCCATTTTGATTTTAAAAAAATAAACACAGTTGTTTCACAATAAATGGCGAAATAAATAACCATGGGTGGAAAAAAAAATGCTTTTATGTGAGAGAAGAGAGACTCGCCCTCATAGAAGCGGATCTTGTCTCTGAGAATCACCATTCCTTTGCTCAGCAGCTGGCTCTGCAACACAAACACACTCCATCAGCCATTGACCAGGAGAACACTTGATCAAAGGAGGTGGATATATTACCTGCAGATACTCTGTGAAGAAGGACCCCAGCTCGGTCTTCAGCAGCTGCCTGCACAGAAACAAGAGAGTTCCCAAAGAGCCTGACCGTAGGTCTGGAGCTCCATCGGCTGAGAACATCACTGACCTGACACCTTCATTCAGCAGGAAAAGCTCATTCTCCACCAGAGACCTGCGCTGGAACAATGAGAGTACTGCCGCCTGGATGCTGACACACAGACAGATGTGGTTCTGAGCAGAGGCATCATCACATTTATCTACATCATAGATCTTCACATATTACTCAACCTCATAAAACTCAATCCCATGATTCATTGCAAAGATGACATAAACATGTCTTTAGAGACTTCTTAACCCATCTGCTTTTTTTTATTATGCTCCCAGCGGAGGTTGCATGAGCAGAAATTGTGTTCTGTAATAACAAGAAGCTGTATCGTCGCCTGATTCCGATGTCGTGTTAATGCTCAAACGTCAGCGTGATTTTTCTGAACGTTTGGTGAGATGCTAGGACTAAACAGAAACATACTCCTGAGTTCTCTAGGAGAGGTGAGCATATGTTTGTTTATGTTATTCTGAGATGTACAGCTCATTCAGAGTGTGATCATTGATTGCATTACTGTTCAGGAATTCAATAGAATCTGACATGCTTGACTGTGGAGCATAGAAAATCAAAAATATCACATGATACTATTATAATCTCTTGATTAAAATGAAACGTTGTGCTGTATGTTTAAAAGGCATCTAGTGCTAATAAAAATCTACTTGTGGGAGCATATGTGTAACAGGTATAAAACATACCCTGTAAATGTAGAATTACACAGAAAGTTCTGTATTTAAAGTTTCATTGGTTCGTTGGAGTGGGTGCCTCCCCCTTTAAGAGCGTACCATTTTCGTTTTGGGGAAATTCCCATCTTCCCGCCTCCTCTGCCCTTTTGGCAATGGCCATCGGTGCGAGAGAGAACCGAGAGGAGATATTTGAGGATGAATGCTGTGTTTTTGTGTCTTCCCATGTCAGGAATAAACGGAGGTGAAGACCATTAGTGTTCGACTGGTTCACTTTTAATCAGAAAAATCACAACGCAGATACACCGGTTACATATGCATAAAACTTAATTTTCACAACATTTTCACATTAAATTTTTTTTTATAAAACGTGTACTGTTCATCGAGGTCTTACTATACGGATAATGCATTTTTTCGCAACGTTTCAAGGGTGGTAACCTTATTTTTGCACAAGATTTTGAGCTTTGTTCGCTGATTGGCCAAGATTTGCATATTCATGTCAGCTCTACCTCAAGCCTTGTCTGCCCCATGAGAGTGAGTGAAACTAAAATGTTCAGACTGCGGAAGGTTATAAACAGTTGTAAAATCTAAAGCAACTGGGAGCTGTTTTGACAGAAAGCATTGCTTTCATTATTATATGTCTAATGAGTTATGATGAACTCCCACTCAGTACGAGTGTGTACCTGTTCCAGGCTGCGCTGTTTCCTGCTCTCTGCTGCTGCGAGTGAGAGTCTTCCAGTGCCAGCTCCATCCTAAGAGAGAGACAGTGAGAGAGAACAGAGAGTAAGTGAGAGGAACACTTCCTGATTACTACTACCACACAATCAGATTCCAGCTGATATCAGCAGGGCCCAGCACTCCCTCTGACTCAGAGAAGCTCCAGCTCATCCTGGGAGTGAGCTCCAGATTTCTAAGCTCTGCAGCAGACTACGTTTCAGCTGATCATTAGCTCAGTAGATAAGGCTGACTATCTCTTTATCACACTGCAGCTTTGTGATGAGTTATTATAGTGATGCTATGTTATGTGTTCATGTGTGTGCACTGCACAAATATAGTTATTTACGTAAAATGTATTAACTGTCCAGAGCTTTGGCAATCCTGCAATCAAGCCTAATTTATTTTGTCAGAGAGAGTCAGAGAGAATGGGGATACAGTAAAATAGAGAGTGATGGGAGTGTGACTTGTGGTTAGGGGGTGCATTATAGGAAGGAAAAAATACTAATACTAATAATTATTAGATTTATCCTGTATTTTGTACTTTATTATCAGTACAGCAGGTAGCACTGTGGTCTTCCACTTAGAAGGTTGCTGGTTTGAGGCTCGTCAGAGACAAAAACATGCCTGTCCAACACTTGCCTTTCACTCGAACAGCGCTGGAGACCCTAATGAATTTTTTCATTTACCTGCCTTCAGACACTTAACAATTGTGTGGTGAGGCTGCCGCTTCCATGGCCTCACCTTGGATCACGCAATCACTGTGGATTGTGTGGAACAAAAGCCTTTACAAAGCTATGCATCTGCTGCATGCAGTGAATCTTTACTTTTTAAGTACAAGAGGAAAGACTTCTTTGAAAAATTTTACAAAACGAGGAGCTTTACTCCCAGAGGGGCAGAAGAGAAGAGAAGAGAAGAGAAGAGAAGAGAAGAGAAGAGAAGAGAAGAGAAGAGAAGAGAAGAGAAGAGAAAGAGTAGAAGAGAAGAGAAGATAGAAGAGAGAAGAGAAGAGAAGAGAAGAGAAGAGAAGAGAAGAGAAGAGAAGAGAAGAGAAGAGAAGAGAAGAGAAGAGAAGAGAAGAGAAGAGAACAGAAGAGAAGAGAACAGAAGAGAAGAGAAATGCAGTTTACCTAAGCACCATCTTGTGTTCAGGAGAGGGTCTGTGCACTAATTTTTAACCCCAAGACAATTAACTCCAATAGATGATGATACAGCCGTTGCAGTGCAGCAGATGGATAGGTGTCTAAAGGCCTTCGGACTGTATGAGCTCAATGTACATATTTTAACAGGGTTTTTTGTAACAACTATTTGTCTGTACTGTGGTGCTTGTGTCAAGCAATCATTTAAACACCTGCAGAGAAAAACTGTGGGTGTACTGTGATCCCAGAGGTAGTGATTTACCTCTAAGACAGAGAGATTTTTAAAACTGAAGAAAGAAAAGTAACACTTCCACAAACAAGTTATCAATTCTTTTCTTCAGAAGGAACATTTCATGTATACGTAAGGTTTCGTCTATAAGAAAAGGCAAGTCAAGAATTTTTGTACGCTACAGTACATGGACAGTATTTGGAAAAATGTGGATATTAAATTTCAATCAAATTGTAAATGAGCTACTCTGTAGGTTTTTTATTTGTATTTTTTTCTAATATAAATAACATAAATCACAATAAATAATACAACTGAAAAAAACATTTCAGGAAGAATTAAAAGTAAAATATACATTAACAAATGAAATTATAGATATACAAATAAAGACAAATTTAACATCGATATTCCTAGGATACCATAAACAACTTCAAAGTGGCTAATAATTAAAGTATCTTAATACATTACATAGACTTCAAAAGAAGAATAAATGCTTTTAAATGTTTATTATACAGGAAGGAAAATTATTAGGAAAATGCGAGTTATTATAATATACAACAACAATTTTTTATAGTTTGGCTGGATACATTTCAAGGAGAGCAAAACCAGCACAAACAAAGTTTACGCTTTTGTTAATTTTTTTATAGCTATACAATGAATGTTTGTGTTTCCTAAACAAGAGAAATGCATTGAAATGTTTTATTTGTACATTTATATTTACAAAAAAAACCCACAGATTTATTATTTTCTTTTTTAACTTGTTCACACTTGTATTATTTTAACAGGAGATAATTTAATGCAACATATTTGTTGTTGTTTTCTAATATTATGGTTGGGTTATTATAGAATAACACCTTTTTTACTCTACATTACTATTTGTGTAAATATATATATATATATTTCGGTTTAGTGTGTTCAAGAAGTTTCACCTAAACTGTGTAAACATATTCTGGTAAATATCTGATGTTTTAAGGAGCTCAGTGATCAAAGCTGTTACCTCAGGTGATGTTCTCGCTCTCTTCTGGATCCTCAGGACCGTTGCTGATGCGCAGGGGGCGCCAGATCCTCACTTTACTCGGGACCCCAACGCTGACCAAGCGAAGCAACCCTGCTCTGAACCTTTCAGGGATCCATCTCTAACAGATGATTAATGATCTGAGAAATATTAACCGAGAGAAGAATCTGAACATGAAGCTGACCTCAGAGCAGGAACACTCCACAGTTGCTACATTCATCTGTAATCTCCTGCAGTTATGAAAAACAACGATAATGACCCGTCCATCATTGATTAACTCACTCACCT
The DNA here is from genome assembly GCA_007224835.1 of Danionella cerebrum. NCBI lineage: Eukaryota > Metazoa > Chordata > Actinopteri > Cypriniformes > Danionidae > Danionella > Danionella cerebrum. The sequence continues at coordinate 194,454 of SRMA01026542.1, read as the reverse complement.
GGTGCTACAGGTGATTCGAAGTCAAGGACGAGCTCGAGACAGAAGGAACTGTTTAATAAATGCAGCTTAAAGAACTCACCGCTTGGCTGTCCACCCACTGATTCTCCGGGATTCCTCAGAAGGTTTACGTTATTTCTGCGGGTTAAGATATTGTTCTATTTCAATACTTTCCTCGCGCTTCTCCGGTACTTTGATGAGGCTATGTGTCACGCGCACCGTTTCTGTGTGGCTCAAGCGCGTGCACGAGAGCGCAAAGACAAACCGCGAACATAAAAATATTCACGTATTTAGAGCTAAAACGTAATGTTTAAGGTAATACATTTTACAGTTGATAAAAGTTACATTTTCATCTGTAATGACAAATGATAACGAATGATATTTCTACGCACCTGTGGCAAAAAAACCTAATTTGTAATGAAATCAGTAAAGATATGTCTACAAAGTTGTAGTTTCGTATTAATAACCTCAGCAAAATTTCAGTTGATTATACACAAAAAGCCGTTTAACGTACCTTTTAAACCCCGTTTAAAAATCAAGTTTAACGGCAATTTGGTATTCAAAGGGGTAGTTGTTTCCCGGAAGACATGTATTTTCTATTATAAAGCAAAAAAATCTAAACATGGGTTTTTAATCTGTAATTGAAATGACCAGGGTTTTTCCAGTACAGCAGCGGTCACAATTAATCGCCCTTCCCACAAATGCACTCTTGCTGTTTAAACTAAAAACAAGAAACAGAGCTGCATCTGATGAAGGAAGCTGACTTTGGTACACAAACAGCACTGCTGTCTGTGTAAATGTCTGAAGAGATGGCTTCCCCATATGAGATGTAAAGATGAGCTTAAGATCAGTGCCAGATTTCAAACAGGGCAACGGTAATACTGCAGTGTGTTAATAGCTGAAGTGCTTTCTGATTGAGGAAGTTAATGGCCAAACCAAAGCCACTGAACCACTACAGAAAAGGGGTCTGTTCCTCTAAAGTAGTTCCACTTATCCCTTATCATAGAAACAGATATTTGTTTTGCAACACTTAAGCAACCAAACATTGGTGAATGGAGATAAAGAACCTTTTTACATAAATCCTGTGAAATATGTAAGCAATTGGAGCTCTACTGCTCACTGCGAAGATTTGCTGATACATGCTTTCACAAGTCTCCAATGACCATAGAGCAGGGGTCACCAACACAGTGCCAGCAGGCACCTGGTCGCCAGTAAGGACCACACAAGTCACTCCCTACCTGTTCTAAAAATCGCTTAAATAGCTCCACTTTCCAGTGAGCTGAATCTAAGTTAATATTATTGCTATTCTTGTTTAAATGACACTTTCACGTAAGCGTGATGTGATGATTTATCATTTTTAAAAAATCATTTCATTTTTGCAACGAATGCGAGGTAAAGGATTTTTTACCTCTGTGGAAGGAGCATATGTTTGTCTCATTTGCGAGACGACTGTGGCAGCGGACAAGCAGCACAACGTGGAGAGACGTTTCACGACGTGCCACAATAGCTGCCAACTATCCACAGAGCAGCGCACTGAATGCAGAAAAAGTCTGAGAGTTGCGGAGATGCACATTTGCAAGACTCACTCAGTGTACAACATACTGGTAAACCGCACACAATGCCTGGCTTTCCAATAACTGAAAGAAACAGATACCAGATTTGGTTTCCGGTTCATGTTTAGTTCAATGTGTTTGTAAAAAGTAAAAATTGTTTATGTTAAAATGTTAATGTAAAAAAAGTTGTTTTTTTTTATCATAGCTCACTTTTTGTATTTTTGTCATTTATTATTTGTACATTGGATATTGTGATATCCTTGGACTGTTGCAGAAGTTATAAATTTGAAGCGTTTTGAACATATATATTTTATTCAATTTAATAAATACTTGCACTAAGACAAAGTATAAAGTGTTGCATTTTAATATTTGTTTCCTACCTTTGTGAAATCATTGCGAGAAATAATTAAAATGATCAGTGTCTTTGCAGAGATGAATATCCTTAATTATTAATAATTTCAGACGAGAGCATCAAAGTGGGAGCCCTTAGCATTAAGCAGTACCCAGGAAGTAGCTCTCGGATTCTAAAAAGTTAGTGACCCCTGCCTTAGAGAGAGAAATAATTTTGGTCATTGTTTTAATTTCAGCGTCAGTTTGGCAGCACTCATTATGAACCAAATCTTTATTAAGAACAATCCCTCTATGATCCAACAATACACCTCCCAGTGAAATACTAAAATGGTCATTTAATAAAGTCATTTTGATCGATAAAATTGGGCAGCCATCACTTGAGCTAAACACTTGTCAGATTTATACAGTAGCGTAAACCATGGGAATGTTCCATGCTCCAACTCCTCATGATCAGCTTAAGATTAGTACTTCTCACCAAAACACACACTTAAACTCAGTTCAGTCATCATTCATCTCAGACTAAAGGACAACCAAACAGCAACATTTAGATTCAAATCATGGTTTATTAAGAAAACGGACAACTGATTGAATCAAAAAGGGATATTTCTGGTGTTGCTAACAGTTGTTTCGCTGTGGGTGCTAACTCTTGGCTGAAAAGCTTTCACTGGATCATGTTTTTCTCCAGAGAAATTTAACTCAAGTTTATCAAGTTTAATCCTCAAAACCCAGTGTCATGGAATCACACATTCAACCAGCGCTTGGTTCTTTTTCAGAACTCATTGAGCATAATGAGAGAGAGAGAGGTCTCACACACTAGCCTCTCGTCCACTTCCAGTACACACAAAGCTCCTCTCCTCACAATGGTTGGGTTCTCACCCTCTCTTTGAGCTCCTCTTGAGAAGAGCGATCAGCGGAGCGAACACTAATTGATCACGACCGGAGAACAGAGGCAGAGACACAGGACTCATTCAGAGACAAACAAGCTAGCCGCCAGAGAAGCTTCTCCAGAACCACTTGCAACACTGCTCTGAAAAACAATTACCTCCCTGCAATCTCTCTGCCTCCGAAGGGGAGAAAAATCCTTTGAATAGAAAATGCTGAGCTTAAACAGACTAAGAGACAACAGCAAACATGATTTGCATGTGAACTTTGCATTATACAGGACTTCTTCACATGAACCTGAAGATAAAGGGTTAACCCACACAGTTCTTCTCTGAAGGGGTTTCCTGGAGGCCTCGGTCCTGACTCTGTTTTTACATTTACCACAACTAAAGCCACTTACTGAATTTATGATTACACAACTATAAACAGAAAAGTATCTGTTAATCTGTTTTGTTCTCTCATGATTATTCTTCATCTTCAGGGTTTATTTCCTCACTCTTAGCCAATGAGGCACAACCAGAGTGGGCTTTCTTCTCAACTGACCAATGAAGGTGAGCCATCAAGTTTTCCTGCAGACAGCGACTGATGTGACTTGAGAGAGGGCAGGTGCCTGTCTCTCTCTCGAATGTGTGTCTGCTGGTGCCGTGCCCGCTCAGAGGAGCTGCGGAACCGCCGCTGGCAGTAGCCACAAGGATATGGTCTCTCCCCGGTGTGTGTGCGTGTGTGCAGCGCCCGTTCTGCTGCAGTCAGAAAGCGCCGTTGACAGTGCCCGCAGGGGAACGGGCGTTCTCCACTGTGAATGCGATCGTGGCGTATTAACGCGAACGGTCGGGCAAAGCTTTTCCCACACTGCTGACAGGGGAAGCGGCGGGCACCAGAGTGAGCCAGCAGGTGCTCCTGCAATGCCCGCTTCTGCTTGAAGCCTTTGTGGCAAAGAGGGCAGGAGTAGGGGCGTGTCTCACCATGGCAGCGCTCATGCTTGGCCAACTCCCCTTGAGAAAGAAAGCTCTTTCCACACTGGGCACAGAGGAATGGGCGCTCTCCCGTGTGAATACGTTGGTGTCTCTGCAGCACGGATCGCTGGGTGAAGCTCTTGCCACATGATTGGCATAGATGTGGGCGAGCACCTGAGTGAGTGAGCTGGTGCTTGAGCAGCCCAGATCGCAGACCAAAGCTCTTCCCGCACACCTTGCAGCAGTGCGGTCGCTCTCCGTTGTGGGTCAGTTGATGCCGTTGCACGTCTGAACGCCGGGTGAAGCTCTTCGGACACAAGGGGCAACGGTGGGAAGGCCGGCAGCGGTTGGTACGACGGTGCAGCGAACGTTCTTTTAAAGACTCAAAGCCCTGACCACAGTGCTGACAGTGGTACTGTGGGGCTGCCCCATGAATCAGACGGTGCTGTTCTAGAGCAGGCAGGGTAGCGCTAGCTTGGCCACAGATGGAGCAGTAGAGCGGTGGTGGGCCGACATGGCTCTGGCTGTGGTGTGCCTTCAGCAGCCGCAGGTTGGTGAAGGTGGCGGGGCAGAGCTGGCAGGCAAAACTACCCTGTCCATGCTCCCGCTGGCAGTGCTTGGTCAGGTCCCAGGCATGCTGAAAGGTCTTCTGGCACTGCCCACAGTGGAAGGGACGCTCACCTGTGTGTGTTAGCTGGTGCCGCCGCACATCTGAACTGCAGGATCACAGAGAATTTGTTAAGGAGCTAAGATCTCCTGCCACTGTAGTGGGTAAGTTGTGCAGGAATACACAATTCAGTCCTGGAACGCCAGAGTACTGCCAGTCTTACCCTCAACAAGGTTTACTAAGGTTGAGGCTAAACTGTGCAGCGCTGTGGCCCATGCCTTAAAAGCAACGTGAAGAAATACCTGCGGGTGAACTTCCTGCCGCAGGAATCACAAGCGTAGCGAGCACGAGGATTCTCAGTGGCTAACTGCAGCACTCTGCCACGTTTCCTTAAGGCATTTCTTTCTTCCTGACGTGATTCTTGCAGCTCCTCTTTGTTTGGAGGACTGTCCGGAGTAATGGAGTCACCTGTGAAAACATCAGGAGGAAATAAATGTGGCCTCTGGGAGCAAATCTTCACTAGAGACCAGCATTATCATCACAAAGCACCTGAGAAAACGTTTGGGACAGCAGCAGTGTTCCTGAAACATGAAGACAAGCGATCAGTGAAGGAGACAGCAGCTGAAGGTGCTCAGTATCACCCATCACTTACACCAGTTTAACAGAATGTAGTTGCTCTTGTGTCAGGCTCTTTCTCCCCCTGTTCTTCCTCGGCCGTCCTCGTCCCCTTCGCAGTGGATGGCACTCTGGGGCAGCAGGCTCAGGGAGCTCCTCATCCTCAATCAGAGTTGCTCTTGTGACTACGCCTTCTGTCCCTCCATCCCTGGGGGGCTCATCCATGTTATGAGTCCGCTCTAGCACCAGAATTGTCACTGATTCATTGATTTCCTCCAGGTTCACCTTGTTAAGAACCTCCACTGCAGCTGCCTTTCCCTCCTTCTGTTCTGTTCCTGCACTGTTGTTCTTCATGTTCTCTGTTCTTCTGTGGGTGCTCTCTCCCTCTTCCATTCCTTCGCTGGACTCCTCTACCAGTTTTTCTGCACTGGCCTCCTCCCTGTCTTCTCTTCCTCCGCTGGCCTCCTCCCTCTTGTCTGTAACACTGCTGGACTCCATCATGTCTTCTGGCCCGCTGCTGGCCACTTCGCTCTTGCCTATACCTCCACTGGTCGCCTCCACCTCTTCTCTACCAATGCTGGCCTCCTCTTGGCTGGTGACCTCCACTTGGGTGATGATAAATGTGTCGAGGCTTCCTAGAGCAGAAGGGTTCAGAATGGCTAAGGTGGAGGCCTGAAGCTGGAGCATTAGCGGCTCTGAGCCTGGAGATGCGCGGGTGGAGGGAGGAATGGAGAGAGAGGATAAAATACAGTCACCTGTGGAGCGGCCGCCTGTAGATACAGAGGGAGAGTAAAAGAAAGAGAGATATTTTATTTTTAGTGGTTAATTGCATTGATGAAGGAGATGAGCTAGTGCAAATATAAAGTAGGAGCTCTGCGACCATTCCAGACTAGGCACCCCATTCAGATTCAGACCAGGATCTCAATCTAGATCGAGGTCAGGAGCCCTGCCCCATTCCAGATCCAGTCCAGTATCTCAATCTAGATCGAGGTCAGGAGCCCTGTCTAATTCCAGACCTGGTGCCCAGTCCAGATGCAGACCAGGAGCCTAGTCCAAATAAAGACCAATCCCAATCCAGACCAGGAGATCAGTCCATGGGCCCAGATTGTGATATATACTACCCTTAGGGAATTCCATATATAGACCAGGAGCAAAGTCTTGATTTAAACCAGGAGACCAGTCAAAATACTGACCAGATACAAAGACCAGCCCTGATGCTGACCAGGAGTCCAGATCTCCACCAGACTCTGTGGTACCAGATGAGAATAAAGTTAAGTGGAGGTTTGTGAGCATTTGCCACTTGTGTACCGTGTCTGGGTCGGCTCCACACATTCTGGTTGTAGCCTCTGAAGAGCTGCGGGTTCTGGAGTAGGAGCTTCAGGTCCTGCGGTTCGAGACATATGCTCTCCTCCAGAGCAGTGGGGGCAGCGCTGAGCCATGACACAGTCTGACGGGTAAACACAGCATCAGCAGACTATAACTAATACCAATCCCATTGATTTAGATTTAGCTTATTGATTTCTGTGTCATATCTTTATGTTATTTATTTGATTAACTATTGATTGTTTTCAGTACCTGAGCTTTGATTATGAACTCAGTCTGGCGTTTAGGCCTGACTCCCCCTGCCATAACTCACTCTGGCATGACTTGCTTTTCCTTCACTCACTGTGGCCTGGCTCTTTCACACTGGCTCTGGCTCACCTTCTCCAGGTACTCCCTTTGACCCGGCACAATCTGCAATCACATGCATTGGCCAAACCACCTCTGTACAAACTTGCCGTCGCTCTGCCATGGCTTTTTTCCTCCCCCCGATTTTCTCTTTCCCTACTTGCTGTCTGGCTGAACCCATTCTCATCCAACCTGCTTTCCCTGGACTTGCTCCTGAACCATCTTCTGACATGCTTTCCCACTCACTCTGCCATGACCTACTGTCCCCTGACTTGGTCTGGCCCCACTCCCTCTGGTCCAACCCGCTCTCACTTGCCTCGCTCTCCCCAGTCCCACTTTCAAAGTTTAATAAAAACTTGAATGAGACAGACATAAACAGAGATGAGGAGTTCTCTAGAGCTAAAACCAAAAATCCCATAATTCATTGCCCACAAAAATAAATAAATAAATAAACCACACAGAAACCTAAAAGACTTGTTGGTCCCAGTGAACCAGTGCTGTACCTGCTTGAGGTCTGGCACAGGAAGTAATTTCTCCAGACAGGAAAGCATCTCCCACATCAGCTCACTAAGCGCTGTGTCAAAGCGTTCTCCATACTCCACAGGAAACACTTCCTGTCAGAAACAGACAGAAAGAAGGCATATACACATACTATCTGAGCTCTAGAAGGTCAGTCAGTGCTTACCTGGAAAAAGTAGGCCTTCTCCACTGGATCCTTGAGCAAAGCCAGCACCAGTGCCTTGAAGTTGGAGAGCGCAGTCCCCAGATCATCCTCGGACCCCTGAACACACACACATATATGAACACACGCACTCTCATCAGCCGGAAGTGTTCATCCAACCTGCTGACATTACTACAAAACACACATTAATTAGTTCTTGCTTTCCTTAGGAATGTTGGCATTACTTGACCTAGCTCCTGGAAATCTCCAGAGATTAGACTGTGAGTGTTAACGTCTTTGTTAACAATTTTAATGATAATTGGTCCTCTACTACTGAAACCAATCTATTAATCAGGAAATCTTTGGAAAATATTCTGACAGAAATGAAACAGAACAGATTGTAATGTTAGCTTTAATGCTGTTCATTCTCTGCATTTTTTTTTGGCTCATTATAGCGGCGTAAACTAAAGTTAAATGTGGACTCTTATCTCTCAGCTTTTTTCCCTTTCTTTCAGCGGTTCAGACAGAACTAGTCACCAGTAGCCACTCAACAAACAACAAAACACTCCATTCCCTTGAATGCCCTGCCCTTTTTGATCTTAATGTACTCCTTCTCATACACAATGCCCTTTCCTGTAACACTGAGCAATAACGTGGAGAAAAATACTCTCACAGATTGTCATGTTATCTTCATTTCAACTCTAAATCACTCTTTCAACTCTTTGTGTGGTATTTTGGATGTATTTAATTCAGTAATTGTACCATATTTGGGATAATTCTTATTTTTTATGGGATACACTTGGGATAATTCATGATGATATATCTGATTTCTTTTTTTATTCCTTCACTTTGTCGCTACTGCTTCAATGTTTCCGGGTTAACGGGTTGGACAAGTAATGTGTACAGACTAATATTGGACATCGTGACCAGTTCTACAATTCCATTCAATTCTTTTTTTTTTATGGTTTCAAATGTATTTGATATCGATTAGCTATAAATATTTCATTTAAAATGTTGGTGCTGGGAAACCAAACTCTCCCACTTGTGTATTACTGCAAATAATAGGGTGCACACAGTTGTTTATTTTAAACAACTTTTATTTTAACAAGAGGTGAACAGTCATATCCTCTTACGTGAAGCATGCATATGAAGAATGCAGACCACTGCATTTTCACCTAGAGCCAGGGTTAGTTTCACCTAGAATTGTATAGAAACCCAAATCCTGTTAAGAGGAGAACTGAAACCCTGTATTCTGAAACTACAGTGTATGTGTACCATGTGTCCAGTTGGAGCAAGGGGGATCTGCATCCTGTCCAGGTGAGTCTGGATCACTCTCAGATGTGCTGCTTCACGACACATCTCCAGAATCATCTGGAACGAATAGACATTGAGAAGATCAGATAAGATCTGCAAAATGGAGCAAGAGGGAGACAGAGGAGACCCTCACCCGCGCTCTGAGACCCAGCATCAGCTGCACTCTCCTCCTGTATCCAATTAGCGCTGGCTTCGCCTCCGTCACCATGGCCACAAACTCCTCAACCTTCCCATAATGAATGATCCTCTTTTGCTGTAGCAGCTGCCACATGGAAGAACAGAAGAGGAAGAGTGGAGGTACCAGACAGGAGCCCAGCAGAACACCTGTACACACAAACTGAATCAAGAAAGGAAAAGAAGAAAAGGATGCACCGGACCAATGTCTATCACCACACCTGTACACACAGATAAATAACTCAAGGAAGAGCAGAAGAGAGGAAGACAGCAGCAAGTAAAAAAAACAACTTTTTTTGAGGAGCCGTGGGAATAGCAATCATGGGAGATTTTGCCAGTTTGAGAGCTAGACACCTGCACTTTTAGTTATTACCCTTTGTGCCTTTACATTTTCTCTTCCTCGCCTTGTGAATTTCTAAAACATAGGCTAAAAAAGGCATACCTGAAGATGTGCAAAGTAAGAGAGGTAGAACTTTTCTGCTTGCCTATATTTGGCTCTTTTATTTTTTTAAACGCCGGTTATTTGGTCCTAGTAAATAATGTCTCAGCTCTCAGAAATCACAAAAAACTTAAAGAAAAAAAACTCTTTTATAAATAGAAAACTGGCTGTTTAAAACACTGAAATCCCTAGGGATGCATGTCACAGAAAGATTTGTGTGTGACTGAGCTGCCTTACCTCGAAGGAGAGTGCAAACATGTTAAGTGTATGTAAAGTAGCTGAAATTTAAAATTTCTGGCGCACAGTCCTGACACTTTTTAAAAACGCTTGTTACACCACTGGGGGGTTATTTTACTGCATTGCTGTCTGCGTGGCCCCAACGCATCGCTGACACGCTTCAACGGAACCCGGACGTTCCTCCTCCTGCGTCGATCTGAACTATGCTGCCAAAGAGTCCATGCCCTCAGAAGAGTCCATGAACACGGCAACGATCGCACACGTAGCCATTAACCGATATAAACACGTTCTAGGTACTTTGTTTACCTGAGCGCACAAGCTCTTCGTCCATCGTAAAAGCTTCTGCAGTTTTGCGTGACGTCATGTCCGCCCCGAGTCTGTCAAAATAATAGCGTTATGACGAAGTCTGGACCCAGAAGGCTTATTTCTGTTATTGTATATATATTTTTTTAATTTTTTTTTAAACATTTTTTATATATATAATATAACAACACATTGTTTGTGTCTGTATCATAGACTGATTTCAATGAATACCCAACCGAAAAGCCTTGAAACCTGGTACATGATAAAAGAACTTTCTGTTCTTTATTTTCTTTCTTTTATACATATTCTGCTTGATTTTCTTCGTCTATGCGTGACTTTTTTAATTTTAATTTTATGCAAAACACTCTGTATTTCTGTAATCCCAAGAATACAAAAAAATGTATGAACAATAAACATGAAAAAATAATACATAAATGCATAAAATTACTGTATTTCTACATAATTTCTTTTCTTTTTTGTGTGCTTCCACTTTTCCGATTTTTTTCTGTATTTCTCATGTAGACTGTAAAAATATTTCTGTATTAATATGCTGATATACTAATGGGCTGTCCCAACTTCTGTCTGAACTTTGATGCTCATGCATCTTCATGTAAAAAAGATCAATTAAAAATCCCTAAAGATGTGTGAAATAAACGTAATACATTTTATTATTTACCAATAGATGAACACGTATATAATTCTGCAAATTATTAATGTGTAAATTTAATTCTAAACTTGAGCCGTCGTACACAGCCATCCTCCACACCACTAAGCTCGTGTGCCAAACCTCAAGAACAAACGAAGAAGAATCTGCATTCTGCTGCACTCACATGTGCTGGGAGTACTGGTCGTGTACAACAATCATGGCGCCGGGAGGGAGAATCAACCGACCGAAAACAGTGAGTTTTAACTACTTTCCTTTGAATTTCAAGTCAACAATGTATACAAGTTACCAGTCTCAAAAAGAGAGTTTAAATTAGTGAGTAAAAGTGTGCCTACCACCTAGAAAGTAAAGGGCCATGTAATGATCCTACAAATTACAATATACCATAATTTGCATCAAAAAAGTATGTTTTGGATAAAAAAACTAAGAGCAAATTAGAAAAAGCTCTTGCTGCTTCCTCAAAATAGACGTTTATAGTCTTTGTTTAAATTTACAGCATAATTAAGGAAATTAGTTTTAAAATTACTCACAGATAATATTTTGGTTAAATGTTACCAACTTGATATTTTCTGCTCTAATAAAATGCTCATTTTGACAGATTCTGTCATTGTTTCAATTTGAATCGGATAACCATAATCTTGAATAAACAGTGAATCTAGTTTGCCTTTTGATGTTTTTTTTTTAGATCACCCCTTGTAAAACATTGCTGATAAAATAACAACAATAATGCCTTAAGTTTTTATAGTGCCCAAAGACACTTTACAATTTTCAAAGCATTTTTTTTATTCACTCTACATTCACACACTGGTGGTGACCTGACGGGAACAAACAGCCAAGTGCCAACCTTTTGATTGTAGTTCTAGGACGACCATCTACTACACCAATACACTACTATACTACAATACACTATATATATATATATATATATATATATATATATATATATATATATATATATATATATATATATATATATATATTAGGGGTGTAACGTACGCTAAAATCGTATTCGGTTCGGTACAGTGTCTTGGAGAGTTCGGTTCGGTTCATTCGGTTCGGTACAAAACAATAAGAACTTACATAATCTTTATTTTGAAAAAGCTGCCAATACACAATAGAATTCTTGCATAAAATAAATAAAAGTGACACATTTGGGTGATATTTTAAATAAATTGCACTCTTTATAAAGAAAAATACATTTTTTAAAATAAAAAAATGAAATACTGTAACTAGTTAGGATAGATTACCTATCCACATTTTCTGAAGAGAGCACAGATCTGGTTGCAGTGACAATATCTCCAGCAGTAGAAAATGTTAGATGTGTTGATCTCCGTGGAACAATGTCGCATACAACTTTAAATTTATCCACTCGTCTATCCCCGTTATGTATTTTAACAGAGAAGCCAAAGTGTTCTCAAACACGAGACCGTAGTGAGGTGAGAGGGTCTTCAAGCTCTGGCTTCTCTTTCGCTTTTGATATGATTCTCGCGCTCGTGCTCGTCAGTCAATAGCGTCCGTGCGGAAGCTATCTCCGTGGAACAATGTCGGCATACAACTTTAAATTTATCCACTCGTCTATCCCCGTTATGTCTTTTAACAGAGAAGCGAAAGTGTTCTCAAACACGAGACCGCAGTGAGGTGAGAGGGTCTTCAAGCTCTGGCTTCTCTTTCGCTTTTGATATGATTCTCGCGCTCGTGCTCGTCAGTCAATAGCGTCCGTGCGGAAACTCGCCTAGGAACATTGTTGCGCTGCGCTTAATATCGTGCTAATAATACATTTATATCATTTAATAAAAATATCGAATACCGAAACGGTACGCAAGTGTACCGAACCGAACAGGCCGTACCGAAATGGTTCAATACATACCGTGAACCGTTACACCCCTAATATATATATATACATACATACACTCAAAATTTGGTTGGGTGAAAGGTCATGTTCTCTTTTACCAGTGTGCCTAGAGAAGAGAAATAATAGGTACTTTTACAGCTTGGCATTAATCATGGATCAGTAGAACACAGGGGTTTTTCTGTTTGTGTCCAGGAGTTGTCTCGAAATGTGTTCAAGCGGAGACGGGTTCTGCGCGCTCAGAAGAGGCGGGGGCATCAAATAGTCGGAGCCGTGATTGATCAAGACCTCATTACCAAAAACCACCTAAAGAAGAGGAGGTGCGCAGCACTCACACAGACACATTAATTTATACTTCTATGTACAGCCTACAGCTTAGCCTCCACATGCATAGCACTTTATAAACACTACTGTGCTGAGTTTTTCCTCTGTTATGACTTCTTTGATCACCTGTCCTAGATCCTATTAATTAGCTCCATGCAATTGTATGAGCCCAGTGTCGCAGTTATGTAAAGAAAGTTTTCCGACATGGAGCAAGCATTACCAGTGATCCATGTTATTTTGGGTTTGATGTGAGTGACAGGAGAAAGCTGTGTTCTGCAAGATTTTAAAGAGGAAATGTATACCACACTTGCGTTTGTGAAATTATTTTTACCGATTACAATTGAGTTTACCTTCATTTCCTTGTGTAATTCTCCTTGTTTGGATAAAACATTTAAAGTATCATAATTTCGATGGTGTACAGATTTGTTCTGTTTAATTTGGGTAAAATTTTGTGAAAATAACATTAAAGTACATTTGTTTTGTAGAAGTTGTTTTACACCATTAGTTTTACAAATACACATTTGAATAAATCAACTCAATCAGGTTGATTCGTGATACCATTTATTATAATCACAACATGAAAAAGTCGTGCAGCCCTTGTACAGATAATTTCTTTGATCAATGGCTCAGTGATTTGGTCCATGTTGGTATTTGTGGGCAGAGAAATGCTCTATTACCAAACCGACCAGTCTGTGCCTGAAGTTACAATACAATACATTACTTCAGGCTCCAGCATAGGCGTCTACACAAAAATTTGGCTGAACGAAAGGCAAGTAAATGCCAGTGTCTGCTTGCAGTTCCAACCCTCGATCGAACATTACCCTGTCGGGAAAGAAACGGAGGAAGTTGATCAAGCAGCTGAATCACCAGAAGAAGGAGCAAATACAGCAGAGTATCACCAGCACAGGTACAGAGAGAGCGTGCAAGTATTCTCCAAAACTTGTTTCTCTTCTTTCAAAATGTCTGATCGTGAGCAACACTATTATTTTAATGTTAATCCACAAGAAATATCACACTGGGATGGTCTGTGATTGGCTGAAAGTCGTGGTTAGTGATCAACCGATATTGATTTTTTTATTACCGATACCAATTATTTGCATGTTTATGTGCCCGATAACCGATATTCATAACCAATATTTATTTACTATTATACTTCTGTTTTTGACACAATGATTACAACACCACTGAACTGAACAAACCGTATTATTTATTACAATCACTCCCTCCTTGCATACAAATCAAGCTTGGCTTGATTTATTTTCCGCTTCAGCATCTCTTTTTTTTCTTTGCCTCTTCAAAGATAGTTGAGTGGTGTATCTTTAGGTGAGTCCACAGGTTGGAGGTATTTTTTGTTGCTTTAGATTTTGATCCCATGCTTACATTCAGTTGACATTCATTGCAAACTGCCAGCCCTGGCAATGACTGAGTAAAGTAAGTCCATACTTCACTTTGCTGTCTATTTTTTATTTGGGTCATCTTAAAAAAAGTGTTAAATGTTAGCAGTCTTTCATGTTAAATTTAATATTCATATTACAACAATAAAAATATTTTATGAAAAGCATGAGCAGAAACACTAACCTTTCCAATAAGCAAAATAAATATAGAATGTCTGTCTTCAAGCACAGGAGTCATATCAACTTTGCAGAAATGTAACTTCATTTTAAACTACAGTTTTATTAGGTTTATAAAGCTGTTTATAGGCTAAATATAATTTGCTGGATAATGTTAATTTACTAAGTAATATTCTGAAATATTGAAATATAACAAACAAAACATCATTTTTATTGCATTTCTGATATATCACAATTACGTTTTTTTTTTTTAAAAAACGTTTTTGTCGTTCTAGATTATGAAATGCGTGCTGACAAAGCGCATTCAATTTCTTAGTTATATTTATTTAGAATATGTTTATTAGCGGAATGATGGTTATATAAATGTTAATATAATTCGGGGTGTTTTAGTGAATCTTGTTAAAAGTTATATGCGGTGGCTGTTCTGAAGCATTTCATGAGCATCAACCCGCTGAGTGAACAGCAAAATGGAAGCGACTTCACGAGACGAATGAGGAGCATATAGACGCTCATTAGTGGCTGTATCTAATTCAGGCAAGTTACGTCTTTATTGGAACAGGACATGACGGTTTATTTTAGCATTCGTGACTCCGACTTCACGAGACTAATAATGAGCAGGTAGACAACAGAGAGAGAACTAAATGCAGTGCTTTTATTTACAACATGTGCTTATTCATGGCTGTATATTATTTAATCCAGGCAAAGTTACGTCTTTATTGTGACAGGATTTGACGGATTATTTTGCGTGACTCTGTGAGTTCGTCTTTATTTCTTAGAGCCAAGCTGCTTAAATTACATATCAGTCATTTATGTAACACATCTAATTTGTGCATTAATAGCTGTTATGTTAAATAAAGTTTACTAAATATAGCAAAGCAAGTAAGTATACTTTATCTGTGCATGCAGTTGTTGTTCCCCTCAGACGCCGTGCTGCAATGGCGATCATGCGCGTAATTCTCAAAACGCCCACAAACGCTGTTTATCGGTGAACTCGATATTACAAAACCGATAACCGATTATGGTAAAATGATTAAATATCGGGAAAAATATCGGTAAAACGATATATCGGTCGATCTCTAGTCGTGGTTATGTCATCAAGGCCTTTTTGAAGATGCTGTTGTGTGCATTGTAGAGGATTTATTCGGTTGTTGTGTTAATTGTGCAGGATGTATTATGCCACAGAATTGTATGAAAACGGTGTTGCATATATTTCCCCTGCAGGCTGAAATGTTCAGTGATTCAGCTGATATTGATAGCATTACGCTGATGGTGGTACACTTTGTTTTGTTGCAATGCGATTTACCATTCTAACACACTGATTGCTACATTTTTTTATGTTAGTGACTGTTGGGTCATGCGCCATTATCTTTCCTAGAAATTGCATTTGTAAGAGAGAATCCAGCAGCTTATTTTGTTTAAAAGAATTGGCTTCAGCTGTATAAAACTGTTGAAGTCAATAAGTTACAAACATCTCCACTTTGTGTTGGAGCCCATGTCTTAGAGTTTTCTGATGTTTTAAATATGTAATATTGGCCTGTGAATCTATTTATACATCACAGCTAATCGCATAATTATGAAAGTTATAACCATATAGAAATAAGTTGAGAACTACAGACAATATTAAATAGTCAAGATATTGAGGGTTTTATGGTGGTTTTATAAGAGTACATTGAATCAAAAATTGAAACATTGATGTAGCTGGCATTCAGTTTTCCAGTCAAAACAGGACACAGAGTGTTTCCAACTGGTGCTCTTTTCAATTGTTCATTGTGCATCACAAAGGTCAGTCCATTGCATCCAGCAGATCATCTTTACACCAAGCGTCTTTCACTGTGTGCGTTTAAACCAATGCACCTACACTAGAAACAATTACAGTGAATAAATACAAACTTGTACATTCAACAAAAAGTCCATAAATAAATAAAACTTAAAATAATACAAAGCCTTTAATGTATACGTCAAAGAAATTTACAAGCAGATCAATAAACCGATGTATAGTACCTCGCTTAACCGAAGGGTTTTAGATCACCTTGAACCTTGCTTTGATCGAGTCAGTTGAAATGCTTACTATGCTTCTGACCAAGCAAGCTGCTCTTGTGCTTTATATACAATAGTAAATCACTAACTCCACCCATACAGTGCAGGAAACGCACAAAGAAGAATACTCCTGGCTGGAACCCACAGCACCTCTAGTGGTCACTTACAATGGATGTTCCTGATTTTTTTTTTTTTTTACTGGTTTTATTCACACCATTGACTGTCACATGAGTCAAATGGTTACATCAAAGCTGGACTTGAAAGACCTGATGTCCACAAAGCAACACCTGCTTTCTAAGCAAATAGAAAGTGTTGATATGCGAAGTACGTATATTTGGCACAACCTGACATGGTTATGTTTCTTTTTCTTATTTTGCTTGAATGTTTTAACACACAAAACAAGACATTATTTAATTGATCATTTAATTGTTTATTAAACTTGTCACGTTAAAGTGTGCTACATAGAGGAATCAGCCAATGTTTACATCTGGGTCACCACTGAACACAGCCACAACTGGATTAACAAAAAATAATTTCAATTATTAATTTAAGGGTTTCTCCCGGCAGCTCTCTGGAAACTTTTTTTTTTAAAGCTGGGAAAACTGCCTAATAACCATCATTTCTACCTTTCTTTCTCAAACCGTCCCTCCAACAGCGCTAACACTAGCTCTGATCAGACAATAGAAACAGAGGTGCCACGCAATCCTTCCCTCCGATGAACATGCAAATCAGAATCCAATAGGTGCATAACTGGGGTGTAGTTACAAAGTTTTCCAAATGAAAATCTCAGCATATTTTTTGGAATTAGCCTGGGCTAGAAAATGAAGAGATAGTGATAATGACTTTTTCCGTTAAAGATTCACATTTTCCAAAAAATTAGACCACTGTGAACAACATATTATTAAAAATAAAACTGTGTCATGACCCCTTTAATAACATCATGGAACTTCATGCTGCATCCATAATTGGTGAGCAGATCAAGGTGGAGTGAGCAAGACTGATTGGCTGATTTCTCACCCCACAGAGGACCATCAGGTCACAGTCACTGCTGCACCTAGCGAGAGCAAGGAACAGACGCCGAAGCCTGAGAAGATGGAGCTCGACTGAGAATCTCTCAAGCTGTTTGACGCACATCGCCGTGACACATCTGCCGCTTCTGTGTCTAGTTCTTCATTTATAACGGTGTTGAAGTAATGAGATGCAGGATGAGCTTAGACTCAGATTAAACTCTGATATTAATAATCATTCACTCATTCTAAACATCATAGTCATCTCTGAAACTGAGCTCATGGCAGCTCCCCGTTCTGATTTCAGAGTGCCTGGATCCTTCTACATTGATGAATGAAATAAAGGGAAGAGTAGAATAACATCTCTTTGACCCAAATTAAATATTCTGCTTTATTTTTAACACGTGTTTTCTTTTATTCTTTTACTTTGTTTCTACTGTATTCATTCCCATGTGCTATACAAATAAACTATGTTTAAGTGTTTCTTATGAAATACAAAATCAGAAAAACTATCAACGGATATCAAGTGTATGAACTCCTGGAGGTCTGGGTTTATCACTCTCAAAATTTGCAAATGGAAAAAACACTACAGACTGATCCAATGTTAATCTAATGTCCGTTAAACAAGTCAAAATGAGGCTCAGCATTCCTGCCTGGGCATGCTCCTGATGAGGTAGTCTGCTGACGGATGTCTTCCCAGACCTGAACTAAAGTATCCGTCGACTCCTGGACAGTCTGTGTTGTTGGTGGATAGAGCGAGTCTGGGGAACGTCCATAGCATCAATACCTTCTCCACACTTCAGCCACATGAGGTCTAGCATTGTCTTGAAGTAGGAGGAACCCAGAGCAAGCCGCACATGATCTCACAAGGGATTTGAGGATCTCTGCTTGATGGCTGTCAAGTTGTGTGCGTGCGTGTGTGTGTGTGTGTTCTATGCGGATCAAAGTGAAACCTGTTTTTGTGGGTTTTATTAAAACTACTTTGATGAAAATATCTTAAAGGCAATGAATAAAAAAAGAAGGAATAAGATTTTATGAAAATAGATTGTGAACTTAAATATGAAAAGGAATCAAGCTACATGTGTAATGGCTTCTGTTATTAAATAGATGTTTAGAAATCCTAACTTTTTCCCAATAATGTTCACAAATCATGATTTTAATAGTGATGGAACTATCGAGGAGAGGTAGTGAAGCAGGATACTATCTGTTACTATATTTTATTTGTGAAAAATACTATTTGAAATGTTTTTTAAATATTTGGTTACATTTACAAAGTTGCCTGACAAAGTAGATTTAATAATACATATGTAACATTTAAAAGTAGTTTAAAGAGACTTCTTTTACTTTTGATTTGACATTTCTGGAACAATTTCCAAATTTTGTTCTACAATAAGCCAATAATATGGCTGTTAAGATGTAACAGAGGGGTTCTAGGGTTTCATTTTGAACAAGGGCCCAAACTTGCCTGATTTGGTTTAATGTGACGAGAGATCAAAAGGTAACACGGAACATTTGCAATAATAACCTATATAACTCACTATACTCAACAATAGCACATTCCTTAGGAATCATTAATGTTTTAAATCTAGATAAGAATTCAGGATAAGTTAAAAGGTTTTGTTAGTTGAAAAGTTGACAACATCTACTATTTGACAACCCTTTTTAAAAACTTGTTTTGTGGTTAGAAATTCTGGCTATTGATAATCCCAAGATAATAGTATAGTGGCGTTAAAGTCACAAAATAAAAGTTATCCAACCTGTTAAGAAAATAATTTGTATCCATACTTCAGATGCTGGTAGGTTTTATTCATTTAAAAGTTTTGCTCGGTTAATAATATACCGGTAGTTATTTATAGTATGCTTGTCTCCCTCTGGTGGTGAACACGAGGCATCGCGCACAGCCTCCGCTGTCCTGAGTGCGCACGCTCCAATCCGTGAGAAGATCACGGCAAGAACCGTAGCGTCAGGAGTCGAGGAGCGACCAATCACCACGGATCAGTAGATCCAAACAGCCTTCTGAGAAAGGCGGGTGGAGAGAACGAGAGAAGGGGCTTTAGCACATCATCATTACATCTGACGAGGGAGACAAAGGATCAGGATGGATGCGCTCCGCGGTTGAGCATCTTTCGGTAGGAATCTCTTGACTAATTGAGCGAGTGTGTGGGAGATAAAACGGCAGACCCCGACTGGCTTGAGCTTTCCGCTGAAATGCATCAGGACAAGATGGCACACGCTGACGATGGCCACTGGCAGTGATGCCCATTCTCAATGGCGACAAGCAAATCAGTATCATCAACGATGCTTGTTATGATGTGCGAACTGGGTCTGGTGCTGGGAACAGTGGAACTGAAACAGCTGGGAGAGGCTATGCTGTGGATGCACAGTTCTTTCCTAATGCCCATTGTATTTACAGAAGGGTCCATCCCTTCTGATCTGAGATCATTCTGCTGTCAGAAGCTCATTGCATCTACCTAAGGACCCATAACATCTAATCTGACATCCTTCTGTGGTTCATTGTATCTAAAGAAGTATATTTCCCTTCTGATCTGAGGTCATTCTATCGTCAGAAGCTCAGTGCTGCAGTTCATTGTATCTACAAAAGGACCCATCACTTCTGATCTGAACTTGATCTTCTGATCTAGACCACATTACTTCTTATATTATTATTATTTCTTACATCCTTTTCTTACTTGTACACGTGAGATTTTTGATACTGATTATTGATTAGCTGTGCAATTTCTAACTGCGCGATTCTGGGAGGGTATCTACCAGAAAAAAAGGTTTAATACCAGTGATTGAATCTTCTCTTGTCACTGGGTGGACAGAACCTGTTCTTATCTGTCTCCCTCCGTCTCACACCCAGAGCTCTGAGACCAAGGCTTTTATTACTCTCTCTTTAGGATCAAAGTTCTGGCGCTGGAGCGTCTACTCTATAAGTAAGACGGAGGAAAAGAGCTGAACTTAAAGCATATGAGTGGAGGAAACAGATGGAGAGCAGTTCACCTACTACACTCATGCCAACCTTTAACTATGAGTCTTCTTCAATTATTTCCAATTATAAATCTCTCTCTTTCTCTCTCTCTTTAGTTTTTGTTTCTCCTTTTCCTATGATTCTGGTGATGCCCTATTTAGTCCTACAACCAAAAAGGGCAGTAGAAGTTGTTAAATCAGGACATGAACTGCTCAGGGCGATGTTGGAGCTGTGGAGAATACCTCAGCTCCTCACTCATGAGCTGTGGGTGTCTGAGTGTTCTACACTATATGTTCTATGTGAGAAAATGATGATTTATCTGGTTTATGATGCGATTTCTCAACAGCTGCTGACGCGATCTGAGCTCTTTGGACTGCAACAGATAACACTCTTTCTCTTTCACAGTAAGCTGTGGTTCATCTTTGTGAAGCTCGACATGATCTTCTTTGCTTCCAGAATGATCTGGATCTTCTTTCTTCCGCTGGTGAGTGTCTGTTCACTCTTCATCCATCTCTCCTGTAAGCAGCATCTAGTTACGTTTGCACATGTACTGTCCCATGTGCTCTCCTCCTCCTTTCTCAGGTATGTGTTGGTGCTCCTGTTCCAGACCAGGAGACGTGTTACTCGCGGCAGCACCGGGGTGTGACTGTAGACCTTCGAGCACTCGATCAGGGCAGCAGTGCACTGATGGAGGCCCAAACTCAAAACACGGAGCGAGACTGTGTGCTCAGCTGCTGCTCTCGTGAGCTCCGGTCAGGTGAGAGAAATGATGAGGAGTTTGGGAGGAGAGGGTTGGAATGAGGGAAGAGGTTGTGTGGGGTTGAGCTAGTTTTAACTCTGCTGTTTTTGTGTCTAAGGAGTGAAGTGTAACCTGGTGGTGTTCTCCCCACCTGCCGGAGCCAGAGCACAGAACTGTCTGCTCCTGCACTGCCCCAGCGAGAGAGACTGCCCCCTGATTCCTGCTAGCATTAACATCAACACATACAACATCTTTAGAGGTGAGAGCGGCCTGGCATATATATCTATAGGGACTGAGGTCTGGTGGGAGAGGAACCGAGTCTTTGGCAGGAGCTTAGATTTGATGGTAGAGGGACTGGGTCTGGGTAGGAGCTAAGGTTTGGAGAAGGAAGGACTGGGTCTTCTGAGGAGTGTAGATTTGAGCAAAGAGTGACTGGGTCTAGGCTGGAGCTTAGATTTGAGGGAAGAGGGACTGGTTTTAATGAGGGTCTTAAATTTGTGGGAAGAGGGACTAGCTCAGAGGAGAAACTTAGATTTGAGGGAATAGGGACTGGCTTTGAGCAGGAAAATAGATTTGAGGGAAGAACGACTAGGTCTGGGGAGGATCTTAAATTTGAGGAAAGAGGGACTAGGTCTGAGGAGGAACTTAGATTTGATGGAAGAGGGAGTGGCTCTGAGAAGGAACTTAGATTTGATGGAAGAGGGACTAGGTCTGAGGAGGATCTTAGATTTGTGGTAAGAGGGAGTTGATCTGAGGAGGAACTTAGATTTGAGGGAAGATAGACTAGGTCTGTGGAGGAGCTTAGTTTTGAGGGAAGAGGGACTGGGTCTGAGGAGGAGCTTCGATTTGAGAGAAATGTGTCGTGAGGAGGCTGCACGGTGGCGCTGTGGGTAGCAGAGAAGGTTTGCCGGTTCGAGGCTCGCCGGTGACCTTCCTGGAAGGAGTTTGCATGTTTTCCCTGTGCTTGCGTGGGTACTCCGGTTTCCCCCACAATCCCAAAAACATCCAGTTAGGTTAATTGAATAATCTAAATTTCCCTTAGGTGTGAATGTTGCCCTGTGATGGACTGGTGACCCGTCCAGGGTGTACCCCCGCATCTCGCCCAATGTGTGCTGGAGATAGTCACCAGCAGACCCTTGTGACCCCTAAAGGGAATAAGCGGGCTGGAAAATGAATGAATGAGTCTGGGGGAGAAGCTTAGACTTGGGAAATGGGAAATGGGTGAAGGGAGGAGGAGAGATTTGTGCCGAGGGGATGAGTTTAAAATTTAGCTGAGGATGTCATGGAGGCAGGACTACAAGGAATGGAGGAGACTCTGGTGGGTAACTTCATCTTGCCACTCCTCTGAGGAACTGATAATTTGGCTGAATCTGTTTTTTTCTTTGATATTTCTTCTTCACACACATGGTTGGTAATTACACTGCACTGTAAAAACAAACGTAATTTCCTGCAGTCTCCCAGATCAAAATTCAAGATCCAAAGATCCTTTCTTTTAATTGAATTTAGTTTTGAATTTGGGGAATATATGGGAGACGCCTGTGGCTAGGAGGTGGTGGGTCTGTGGTTTTTGGCTGAATGTTCAAATGTGTCTGAAGGTGTTTCTGTTCTCAGGTACAACTCACCCAACTTTTAAAGGAAGTGGAAGAATAACAGCCAAACCTGCCCCTGGTATACAAACACAAACAACCAGAAGCACAACACCAGTAACAACAGCCACGACCCAAAGAACCCATACAACTCCTACAACCACCACCACAAAGGCTTTTGTCAAAACAGCCAAAGCTTCCCCTGAAACAACCTTTGAACCAACTGAAGGAACTATGACTGAGTCTCTAATACTTGAGGTTCTGACTGACGCCTCCAAGAATGCTCAGCCACCCAGCAACACCTCTAATACCACCACCACTTCAACTACCACCACCACCTCTACTACCACCACAACAACTACAGCCACCGTGCACTCAGCTCGGGCCCCGCGGCCTCCAGCCAAACCCAACCGAGGTAGAAAACCCAGCAGACCCTCTAGACCAGATATGCACCCTCTCAAACCCTCCAAACCCACAAACACTCATACAACGCACACTCCAGCTTTACCAACCACAACATTGAGGGCCAAAACATATACCGGTACTCCTTTGCCTAGAAAACCAACCGAGCAGACACACGCTGCACAGCCTTCAACCACAACTACACCTAAAATTTCAGTGGCCCTTGAAACCGATGGTTCTTCGGTCCAACCTGAGCTGGGCTTGGATGTGCACCATGCTCATGCCACAGCTCCAACCATGCCACAGCCCCAGCTTCTACCTGTGACTTCGAAAGGACATTCATTATCTTCAGTAGCTCCAGAGGGGCATCATAGTTCTCCAGTCAAACTAGATGGACATGGGCTCCAGGTTTCTCCCGTAGTTCCAGATGGACATCAGGTCCCACGGTTACTCTGGAAGAACAGTATGGTGGTTGTGATTTTGCTCACCCTCATCCTACTGGTGCTGGCTCTGGCTCTGGGGGTTCGGAGGGCCATGGAATCATTCGGCAGGCGGCACTACACCCGCCTGGAGCTCAACGACCTGCACTATGAACTCTGATTTGAAGTAAGGAGACTCTTCACTTTTCATGACAATCAGATATCCTTCACTTACCTCCACTGGTTCCAAATTGGTTTCACACAGGCTTTCCATCATTCTTCAAAGTGTCTTACTCTCTGAAAAGAAATAACTATTTGGAATAACCCGAGGGAGAGTAAACCAAGTCAGTGTTGGTCTAAGGATTATCTTTTTCTTAAAACGGATGAGAGAAAACTAAAGCAATACACTGAACTCAGGTCGAGGAGAGCAAAGGCTGTTCCAATCTCAGATGCATCCAAGTTTTGTATAAAGCTCTCCTATTTTTGAAGGGGGTGCAGTGAGTTGATTTAGTCTCTGTCAAATCTTGAATTTTTTCTAATGATTTTTGGTGTGCTGTTTAATTTGATCTCATCACTGACAGCATGACTCTGATTGATGACCCGCCTCTCACTCTGGGACCTTTCCTCACTTCTATCTTCCTAAGCTCTTCTCTGATCTCTTCTCTTGATTTGCATCGTGTGAAATTGGAGTTCTTGGTCTTGAAGATGAGTCACAATGTGTGACAACTGTGTCTCCCTCTTTTTAACTGCTTTTTTGCCTCATGAAAAAGAAAAAGTTGGTTGAAATCATCACAGAAATGTTATTTCTGTGATGACAATGAATGAAACAGAGCTTTTTTTCCCTTATGTCACAAATACCTACAGGACATGATTAACAATATAATGCCTTTAATGTACCGCGTTGTATCTTATGAAATGTAAAAATGACATGTTTTGTGGAAGTTTCAGAGGCTGAGTTGGGTTTATTTGTTGTTATTAAGCTACAAACACTTACATTTTTTAAGGGATTAATACTTTTTGGTAAGTTCTTGCTTTCCGTGTGTTTCAAACCTAAGATGCTTTGCAATGCTCTACTGACTGAGCCACAGAACACTGCGCAATCAAAACAATCAATATGACCCACAACACTATAGTCTTGATTTTTAACCTAAATGATAATATTTAGCGGCCAAGCAGCAATGGTTTTCTTTTTTCTTTTGTTTTCTTTTCTTCCGTTTCCATTATTTTGTCAATGGCAGCCCATAGAACTGTTAGCGGGAAGTTATGAAATTTGGCACACTTGTAGAATGAATATGCCTTTTCACCAGACCAAATTTGAAGTCTCAAACTTTTGAACGAAGATGAAAACTTTTGAACCATAAGTTGCAGGAATGTAATTCTTGCTTACAATTTATTCTTAAATGGTTGTACCGCTCAAACGCTTTAGCGTATTGACACCAACCTTGCAGGGTTTATTGTAACAACCATGATCTTAGATTTGTGGGCTATCATGTCAGAAATGTTTAGGCTTCTATCTTGCAAACCATTCATCCCCCCCAAACAAGGGTATTACCACATCTTGTATCATTGCTTTTCATAAAGGCATTAAATGTTGAATAATTGTATCCTTGGCAAGGACAAAGATACCAATTTCCCTGTAATAAATTCCTGTCCTCCATTTTATTTTAAGTTCTCCCAGGCTATTTGTCCAATTTTCACCAAATTGTAATAGTAACACCCTCTGACTTTCTGGGTATTTTTTACATGACGAAAGGTACTATTTTTTTCTTTAATGCCATGTTGAGCTAAATTAATCCTTAACCTATAGCTTGGCAACAGTTGAATATATTTGCACCAAACCACTAACCCCAAACACCAGTTAGGAACAGTACCACCTGATAAAATATTTGAATTTATTCAAAACTAAATTAATTTTACTCGTTTTAATTTATTTTGTTCACGATCAAATCAAAATATCCTAATTTTACCGTCTGAACTTGGCCCTGTTAAATTTACGGTTTCTTTTTTCAACAGATATTGACGTTTTACAGAATTCAAATGAATTTTTTTAATGCAGCTTAGATTTTTTTTATATTTATTACTGATGCAAAACAGTCCACACCAAGCTTTCATCCTTGTACCATATGAAATTTTACCATAGTCATCACAAAAAGGTACAATATAAATCAGATATAAAGGCCTGGTTCATTCTCCATCTGTGTCTACTGACACACAGCCTAAAAAGATAATAATGTAATTTTTTTATTGAATTTTTGTGAGAGTTCCGAACATTGCCAACCAAGTACTTGTTTGCTTCTAGAATTTTCTGCACTCTCATCCTGTGTGATCTTGTTTGTTGGTAACTTCTCTTTATTCATGTGCACTTTGACATTTTTGTGTTCATCCTACTTTGTAAAGAAATAAACAGTTTTTCATAATTTAATGTTTGGTGGTTCCCAAAATAAGCACAAAAACAACAATTATTCATGGTGGTCATCACAAACCCAGTGATTTGTTTGAAGGGTTAATGCACTCAGGCGGAGCACAATGTTTATAGTTTATTTGGGGTTCACATCTAAAGTACATATGAGCTATATTTGTGTATCTGAATAATTTTGTGATTTCACAGAGGTATTTGTAATGAAAAAAGTTTAAAATAAATGATGTTCTTCTCAACTGCTTGTGAAAGCATTGTCTTCACTTCTTCCTTTTCAGGGTCACAGCGTTCTGCTGGACATTTTGTCAGAATTTCCCGCGAGACCTTTCGTGTCTCTAACATTTCGTAACTCGAAGCGTTATATATATATATATATTCAAAATGGCCGACACCCAATTAGCCAAAGCAGTTAGTAAAAATGGAAATGGTTCTGCTTGATGCTCCAAACGCTCTGATACCAATTTCATGAATTTTGGAGAAACGGTTTGAGAAAAAACAGGCTGAAATGCCAGCTGTTATATCTCCGGACCACTAGGAGTTTTGGCGAGTTTTGTATAAGGATCATTCACTAATAATTCAATAATGGTTTAAATGAATTGAAAATCAAAGAAATAACTTTTGTTCGGGATAGTCAGTAGATGATATGGACCCAACTTCGGGAAGTTTCGACAAACAGCCTGGGAGGAGTTAGCAAAAGTTGGTTTTACATAATATTCAAAATGGCAGAAAAATTTTTATGGCAGAAAATGACGTCATATGTCAATTTGGCTGGTGCCAAGGAATCATTGGAATTTCGTTTATACGACTTACGGTTCAAAAGTTACTAGCATAAACGTGGGTGTAACTTTGGCCTATTGGTGGCGCTCAACGGTTTGGTTTGGAGACTTCTGAGTCGACTTCTAGGTCAGCTTGTAGGTCAGAGGCTTGGCAGTAAGTGGACCAAATTTCATAACTTTCCCGCAAGCGGTTCATAGGGCTTCAATTGACTTCATGGCGGAAAAAACAGAATAAACACAATAGATGCCTCCACAGCTTTGATTATCTGCCTGTATATGTGTCAACATTGCAAACACCAATACTCCTAACCAAATCTCCAATCTCAAAAGCTATTTTCAGAAATGCAGCCCAAACATTCATGAAACCTTCACTTTTGTCTGCAGACACATATTGTTGTACCATTCTCTAGCATTTCAACAAACTGCCTTCCCACAGTTCCTATGTTTTTATACTTGCCCTTGTTCCCATATTGTAGGTATGGCTTTTAGCCACAACTCTTCCACGAAGAGTACTTTTGGTGGTGTACCTATGTTCTGGCCGGCAGAGTGAAGTCAAATCACGGCAAGCACCCCATGGTGCTGGCTGCAGAATGATTTCACCCACTACAAGTTAATGGAAAAAAGCCAAACTTTAAATATTATTTCCTCAGAAATTATGTTATTTAAACATAAATTATGTATACAGTGAACCAAGTTCTATATGGGCTTTTTTTGTTTATTGTCATGTGGCTCACAATTTTCTGATTTAAAAAAAAACTAGGCGGGTTGTTGTGACTGACAGTTGTGATTTACAGCTACACAGAGCTGACTTATACTGTGAACATGTCTTGAAAAAGATTATTTACTCAGCCAACAATCAAATCCAGAGAAGTAATTCTTAAATTCCTGTTTATGTTAAAAAAAAGTAGCAAAAAAGTGTTTTTTATATCTTCTTGTTAGCATACAAAACAAAAGCTTAAACCAGCTTGTTTTAAATTAAATATTAAGCTGAAATTTTCTAAAAATTATTTTATATCACAGCAGTTGATCCTAATCCAGATGTTCAATGTTTTAGGGCTTAGAATGTTCTAAAATAATTTAAAAAATGGCGCCGGTTGCCCCACACAACAACAATAAGTGCTGTCCGAAAATTCACTTTAAGCACGAGTACGCCGAACAGAAGAGTGATCTGGGGCCGTTTGGATCTTTCTTGAGCAGAGCAGATCTAAAGACGATTATCGATAACGCTCGCGAGTCGCGATCTGCTGCTCGATGATCTGTGTGAGGGCCGCGGAGGGATTCCTGGTGCTTTGTGTTGTTTTGTGTTCGGCCGCAGAATGACCCACTCCCTGAAAAACTAGTTCCTTTGGAATGCGTTTCTTTCGCGTGTCCGCAGCGCTCGCGACGCCCCGCATAAACTCCGTTCCTGTCCAAAACCCCTTTACGATAGGCACTGGTACGATTTAAAAGACGAGTGGTAGCGGACAGGGACGTTCAACCGTAACAAGTGGAGGAAGATCCAAGGTGCGCGCGCGGAGGGATCCACGGAGAAAGAGGGGGAGTGGGGTTTGGAGGCAGTTCTCCCGTGAGCGGAAGGAGACGTACGGACGCGCGGGGGGATGCGATACGACGATCGTTTGGGAACACTGGAAAAACCGACGAAATCGATGAAAAGGAGCAGCGGAGACTGCAGACCGAAAACCGTGAACGGAGCGATGCGAACGACGCGGCGCGGCTGAGCGTCGAAGATGAAGCGAGTCGAGCTACTCTGCCTCTGTCTGTGCGCGTTCTACTGGCGGGTCCAGGGTGAGTTCCTCTGCTAACGCTAGTCTGTTGTGAACAGAACCGATCGATCCCTCGGGGTTCAAATCTGAGGCAGTTTTGAATCAGTGGTGTCCCCTGGTTTCTCTCCGCTAGCGTTAGCTCTTCACTGTATTGTTATGGAGGAGCAATGTGGAGTCTGCCCCTCTAAACTCCATCTTTTGTCTCATAAACTCCAGATCCCAGTGTGTGAAGCACCTGGAGCTCCTACCCTGGGATCAAGGGGTTTTTAATCTCAGTGTTCCTCCTGAGTGTGTAACTCAAATCTCAGAAAGAGTGGAGGAGCGTTGGTGGCCACTGACCGAGACTTGGTGTAGATCACGTGAACAACGTTCTTGTTGATCCTGATAGTACCCTCCTCTGTTGCCCCGAACCAACATGGCGGATTGTTGACGTATCAACGACCCGAGCTGACCTAGGGTCCCTGAATGATGCAGATGTGTTCCAGAGGATGTTAGAACATCAGTGGTTCTTCAGGCTCAGAAGCTTTGAACTGATCTTAACTCCCGATTGATTCATAATCCAGAACTGTTCAGTAGAACAACACTAACTATGGAAGCCACTCAGGATCAGATTAGCACCTCCAGAGAGGCTGTTTTAAAGAATGTTGGGAACTGGCGGAGTGTGTGATGAAGCTGGGCTCCAGCAGTTTTCATTAAGAGGTGGCTGTGCAGTAGGTAGACTCTCTGAGAGGAGTTTGCATGTTCTTGCAGTGCTTGCGTAGTTTTCCTTCCATTTTCAACCCTACACACATATGTCAGGTTACTCCGTACTTGGAGTGAATGTGTGTGTTGCCCTGTGATGGACCTGTCCAGGGTTTACTTAGCCTTTCCACCAAAAGTGTGCTGGAGAAACAACTGAACAGGAAGAAGCGTTACGAGAAAATGAATGAATGTTCACAGTAGCTCATCTGAACGTCCCCTCTCAGGGAGAGTAGGGGTCCAAGGAGAACATCAGCGAAACCTTCAGGAGGTTGAGGAATTATTTGGAGCCAGAACTCTGCAGTCACTCAGCACATGCTCTCCCTTAATGTCAAACATGTACATAAAACGATATGAAAATTATATAAAGCATACATAAAGGTGATGTGTTATAATTCAATTATAACCAATTACTACCACAAAACAAATTTTCATTAATCTTCGGACCTACTTGTTCCTTTTCGGGGTCACAGGGATCTGCATCTCCAGCTCAATTCGTGATGTACACCCTGGGCAGCTCGCCAGTCCAACACAGGGCAAGACACATTCACACCTAAGGGGAATTTTGATTATTAGCATGACACATGTTTTTAGAACTGTGGGGGAAACCAGAGGACCTGGAGGAAACCCACGCAAGCACAGGGAGAACATGCAAACTCCTTCCCGGGAGGTCACAATTGGCAACCACTACTACACCATTGTGCCTCAAAACATATATGGACACTATTAATTAATGCTATGGAAGAAGTGTATGTCTTTCACTCACTGTTTATTTGTTTGTTTCTCTCTGTATTCAATTGGTCATTACAGTCTGAGTGGCTCATTCTGTTTTTTTTTTTTTGTTTGTTTCAAATGCAACCCAATTCGCTTTCACATGTCGTCAGAGTTGAGATACATAAGATTTTTTTTTTCAAAAGTGACCTATGTCTAAATGATCAAGTCGGAGTTATCCGACTTTTTCCTCATCAATCCTCATTCTGACGTACTTTCTCTTAGTTAAAAATTTTCCAGTGGACTTTTTCCAGTGATTTCAATACAGAAATTTGCTCAGAGGCGTGCCATATTATGTCATTTTTAAAGCCTTTACAATAACTATTTGAGCCCTCTATTCTAGCATTTCGCTGTTAGTAACTTTCCAAATGCAATATTAATCATGAAATACGTCTTTGAATCAACGCGTATCTTTTGCTTCTGCAAAACGCACCATGTACCTCCGTTCCTCCAACAGTCATGCTTTCACCATGTCCCCTGCTGACCAACCTTCACTTGTCAGTCAGAATTCGGCAAAGACATAAACACTGAGCGGTGCTTTAAAACAGTTGTAATGCATATTACATTAAAATCAATAGAAAACACACTCTCTGTTCTTCAGCGCTGGTCTGCTGCTCTCGCTTTCGGGCCAAAGAGCCTGTCCGCTCTCAGATAGAAGAGCTATACTAGCTATTAATCTGATTAGTCAGTGTGCAGTGCTAGAAACTATGTTTGGTCCTATTATCAGTAATGTGAACAAGCACTGTCGCCCATTTTTCCCCCTTTCTCTATCGCTCTTTTTGCGTGTCTCTCTCACTTTCTCTGTGTTTTAATCTCTTTGTTTATGTTGTCACTGTCTCTTAGGGCTTCCGCTGTTGCTCTATGCCAACCGGCGAGACCTGCGACTAGTGGATGCATCTGGCTCAGGTGCAAATGCATCAGTGCTGGTGAGCGGTCTGGAGGATGCAGCAGCTGTAGACTTCCTGTTCGAGCGTGGTCTGGTGTACTGGAGCGATGTGAGTGAGGAATGTATCCGGCGCGCTCCGGTGCATGGCTTGACTGCGGGGGCCAGCAGCACTGTGGTGTGTGGCCTGGCATCTCCTGATGGACTGGCCTGCGACTGGAGGGCGGAGAAGATCTACTGGAGTGACTCTGAGACCAACCGCATAGAGGTGGCTGAGCTGGACGGGCAGCATCGCAAGGTTCTGTTCTGGAGCGACCTAGACCAGCCCCGTGCCATCGCCCTCGACCCAGAGCGTGGGTGAGTTAGTGCTTCTCACGGGATCTACCTGATCACTGTCCACCAGTACTTTTAATGCAGCTCGGCAGAGTATGGCTCCATCACTGCGTTTTGTGTTCCATTCATGTGAACACGCGAGTGAGCATAAAACTTCTGGATTTGAACCTAGGACTTTCCCGGTGTGCTGAAATCCCACAGGAAGCCCCCCATTCTCTCAGCTGTACAAACACTCCAGTTTCACACCTACATAACACATTCTGTTTCCACGGCGATGGTTCACTCGCTTGCTCACACACACAGAGAGAGAGAGGGGCTGCCAAGAGTGGTGTACTGATTGTCTCATAATAGGTGGTGCAGGTTAAACTGGGCACTAGAACCATACCTGGAGCTTCTGCTAGAGAAACAGTTCTGAGGGAGAGTTCAGGTTGACCATGTTCTGTCTGTCTTCAGGCGGATGTTCTGGACGGATTGGGGCGAGCAGCCAAAGATCGAGAGTGCGGGGATGGATGGCTCGCAACGCTCTGTGATCGTGATCAATGACATTTTCTGGCCCAACGGTTTGACCCTGGACTACCAGCAACAGAAGGTGTACTGGGCCGATGCCAAGCTGAGCGCCATCAGCCGCGCAAACCCCGATGGCACGCAACGGTGAGCGAGAAAGACAGGGGAACAAAGATGGGTGCTTGTGCTCCCATACTCACTTCTGTGTGTGTGTGTTTCAGGGAGGTGGTGGTACAGGGCTCGCTGCCGCACCCCTTTGCCCTCACACTCTTCCAGGACACACTCTTCTGGACCGACTGGAACACGCGCTCCATCCACGCCTGCAGCAAACACACAGGACGCAACAGTCGGCAGATCCACACTCACATCTTCTCGCCCATGGACCTGCATGTCTACAGCGGCCTGCGGCAACGAAGCGGTGAGGGCACTTTTTGCATGAATCCATGAATTCAGGTGCATCAGTTGATGTCCCCCATGCTATACAGCGGGAGGGTGGATGATGCTGAGAGAAACATGGTTGTCGGATGGATGTTATTGCACCAGAACTCATCAGTTGTGAAGGCTGAGGATAAATTCTGAGGACTGCAGCTCTCCAGGAACTCCAGGAGTAAATGTATCTTTTATTTAAGAGTTACGCTTTTTAAGGTGATTGAACGGAATGGAATCCGGCTTTTTTGTTGATATTTAAAAATCTGTAATGCCTCAAAAAATGGCCATATCCATGGATCCACCGTGACATGCTAATGACATCAGCATCGGTGTTGCCAGCTTCCCAACACAGGATTATCCAAACAAATATATAATGTGAAATTTAATTTAAACACTGATTTTAAGCTAGACACATCTTTAGAGCCTTTTCGTTTTCAAATTGCTTTAAGAAATGATGTGTATATAAAAGATGTAAGTGTGAAAAAGCTGTTGCTAGCTTGTGCCAGGCTAGGAGAATGAGCGCTAAACATTTGCAACATTTTGAGTCAACATCACATTGTAGTGAACTGAACCCAACAAATATCAGCATAAACACAAATTGAGCATTATCGACTATTAAGGCCCTCAAAGATCAATTGTTTTGTTGTTGCCTTCACATCCGACTTGTTAAGTTCGACTCATTCGAACTAGATTTTGTTTTCACTATTAGTTCAGTTTATTTGGGCAGGTGAGAAAGCGACATGAAAAAATCAGCCCGAGACCTGCTCAAGGAGGTGGTCTCGGTACGATTCCAAACGAACTCTAGAGTGGGTCGTATGTGGTATGTTCATGATCGAACTCTGATCAGGAAATGAAGATGACAAACACACAGGGTTGGTCACGCTACTTGGAAACTGTAGTGAGCTAAGCTAAGAGTTCCTCGTCATTAAATGTAATTTCACTAAACTAAAGCTATACCTTGAGAAATGCAGCCAGCTAAGCTACAGAAACATGGTAAAAGTAGTTCACTACCTTGAAGCTATTTTTTAATATTGAACCAATGTCAGATCAATGCTTTCTCTGTAATTAAAGAAATCAGATATGCAGCTATAAGTGTGCAATTATTTATTTGCCAACTATTCTACACCAATTTGGCAAAAATTACACACTTTTTTTTAGGCAACCCTCTAACACACAAATATTTATAATTAATGAAATCATTTTAAACAATCAACTTCTGTAGAATAAAATTATGTTATTAAATGAACAAGTTGGGTGTTCAACGATTGCAGATATCATTGCATTTAGAGCTATACCTTGACTTATTCAAACAAAAATTCACTGTCTATAAATGAAATATCATTTTTCAGCATGACGTGTATTTGTCGAGATACGGGCACAGTGGCTCAATCTTGTGTATTGCACTAATCGCGTGTCCGCCCAATTAGGGCTGGGCTATATATCGATATTAAAAATATATCGATATATTTTTAAACAAGATATGAAATTTGACCATATCGCATATATCGATATAGGCTGCGTAGTTCAAACTGCGCTGTGAGCAAACTGCTTTAACCCAGAGCTCTCAACACTACTTCGAGCGCCCCTGGCCACGCCCCTCCTCTTTCAGGCACAGAGAGGGGAGGGGCTGGACTCTGGAGCAGACAATCCGCCGGCACTCTTCAACAAACATGGAGGAAGCAACAACATCTGCTGAGCATGCGGAGAAATTAGTTGGTAAACAAAAAAGTAGCGGCTCAGTAATATGGAGATGGTTCGGATTCAAAGTTTCTGATGAGAAACAAAACCATGTCATATGTAGGGAGTGCCATAAAGAAGTTACAGCCAGGGGTGGAAGCACTACAAATCTTTTTCACCATCTAAAACAGTGGCACAAACTGCAGTATGAAGAGTGTGTGAAACTGCGCGCTGCCGAGGCCCCAGCTGCAAGCCAACCGCAACCCGCAAAAGCTCCAGCCCCAACACAAAGCTCCCTTCAAGCTTCATTTTCCCGCGGTGTACCGTTGTTGTGCCATATTTCGACTCCCCGGCAGATTCCGACTCCCCTCTTGCGTGAACGCGCATTCAATCACGTGATTACACAGACTAAGCCAATGAGAGTTCACATAAAATGTTTACTCGTGAAAAAGTTTTAATTTTTATTTTGCTTATATGCCGCGTAGATGTCAAATTTACTTGTAACACATTGTAAAACTATAAATATTGTTTAAAAAGTTTAAAAGAATGCAATCGCCTAAGTTGCTTACAGCATTGAATATTTTAATAATTTATGAATGTACAGCATTATACAAACTTTAGATTTTTATATTTTATTTGCGTATTCAAATATATTTATATTTTATTCCCAAAAACAAGGGAACAGCTGAGTATTGTTTCATCCGGCCAGTTTAAATAAAACTACTTGTGAAATGTCATATTTGGGTTTGACTGTGACTAAACAATTGCTCTCACTTTTTGATAAAAATATCGGGATATATATCGTATATCGATATTCAGCCTAAATATATCGGGATATGACTTTTGGTCCATATCGCCCAGCCCAAGGCCAAATGACGCAGAAAGATGCACTAACACAATAAAAATCTACAATGATTTTCTTTTTTCTTTTTTTTCGTTCAAAAGCCATCACATGGGAGAGTAGATGCTTTGCTGAGTTGGACAGTTTTGTTAACTCCAGGGGAGTGAAACACCTGGTGTTTAGAATTCCGCCGGTTCCGTCCCCAGCTCCTCTGGGAGTTGAAAGTGGGGTGAGTGTTGATGGCACGGGTTTCAGCCACCACTCCCCAGGTTCCGCAGTCCGCTCCAGTTGTGTGTTTGTGCGCTTGGATGGGTTAAATGCAGAGCACAAATTCCTTGTATGGCTCACTCCAAACTTGGTCTTAATGTCATTTTCACTTCACTGGAAGAGGTATGCTACTTTCTTCACCCCAAACTGCTTACGTTGGCATGAGGAGAAACTTTGTGACCGATGAAACATCTTAGTTTAGGTTGCGTTCAAAGAGGCTTTACATTGTTCTAGTTATATCCTGTGTGCTGTACCTCGTATACAAGAGTAAACAAGCGCTTGGGGATTGAGAACAAGGCTCTGAGCTGTTCAATCAATAATCAAAGATGTTCTGACCGGTGACTGTTTCTCTGTGAAGATTTAGGGAGTTGAGACCGTCAACAAGCTTTCGTACGGTGCTTTGAGAGATGCTAGGGGTGCCTAGTTTCTAGCCGTATCCTCATTCCTCTTGCCATTTATCGCCTAACCCATGTTTCAGGATGTAGAGGAGGGCTCAAGAACAGGACGTGCTGGTTATTAGCTCTGTTTTAATGCTAACCACTGATCTCTCTACAGAATCACCGAGCCCCTGCTTGCTGAGAAATGGAGGCTGTTCTCATCTGTGTCTGCTGTCTCCTCTGGAACCCTTCTACAGATGCGCCTGTCCCACTGGAGTTCAGCTAACCAGCGACAACCGGACCTGCAGAGATGGTCAGACCCCCTTCTTAACCAGTGCTAGCAGGGTGCTGTGCTCAAGCACTTCCTTTATGTCAGGAGGAGGCTTATCATGTTCACTTTGATGATGATTATGATTGAGTGAAGGGTTGCAGACAGGCAGCACTTTATAATTACCCTCACTGTTTGCGCCTCCTCCGTGTCCTGCTCCTCTCTGGGTTGGTTACTATGGAAACTAGTGCTCGTCCGGCAGGCTCTGTCATGTGACCAGTGTTGTCTGTCAGAGCTCTCCAGTAGGAATCTGCTGGCTCTCAATGAGAGGCCTTTTGTTTCCCTGGCAGCAAATGCATGGCGTTATGGGAGATCCGAGGAAGAACAGACACTGACTCGAACCTGAATACATGCTCCATTCCAGAGAGGTGCTCGGAGTGTCAGAGACGGGGGAGGAGCTTTTCACATGAAGGGAGCAGAACTATCAGACTGTTTCTTGCTAGAGAAGCTTCTGGATGCTTCAGTCCTGATTTCTAACCACAGCTGAAGTGCTGTACACAGGAAGTGATGCAAGCACTCTGGCTGTCAGTCATGCATGTGGCGGGGGGTGTTCAGTCAGGTTTGGTTGTAGTTAAAGGGATTGTTTAGGGAGTGGTAAAGAGAACCAGTTTCATGTGCACCAGGCCTTGAGGGCCGATGACTTTCATAGTTGAGCTCCAACTGGCATGGCCATGTAAGACCTTACTGGTTTACTAGACTTGTGATGCACTTCTGCCTCAAAGTAATAGCGCTTGCTGAGTTCCAGTTTGTATTCTATTGTATTGGAGTTTGAAGAAAATGTTGAAGAGAAAAAGTGCGAGACAGTAGAAAGTATTTAGAGCACACTGCTCTGCTCCTCTGTGTTCATCGTCTGCGAAGTTCAATGGAGTTTTACGTTTTCACAGTTTTCCTGCTGATGTCCAACTTAGAAAAAAGTGGCATCAAAAAACTCTACTGAAGTGTAGGAGCTTAAAAAGCTGTATTAGACACGGCTTCAGCTTGATTTTGAATTGAAATGCGTATATGGAGCACATCTGTGATAATCTTAGAGAGATCCTGGAGACACAGCGGGTGTAGAATGTAGCCGTCATGAAACTGGAACGGACTGAGCACTTTTGTGAAGAATGCAGAAGTCTTAGTGCAAGTAGTCCATTAACGGCTTCAGATGTGTTTGATTAGGGTTGGAGCTAAACTCTGCAGGACCCTGGCCATGAGCTCAATCAGTTATACAACATCACGAAGAACATCCAATCAGGCTCTTGATGCATAACTACGTCTATAGGCTTTGAATCAGAATCACCGGAAGCACAATACAACAGCTGAGTAAATGCCTTTCTCTCTCACCCAATGCAGGACCTTCGGAGCTGCTGCTGCTGGCACGGCGTACCGACCTGCGGCGCATCTCCCTGGACACGCCGGACTTCACTGATCAGCTTTTGCAGACGGAGGGCATCCTTCATGCAATCGCGGTTGACTTTGACCCACTGGAGCGGAGGGTGTACTGGACGGATGATGAGGCGCGCTGCATCCGGCGCTCAATGCTAGACGGCAGCAGCTCAGAACGGCTGGTTACTGCGCAGGTGCAGCATCCAGACGGCATCGCTCTAGACTGGATCGCTCGCAACTTATACTGGACCGACACAGGCACAGACCGCATCGAGGTCACTCGACTCAACGGCAGCATGAGGAAGATCCTGATATCAGAGGGGCTGGACGAGCCCAGAGCCATCGCACTCGATCCTGTTGCCGGGTCAGAACCTTCATTTTCTGTTTTTTTTTTTTTTTCTGTGGTGCAAGCAACTAGATTTTGATATCGAATAGGTGCTTTCAAAATGGTACCAGTTCTCAAGTGGCATTTAAATATATAATTAACCAATATATGCCTAACTTGTTAAACTCTAATTAATTAAAAGTTTATGCTCTTGTCTGATGAGCAAGCTGTTAGCAGAGTGAGCTAGAATGTTAAAATGTTAATTAATGCTCTTATGCTCTGATTTTAAGAGCTTAACCAGAGTTTGCTAGTTAAACGTTAAACCAATTTTAGCATTAGAGTTTAATCATCAGAGGTGGAACTGTAGACTGCAGTGCATCCATGAACTGTTGGCTTCTGGTTCTTCTGCTGATGGACGCATGTCTGTGTGTGAGCAGGTTTATGTACTGGACAGACTGGGGTGAGGTCCCGAAGATTGAGCGGGCAGCACTAGACGGCTCTGGACGCGTGGTGCTGGTGAACACCTCTTTGGGGTGGCCCAATGGGCTGGCGCTAGATTACACGCACAGAAAGATCTACTGGGGAGATGCCAAGAATGACGTCATTGAGGTTGGTCTCTCTCTCTCTCTCTCTCTCTCTCTCTCTGTGTAAAACATACTAAAATATCATAGTCAAATAAATGTACCAATACTTGCCAAAAAAAGTAGAATAAAAGTACTTGTTCTAAATACAACTCAAAGTATGCACTAAAAATAGCTCTTCTAGAACATTTCAAGAGTAATGAGTATCACATCAGAGCTATTGTCTTGAAAGAGATGGGGGGGGGCAAATGAACAGATAGAGAGAGAGGGGAGAGAAACCGAGCAAGAAAGAAGGAAAAGAGAGAGAGAGAGAAAGTGAGGTGAAAAAAGGAAAGTATAAACAAAAAACAGAAAGATGGAATGCAATCTCAAAGAGTGCAAGCCGGAGGAGGAAATAAGAAGAGAGCATGAAATAGAAGAGAGACTGGTAGATGGAAAAGAGAGAGAAAGTGAGGGAGAGACAGAAAGTTGAGAACAAATGGTAGAGATACAGGAGAATGAGATTGAGGAAGTGAGAGAAAGAGATAGCGATAGAAAGAGAAATATAAAGAGCAAAGAAAAAAGAAGAGAGAGATGTAGTCAGAGGGAAAGAAAAAAGAGTGGAACAAGAGCAAAATGTAGAAGAGAGAGTGATATAAAGAGCACAAAAAAAAGAATAACTGCTACATAATTAAACATGACTATTTTCCCAGCAATTGAAATAATAAAAAAAAAAATAAACGAGTTGTTCTTGCAGAATAGTTTCTATTACTGCTGATTGTATTGATGTGATCAGCTTGGATTCTCTAGATCTCATTTTTGAGGGATCCTTTCTTTATGCACTGTAGATAAAATACATTTAAAAAAAATAAAGAAATGTAAACGTTAACTAGAAATGTAGTCAAGTAAAAGTGTACATTTAAATCTAATCACTAGTTTAGTTAATGTAAATCAATTAGTTACCATACAATGTGTACCACTTCATGTAACTATATTAACAACAGAGATAAAGATGCTCTGGATGATGCACATAATCCTTTATCAAACCAATGCGGCGTTCTCTCTCAAGCCAATGTTCTTCCCAATCGGCAGGTGATGCTGATGAATGGCTCTGGCCGACGTGTGCTGCTCCAGGAGAACCTCCCTCACATCTTCGGCCTGTCTCTGCTTGGGGACTTCCTGTATTGGACAGACTGGCAACGGCGCAGCATCGAGCGGGTGCACACACATACACTGCAGCGCCAACTGATTCTACACCAGCTACCGGACCTCATGGGCATCAAAGCTGCACCTCTGCAGCTGCCTCCAGGTCAGAACAAATGTTGGAACACAGACTTGTTGAATGGTTTGATCAGGTGTTTACCCGTCGCTTTATTGCTGTGTTCAGGAGAGAACCCATGCTCACACGGCAATGGCGGCTGCAGTCATCTGTGCCTCTACCGTCCCGAAGGGGTGTCTTGCGTCTGTCCCACGGGGCTGGAGCTACGTGCAGACCGAAACGAGTGCGTAGTGCCTGAGGCCTTCCTACTCTTCTCCCGCCACACAGACATCAGACGTATCTCTCTGGAGGTGCCACATTCTGCCCCACACATGCACGCACACAGCCACACCTCCATCCCATTGACTGGCGTCAAGGAGGCGTCTGCGCTTGACTTCGACATCACAGACAACCGCATCTACTGGACCGACATTACACTCAAAGTAAAGACCCACACTCTCATTCTCTGTCTGAGTCTGTGCAGATTATCAGTGATCCTGTTGTGCTTTCTCAGACGATCAGCCGGGCGTTTATGAACGGCAGTGCGGTGGAGCCAGTGGTAGAGTTCGGGCTGGATTACCCAGAGGGAATGGCTGTGGACTGGCTGGGTAAAAACCTGTACTGGGCAGACACTGGGACTAACCGTATTGAGGCATCTAAACTGGACGGGAAGCACCGCGCCGTTCTCATCTGGAAGGAACTGGATAGTCCTCGAGCGCTGGCACTGGACCCAGCCCAGGGGTGAGTGAGAGAGACAGGAAGTGCTCTCAATCTGAACTCCAGCATTTATCTTCTCTACCTTTGTCTCTGTGTCAGGTTCATGTACTGGACAGAGTGGGGTGGACGACCAAAGATTGAGCGAGCGGCGATGGACGGCTCAGGCAGAGTCACGTTGGTTCAGAATGTGGGCCGAGCAAATGGGTTAACCATTGACTACAGTGAGAGGAGACTGTACTGGACGGACCTGGACACCACACTGATCGAGTCCTCCAACATGCTGGGTCTCTCTCTCTCTCTCTCTCTTAGCAATCTTTCCTTGAGGTCAGCCTCGGTAAGAAGGTTCTAATCCAGTGTGTGTTTCTTGTCTGTCCTTAGGTGAGGAGCGTGAGGTGATTGCAGATGACCTGCCGCACCCCTTCGGCCTGACTCAGTTCCAGGACCACATCTACTGGACGGACTGGAGCCAGCGCAGTATTGAGCGTGCTCACAAGAGCAGTGGCCAAAACCGCACGCTAATCCAAGGCCAGCTTGATTATGTAATGGACATTCTTGTCTTCCACTCTTCCCGGCAGAGTGGCTGGAATGCCTGTGCCCAGAGCTCTGGGCATTGCTCACACCTCTGCCTGGCGTTGCCTGCCCTTGAGAGCAGCAACCCTAGTGCCATACAAGAAACGGCACCGGAAAGCACATCGGTGCCGGTGCCTACCTCAAGTTTCATTTGTGGGTGCCCTGCTCACTACTCACTCAACGAGGACAACCGAACTTGTAGCGGTACTCTCACACACACTTGCCAATGTGCCTAGCCTTACCATGTTATGATGATCTCCTGAGTGAACCGCCTGTATATGTGTCACAGCGCCCACCTCCTTCCTGCTCTTCAGTCAGAAGACAGCCATTAACCGGATGGTGGTAGATGAGCAGCAGAGCCCCGACATCATCCTGCCCATCCACAGCCTGAGGAGCGTCCGTGCCATTGACTTCGATCCTCTGCGCCGCCAACTCTATTGGATCGATGCCAAGCACAATGCTATCCGCCGTGCTACTGAGGATGGCAACCAGGTATTCACCCCTGAGGGGCTTTATTGGTCAGCTGCATCTCAATGCCTGTACCATTAGCATGGAGTTCAACACTACTTTATCGCGGCATCTTGTTGTCCCGTCACATTTGTTAAGATGGTTAACGTCTATCTGCTCAGAGCGTG
Source organism: Danionella cerebrum (assembly GCA_007224835.1). NCBI lineage: Eukaryota > Metazoa > Chordata > Actinopteri > Cypriniformes > Danionidae > Danionella > Danionella cerebrum. The sequence goes on along the minus strand of SRMA01026542.1, from coordinate 153,598 downwards.
ACTGTGGTCTCGGGTGCACTGGGGTCGAACCTGGGCCTGCAGCCCTTCGACCTGAGCATTGACATCTACAGCCGATTCATCTACTGGACCAGCGAGGTCACCAATGTCATCAACGTCACACGGATTGATGGCTCCAGGGTGGGTGTGGTGCTGCATGGTGAGCAGGATAGGCCTCGCGCTATCATCGTAAACCCAGAGCGAGGGTAAGATTCCATCAGGGGACTATACTGGAGCAATCCTGATGCAACTGCTCTTAACTTTGTAACTGTCTCGTTCTCTTGGACAGGTACATGTACTTCACAAACCTGCAGGAACGCTCACCGCGGATCGAGAGGGCAGCTCTGGATGGCACAGAGCGAGAGGTGCTGTTTTTCACCAACCTTGGCCGGCCCGCCGCACTGGCCATCGATAACCTGCTAGGGAAGCTCTTCTGGGTGGACATGGACCTGCGTCGCATCGAGAGCAGTGACCTGTCAGGTGAGGGTCACAGGAGAAGACAGAGGACTGTTCAATCCAGAATGTCCCCAGCTCATCCACCCCCATTCCACAACCATGTTCCTCCTCCATTCCACAGGTGCTAATCGGATGGTTATTGAGGACTCCAACATTTTGCAACCAGTGGGCCTCACCGTGTTCGGAAACTTTTTGTACTGGATCGACAGGCAGCAGCAGATGATCGAGCGCATCGATAAAGTGACCCGCCAGGGCCGAACCAAGATCCAGGCGCGCATCACCTCACTGAGCGACATCCACGCTGTGCACCCGCTCGACCCCGATGAGTATGGTGAGTGCACTCTTCCTTGCTAAGCAGGGTTCATCTAGGAGAGATCATGTGACCTCTGCTTTCTTGTGTTCAGGTAAGCACCCTTGCACTTCTGAGAATGGTGGCTGCTCGCACATCTGCATTGTGAAGGGAGATGGTACGACGCGCTGCTCATGTCCGATGCACCTGGTGCTGCTCCAGGATGAGCTCTCCTGTGGAGGTATGGCCTCAGGATCACTACCTGTCTTTTCCAGGGGAGGTGTGGCCAGCTCACCACTCTTTAGAGTTTCAATCTTTGGTGTATTGTTCTAGCTGATGTGCTCACAGGGGCAGTAATTAGGCCTTGAGCACAGAAGGTATGTGGAACTATTGTAATTGCTTCGCGGCTTTCTGTGCATTTTTCAGGGTCTAAACGTCAATGAATTTTGCACACGCGACTTAGGATAATTTACAGGTGTGGCTCTAGAGCACCACCGAATGTATTTCAGCTTATAGTCTGCAGTTTGTTGTAGGCAAATTAAATTCTGTACATGGGTGTGGGGTACCAAGACTTAAATGTACATCATATGGATTGCATTTTAAAATCACAGGAAGTTGCCTATTTCGCAAAAAACTGACCACTTTTGCTCACGTCAAACTAAAACTAGCTCCTCCTACAGATTTTATCCTCCATCAGTCTTATGTAAAGGCATAAGGGGTGCTAGATTGCGAAGCTTTTTTGACCATGTAAAACTATGTGCGCTCTATAGCCAAGTGGAAATTTTGCCATAAACAGGAAGTTGTTCATAACTCAGGCTATGCAATGTCTCATCAGGTTCACACTGTACATTTTGTTCAAATCCAGGCTTCATACTTTAACTCATCTTAGAGATTTTGACCTTGTTAAATGGTTCATGCTCGTGCTTCTCTAAAATGGGCTACCTCCAAACTTCACCAGTCTTAAGACATATGGTTTTAACTATGTGTACACGGCGGTCATCGAAAGTCGACATTTCACTATAAACAGGAACCGGGAGGCAATGGTGTCTGAGGTGTTTGAACTAGGGGTGTAACGGTTCACGGGAATGTATTGAACCATTTCGATGCGGCCTGTTCGGTTCGGTACACTTGTGTACCGTTTCGGTATATTTTTTTTTTTATTAAAATATATACATTTATTATTAGCGTGATATTAAGCGCAGCGGAACGATGTTCCTTGGCGAGTTTCTGCACGGACCCTATTGAGTGACGCACAGTAGAGCTGCACAGGCAGCTGTGAGAAATGGCTACAGCGAAAGAGAAGCCAGAGCTTGAAGACCCTCCCACCTCACTACACTCTCCTGTTTGGGAACACTTTGGCTTCTCTGTCAAAATACATAACGGGGATAGACGAGTGGATAAATTTAAAGTTGTATGCCGACATTGTTCCACGGAGATCGGGCAGGCAACACATCTAACATTTTCTACTGCTGGAGATATTGTCACTGCAACCAGATCTGTGCTCTCTTCAGAAAATGTGGATAGGTTAATCTTTTTAGCCTAAAACATAAAAAGTTAGTTCTGTTGATATACAAGCTGAAGCTGTTGCTAGTGTTAAAAGTTTTCAGGTCCTAACTAGTTGCAGTATTTCATTTTTTTATTTTAAAAATGTGTATTTCTTTATAGTGCAATTTATTTAAAATATCACCCAAAAGTGTCACTTTTATACGTTGTATGCAAGAATTCTACTGTGTATTGGCAGCTTTTCAAAATAAAGATTATGTAAGTTCTTATTGTTTTGTACTGAAAATAAACCGAACCGAGCTCTTCAAGACACTGTACCGAACCGAATACAATTTTAGCGTACCGTTACACCCCTAGTTTGAACCCTTTGATCTTAAATTATTATTGATCTGCATCTCTTGAGTGTTTGCCACGAGAACCAAACTGTAGAGAATTTGCAGTTGAGATTGGTTTGCAGTATACATTCTGTTCAGAAAAGGTTGTCCTGTCTCTCCGCAGAGCCGCCAACCTGTTCTCCAGAGCAGTTCTCATGCTCAGCTGGTGAGGTGGACTGTATCCCACAGGCCTGGCGCTGCGATGGGTACCCAGAGTGTGATGACAGCAGTGATGAGCGAGACTGTCCCGTCTGCTCCAGCGATGAGTTTCAGTGCGACAGCAAACAGTGTGTTGACATCTCGCTGCGCTGCAATGGAGAAATCAATTGCCAGGACCGCTCCGATGAGAACAAGTGTGAAGGTGAGGTTTGGGATCAAGATTTGACATGTGACATTGGTATCATGTGATCTTACCATTGTTTCTGTCTTGAAACAGTTCTCTGTCCCGTCGATCAGTTCAGCTGTGCCAATGGTCAGTGTGTTGGGCGGCACAAGAGATGCGATCACAATATGGACTGCACAGACAATTCTGATGAGATCGGCTGCTGTATGTTCATCAAACACATGACTAACATCCAGAGCTAGCTCCTGAGGATTGAGATTAATCTTTTCTGTTTTTTTTTTTTTTTTCAGATGCGACAGAGGAGCCCTCGTTCGCTGGCACAAACACTGTGGGCCCAATTGTGGGTGTGGTTCTGGTGCTGTTTGTGGTAGGCGCCATGTACTTCGTGTGCCAGAGTGTCCTTTGCCCACAGATGAAGGAGGAGGTTGAGACCATGACCAATGACTTCCTCGTGCATGGGCCGAGCTCAGTGCCGCTGGGATATGTGCCACACCCTGGATCCCTAAGCGGATCTTTGCCAGGTCTGCACTCAAAGCAACACAAATTTTAGCATTAGCTAAATATTTTAGCAAATGTAATAACATAAACTCTAAGATTAGCATTAGCACTATCATTATAATAATGCCACCACCAACAGTAACGTTAACATTAACATAAGCACTAGAAATAGCATTAGCGCTAATGTTGGTATGAAACACTAAGATTAGCATTAACACTAGCATTAAAATAATGCTAGCATCAGCAGTAGCATTAATATTAGCACTAGTAATATATTATCACAAATATTAAAGTAAAACACGAAGATTAGCACTGGCATTAAAATAATGCTAGCATCAGCAGTAGCATTAATATTAGCACTAGTAATATATTATCACAAATATTAAAGTAAAACATGAAGATTAGCACTAGCATTAAAATAATGCTAGCATCAGCAGTAGCATTAATATTAGCACTAGTAATATATTATCACAAATATTAAAGTAAAACACGAAGATTAGCACTGGCATTAAAATAATGCTAGCATCAGCAGTAGCATTAATATTAGCACTAGTAATATATTATCACAAATATTAAAGTAAAACATGAAGATTAGCACTAGCATTAAAATAATGCTAGCATCAGCAGTAGCATTAATATTAGCACTAGTAATATATTATCACTAATATTAAAGTAAAACACGAAGATTAGCACTAGCATTAAAATAATGCTAGCATCAGCAGTAGCATTAATATTAGCACTAGTAATATATTAGCACTATTATTAGCATAAACACAACATTAACATAGGTGTTTGAATTGGCATTAACATCAGAGCTAGTAATATCATTAGCACTATTTTTTTAACATAAACACTAACATTAGCATTTACACTAGCATTACAGTAATGCTAGCACCAACAGTAACATCTGCATTAGCGTTAATATATGCACTAGTAATACGATTAGCACTATATTAGCATAAATGCAACAGCATTAGCACAAACTGACATTAGCTCTTAAGAGATGACTGGTCCAAGTTGATTGCCTCCCAACAGTGACCAATACACTGTAACACTGGAATGAATGCTAACCTCTCTCTGCACAGGCATGTCTCGAGGGAAGTCTGTAATGGGCTCGCTGAGCATCATGGGAGGCAGTAGTGCCCCATATGATCGTGCTCACGTGACCGGAGCCTCTTCCAGCAGCTCCTCCAGCACTAAGGGGAACTACTTCCCTCCGGTCAGTACCGATTACCCTGGCTCACACTGTGCTAGCCTTTAGCTGCATGCTATCAATGGCAATGGTTGATTTTTATTTTTTTTTCCCAGGGACAGACAGAAAAGATAGCTCTGTAATGTGGATTTTTAAAGAATTTGACAAACCGGTTTCAGGTATCGTTTAAGAGAATAATTAACAAAACAATATGATTTGAAGCAGCAGTTCGGAGGGTTCTACTGAGGAAGGAGATTTTCTCCTCTTGAATCATTAGAGCTAAACACTGTCAGCATCTGCCGGGTAAACAGGGAAATGCAGTCTGTGTGGACCCAAGAGTCGAAATGTGAACTAAATAATGACGACCGAGAAATCGTAGTGCAGTGGGCTGTATTTGGTTGCAGTCTTCTGCAGATTTAGTTGTCGTTCACACCTCACTGATCGCTCTGAACCGCACTAGTTGAAAAAGCAGCCATATGACATCATAAGGGCCACTCTTTGGTCACATACGTCATCATACACGTTTACTCGACTGGTTTTCAATTTGTTAGAATGAGGGCACACGGTAAACAGAGGACAGAATGTCTGAAGACTGGGATAACATGATCAAAATGGACTTTACTGCTTTTGACCCTTGCCGTCTTTATTATACTATTTGTGTTGATCACTGATGCACATTGCAAATGATGCTCGGATTACAAAGTCTCGCACGAGCAGTTACGATGGCTGTAAACTAGGGGTAGAAGAAGAAAATAGATTCTGTAAAATATAACAAGATTTAATTTGGCGATACTTTTATCGATTAGAATCAGGCTCAGTCACCTTTTGCAATTGGGTATTTCAAAGCAAAATTTCAGTTTGGAGTATTACTTTTGTATATCTATACCACAATGTAGTGAAGGTTCACTGTAATTAAAATATGGTTTTGTGGAAACCAGTGTTGAATTGATGTTTTGTAATTTTATTTAGAATTTGTGTGGGTGAAAAATCACCATGAATGTGTTTGCTCATATTCTGACTATTAAGTACAATTTACTAAATCACAAATGTGTATTAGTATTTAGAAAGGGTTTTCAAAGGCATGCTCTTTAAATATTGTGATATATCGTCTCGGTTACTAGTGATGGGAAGTTCGGCTTTTTTCAAACTTCATACAGCTCCCAAATGGCTCTTTATTTAGTATCACTCAGAGCCTTCTATCATTCATTCATTCATTCATTTTCCAACCTGTTTATCCCCTTTTTGGTGTCACGGGGGTCTGCCGGTGCACATTGGGCGAGAATGGGGGGGGGGGGGGGGGACAGGTCGCCAGTCCTTCTCAGCTTAGAGCCTTCTATTTTAACCCAATTTATCAATTTTGAATGTTTTGTGTATTGTAAGCAACTTCTTAATTCCTTAATTTTAATTTAAAATTGTACTATTATTTAAAGTTACTATTATTTAACTTTTTATAATATTATTTAATATGTTATAAACATTTTATAATAAACTGCTTTGCAGTCTCAGTCATTGAACTGCAGCCAGATGCTGCTTTTTTTTTTTTCTCCCAATGGACTCAGATGGTTCCCCCCGCCTCTCTCTGTCGCTCTGTGTAGTTGGCCTGTACCAATACACTCACTTTTTTTTTTTTTAAAGCATATGCACTCTTTTTCCTTCTTTCATATAATGGTACAATTCTAACGGGTGCTCCAATGTGATTAGCTGCGTCCTAAATGAAGCCCCGTCCCTACTTACGGCAGAAGATTCAGGTCTCTCCGACAGGAATCGGTTCCTAGAGCTGGCTCGTTCGTGTACACCACATCACTATCTGTTACAGTATTGCAATATATTGGGATATATTGTATCGTGCCTTGTGATTCTGATATATATCGTATCGCCAGATTATTCCCAATGCACAGCCCTATTGTATTTGTTCAAAAAGTATGTTTTTGTCGTATTCATTAGTGTTTAGTTCGGATCAGAGTTCCATCCTGTTCTTACCATAAAAGATCAGCTCTAGAATTTGTTTAGATTGGTTCTGGGGCCACCTCCTCGAGCAGGTCCCGGACTGCTTTTTTCATCCGCTTTTGGTCAGATATTTAGTTCGGAATGTTGTTTTCTCACCTGCCCAAAGTTACCAGTCTAAAAGGAGAAGAGATCTCTAGTTCGGCCCTGCGATGGGCTGGCAACCTCTCCAGGGTGTACTCACGCCCAATGTGTGCTGGAGATGGCAGTCCCCCGTGACCCCGAAAGCGAATAAGCTGGTTTGAAAATGAATGAATGAATGAACTCTAGTTACTTCGAATGAATCAATCTAATCAAGCCAGGTGTGAAAAATGTACTTCAGGTTTTTGTGGCTTTTTAACATTGTATCTCTCATCTGGTTTCAGATTCTAAATCCACCTCCTTCCCCGGCCACAGTCAGATCCCAGTTCACAGTGGAGTTCGGCTACTCGTCCAACAGCCCGTCCACTCACCGCTCGTACAGGTAAATGTCTGATTCACCTGACGGCTCCATGATGCTGCCACACCTTATGCTTCTGTTCCTTTGTGTTTACAGCTACCGGCCTTATACCTACCGGCACTTCGCACCCCCCACCACACCCTGCAGCACAGATGTCTGCGACAGTGACTACACTCCGGGTCGGCGTGCACCGGTAGCTAAAGGCTACGCTAGTGACCTAAACTATGACTCTGAGCCACTACCACCACCACCGACGCCGCGGAGCCAGTACCTGTCAGCGGAGGAAAACTGCGAGAGCTGCCCCCCTTCGCCCTGCACGGAGAGGAGCTACTCACAACAGTTGTACCCTCCTCCCCCCTCACCCTGCACAGACTCCTCCTGAGCCCCGACCACTGTGAGCCAGGCCTGCCCTCCCCTGCACAGACTCCTCCTGAGCCCCGCCCACTGTGAACCAGGCCTGCCCTACTTCCCTATAGGCCCTGTCCTCCTGGAGGTGGACTGGCCCCGTCGTCCGCAGTTCTGTACAGAAAGAGAAATCATATTTATATATTTGTATCGTGTCTGTTGCGCCTGCCGCAGAACTTTGTTTTAAAAGAAATTTGTACATTTTTAAAGAGAGAAAGTTTATTAAATCAGACGCGACATGTGGCCTTAACCGGAGCATCCATGCCAAATAGAAGACCACGCTTATTTTTCTACTGGTTTTATATCGAAAGCGTGGTGTGACGGACACATGAGAACTGGAAGGACTCAACGCAGATTGTCACAATCACTAAGGAATCCTGGTGCCTGGAGATTTTTGCGTCATGTTCACTTTTGTAGATTTCTGCGCTCACAAAGCTCTATTTTCGTACCGCACGCTGTAGATACTGTACTCATAAGCTAGTAGAGGAGTGGCCGATGCCCGACATTGATCACCCTCATTCTCATGGTATTGCTGCCATCTTTGATCTGTGTGTGAGGGGCATATTTCAAACAGAAACGAGTGTTCTTTTGAGACATAGAAGTGTGTGATTCTCTTCTAGTCTAAAATGCTTGCTCCCTTCCCATGATGCATTAGTGCGAGTGTTGGTGCATTCTAAACGGAACTAATTTCCCAGAATGCACCAGTCTTATCTGTGCCCACAGATGGTTGTGTTGGTTTGTGTTGTGCCTTCCCATCATCCTCAGCGCCTACAGAACAGAATCAGAAATGCCTCCATGTTCTGCAAGGGCTTCTGGGTAACGAGTGCCATGTTTGAGTTTCTGTGATGACTCACACTGCTGTGTTTGTAATGGAGCAGATCTGTCTGTCTCTCACGTCATCAATCAATCTGAGGAATTGGAGGTGATTGAGAGTCCTTGTGCCTCCTGGGGTTGTTCTGGATGCCCTGGTTCCTGGAGGGGCTCTGAGTATACGGAGACTCTGGATTGGCTGTTCATCAGTAGCGAGCACGCAATCTCTGAACCTGCACTTTACAGGAGCCATCAGTGGTCTGCTCAAGGACCTCACTGGAAATACTGAAAATTCTGAACCGTCTAAAGCACTTTGAAGCAGCGAGCGTGACTCGGTCGACAGAGTGGTTAAACCTCATATTTACCTCATATTTTACCGATTCAAATCGGTTTGGAGTCATTCTGTGACCAACATTTGGTTAGTGTTCCCCATCTCTCCAGATTCTCATGTGTGTCTCTGTACGGCTTTATCCAGTCATGTCTGTAAGCTGTTGTAATTAAATAAATGATCTTTTTTTACATAAAGCTCTTGTTTTCACTTTGAAACGTACGGTAATCAGCAAACAAGAAAGAGAAGAACAGTAGAGACCAGAGAGATGATGATGATAACAGCTGAAATGTTAGGGAAGATTTATAGGAACACTCCTTTTTAGGTTCATTCTCCATCTCCCCCTGAGATACAGTAATAAGTTATGTTTTACCATTCCTCAATATATTGGTTCTTCAGATCTGGTGATGGTACTGGTAAAATTAGCTTAGCATAAGTTATAAAAATCCAATCAGGCCAATAATTCTAACTCAAAAGTTGTCTCTACGAATTTCCAGCTTTTAATTTTGCTCAGTTCTGAGTCATTATCTCTTTTTTTTCATGCGTTTTTTGAAATTCCCACAAAAAATAAAAATTTACAAAAACATGTTTGAACGACTGTGAATACCGTTTCATGTATATCTGCTAAAGGTCGACAATAAAGCTTCAAGAACGCTTGTTTGAGAACTAGTTGAGTGTTAAAAACTCCATCTTCCATCATGCAGCGCAGCGTCCCTTCGCTATCAACCGGAAATACGCAGTTAGCAGTAGCATTCGGCTAAAAACAAAGCGGGCGGTCGTTGGAGCTCGGACTCGAAGAGATTTAATTAGTCTATCAGATCGATTAAGTTCAGGAACCAGTACCAGATAGAAGAAACATCCCATCATGGACGAGAGTAAGGTGTGGAGGAAACAATGTTAATTCCTTTATCAGCCTTGCCGAGCATTAGCGGAAACGCAGCAGGTTAAAACCAATAATCGACAAAACCTATTGCTCATACTCAGTTAATGAATAGGAAGCGATGAAAGGAAACGATTGAGCTTTATAATAAAGCGTCCGGTGTATGGTTGATTCCTGTAGTTGTTTTGTATGGCAGGCAGCTATAGTGCTAAACGAAACTAACGAGATGATTGAGAGTGAAGGTCCCAACATATATGCTCCTGCACCTGTCGACCCTCCTTCAGCTGTCGATGATGATGTTTCAGGTGAAGCTGAAGAAGCCAGGAGGCAAGCGGGGCAGGAAGCCGGCGAAGATCGACCTGAAAGCGAAGCTGGAGCGGAGCAGACAGAGTGCAAGGGAGTGCAGAGCCAGAAAGAAGCTGAGATACCAGCACCTGGAGGAGCAGGTGTCCGAGAGAGAGAGAGCCATCTGTGCCCTGAGGGAGGAGTTACGCATGGTACACACCTGCACCTACAGAAAGAGGGGTTCAAGGATCATGTGACTCCTGTTGGCCATTCAAAGATTTAACTTGTCTGAAACAACCACCAGTGTTTACAGCTCGCTTGATTCTTCACGTGAGCCTGGTCTGTATCTGTAGCCTTAACCTTCTCTCTCTCTCTCTCTCTCTCTCTCTCTCTCTCTCTCTCTCTGTGTGTGTTGCAGTACAAGCAGTGGTGTGTGGCCATGGACCAGGGGAAATTTCCATCTGAGATTAAAGCGCTCCTGACCGGAGATGACCAGAAGAGCCAGCAGAGCTCCAGCAACAAAAGCAAGAGCGATCGACTGGCTCCGCTGCAGCGCTAGCACCGCGCTCAGCTTCTCTCCCTTACTCACTCACCAGAGGATAGTTAGAAAGATGGAGACAGCATGATGCACTACCAGCTCCTAGCTGTGGTATTTATCAGTGTATTTTTAGCTGTGAGAGACAGAGACGATGAATGAATCTTAATCAGGAGGTGATTATAACGGTGCAACTGTTATGTCCTTGATCGTTGAACTGTCTGAAGCTTAGTTCCCGGAGGCCCTACAGGTTAGTTCCCCCTTGGATCAGGTGTGTTAACATTGAGGCAGTAGGCGGCGTTCCAGGATGTCTGGATGTTGATTTCACTGAGATTAACAGAGAAACGTTTCTCTTTAACGCAGGGAACAGATCTGCTACAGTGCCTCATAAACCTGAGCTGTTCCTACACAAAAAAACGCACTCCAGCAGGCACCACCTGCAGGGAGGACAGTGAAACTGGAACAGGTGGGGCCTGTTCAGCAGGATCCTGGATTACAGAAATAGCATTCTGTCAGTTTCACGGTTCCTTCTCTGCGGGTGATAATTTGAGATGATTCGAATCAGACCAGAATTTAAATTCTTGATGAGCAGGAAGCACTTTCTCAGAGCTGTGGATGGTAATTGGTGATGTATTGTGTAATCCTCCCGAATAAAAACGTTTCATCTTCTGTTCAGCTTCTTGTGATTCACCAGATTTCCACAAGATCAGATAAAACATTTATTGAACAGGAAGTGAAGCATGTTACAGCAGGGATTCTCAGGAGGCACACGGACACCAAGACAGCTGAGCCCAACACTAGAACAGTATTAGATTCACAGAACACCACAAACACCCATCACAGTCACCATGGTGATGATGACACGTTTCCTGAGTTCCAGAACCTCTGATTGAACACGAGGACACACAAGTCAACACTCTCCTTTCAGCAGCCAATCAGGACAGCTCTTCCTGAACCGCTGGAATCACATGCTGCTGAGACCTCGTGAACCCTCACATACATCTCCAGTCCTGCTCTGAAGATGAACGAGACAGAGACACAGAAAGAGCGCTTCAGACGAAAGTGTTGGGAGGGTTTGCACTGATGGGCCATGCCAGCTTCTTCTCTTTAGCCTCCCTGTCAAAAGTGTCATACACAGAGTCTTTAATGAGGCTCTTGGCAGGAACTGGCAGCTCAACCACACCCACATAGTTCTTCTTAGCCATACGCGAACTTGCGGTGATGGTGTATGCGTTGCTACGGTAACACTTCATGCTCGACATACAGAAGGTCTCTCGCATACCGCGTCTGAAGTTAGCGTTGTAGACTGCATACAGCGTGGGCTTTCCAGCTGCGGAACTGAAGCCAATCCAGGTGATTACGCTGAAGAACAGCGCCCCCTGGCGACCCGAGCCACCCACATGCCACACCTGCGCTATGTAGAACGGTGTCCAGGCTAGTAGAAACATAGCATTTAACATCAGGAACATCTTGATAGTTTTGACTTTAGTCCTTGGAACAATGTTCATGGTACGGCGAACTGTTCGCCCATCTGCGCCGATTCTCCAGATGTAGCGAACAACGCGCTGGTAGAAAAACACAATTAGCATTGCAGGCACCAGAAAGCCAAACAAGAGATGCGCAACGGAATATGCCAACCCATCCCAGCTCTCCGTTAGAAAGAACTCGCAGTGATTTTGAGTCTCGGTGGAGCCATAGAAGAACAGACAGGGTGAAATGAAAGTGGCATCGAAGAGCCATGACGCTAATATCATGCGCTTGGCCTTCTCACGTGAGACCTTGAAGCTAAGTGGATAGAGGATGGTGTAGAAGCGGTCGAGGCAGATGCACAGCAGCACGTAGATTTGTACGCCAGGACTCAGATGCTGCAAGAAGCGAACCATCTTACACGCTGCTGCGCTCAGCGGCCAGCCACCTGAGCTCAGCTGCAACAGCACTAGCGGTGCACAAGCTAGGCTCAGCAGCAGGTCCGCGCAAGCTATGGACACCACAAAGTAGTTGGTGGTGGATTGAGTTCGGCGGCTGCGGTGGATCACCACACACACCAGAGAGTTCCCGAGCACAGACACCAGCCAAAACACTCCAAGCACTAGCCCCAGCAGCGCTAGCTCGCCAGAGGCTAGCTCGTATGCTGCACGTGATCCATTGACCATTGGTGAGCCCTCTAGGCGACAGAGTGGCGGTGGTGTTGGGGTCACAGGAGGAGAATCGTTCCGCTGAGAGTAGTTGATGGAGGAATGGAAGAGGATGGAGGAGTGGAGCGAGGGATGGATCCCCTCCACTGACACCACCAACATCATTAGAACCTGAAACATAACGGAAATATTCAGATACAGGTAATGAACAATTACGTTATTACTACCTTACTCAAGTACAATATTTGGGCATTTGTTCTTCACTGGAGTGTTATTTTTTCAGTCTAGTTTGTACTTCAACTCCTTACATTTTCAAGCAATTATCTCTATCTTATCATTTTTAAATCGCTGTGATGCCTTCAAAAAATGTATTAAAATAAAAACCATGCATTCTCAATTTGATTCTGTTTGGATACAAAGAATAAACAAATGACATTCAGGCACTTTGTTGGTCCATTGCACATCTGCACATGACAAGAATTGTCTCACACTTCACTAAGTCAATAATCAAGCGATATCTTTGGCAGAAATTTTAGCCAGATGCTATTCATGCAAAAAAAAAAAAAAAATGACACAAATTATGAAATGATCCCAACCTAGAACCAGAACGACCTGACACCACTGCATCCTGTACACCCCGGTTATACCTGAAGGATTTTCTTAACATTGTTAGATCCAATGAAAACTTTTCACCAATGATTGGCTAGACCAAACTGTCCGAGGCAGTCAGACCCAAGCTGCGGTGAGGTACACGAAACAGAACACGCGATAACGTTCTGATACTTACTCGCCTTTCTTCCATTTCAGTATTTCCACCCAGCACGAAATCAGCTCCACATTTGTTCTGATTTTTATTTAAACTTAAAGAGCCCATATCATCATTATGGAAAGTTAATTACAGTGGTACCCCGAGATACCAATGCTTCGAGTTACAAAATGTTTGAGACAAAAAAGGTCTCGCGGGAAATTTTTTGCTTCGATCTCGAAAAATTTGAGATACGAACAATTACAAGCAGTTCTGCTGTATTTTACGCTGCGCTTTCCGGGTTCTTGCGCTCCATTCTCCCAGTGCAAAAAGGGTCTGATACAACACAGCGAAACATTATGTATAGATTACTAATAATGTACTATAACAAATGTTAGAGTCAAGGTGTTGTAAAAGAAATAATGTTTAAAAAGTGCTGTTCTGTAGGACAAGTTAGAGAAACCCTGTGACGCGTTCTCAGATCTGTCTCCGCTTGTGCTTGAAACCGTGTTTGTGTTCGTAATTCCTGAAATATCTTGAGAAAGATATAAAAAAAACTTTCACACGTGGTGCTTTAATGTTTTCTGCCATTCGTTCCACCTCCTCCGACACATCGCCTCACTCTCAAGGTAAGGTTTCACATTTGTGAATGTATTACGTATTTTGCTTGTGTTTTATTATCATTTATTACATTAACAATGTGTAGCTCTAAGGATTGAAGAAACGTTTTTATCAACTTATACTGTTGTTTCTGAGAGCCGTTGCACGGATTAGGCATTTTACATGTAAAACTGTTCGAGATTAATCCTTGGAACAAATTAATTTCGTATCTCGGGGTACCACTGTTTTTGTTTTTTGAAGACTCCAAATCAGGTTGAAAAGCTGTCAAAAAAAACTTTTATTATTTATAAAAAAACTTATCTTTTAATACATGTTTATTGTTAACTGATGCAGTAATAGTAATGACTCAGTAATATATAATTTCATGAGTTGTTTTTACAAAACACCTCCATTATGTGATGCAACCTTCTATGATTGCAGATGCTTCGAACCATCTGCTCCCATTGGATAATGCATGTCACATGTATCTCCCAAATGGAATATCAAACATCAATCATTCAAGGAATTAGCTTTTCATTTGAGGGAGTACATAACACAGTGAGCGAGGAAGCACAAAGTCCCATACTTGTAACAGAACCTGTCTCCGAGGAGGAAGAGGGCTCAGATGCTGACGGCACTCCAAATCTACTGTGATTGGAGCAGATTACGCTCAGTGGTAAATATCCAGTCACATTAATGCTTTGCCATTTCAAGAATTGTATTTCGACAAATGTGTAAGGGTGACTACATTGTTACTTGAAAGTATGTAGGCACACATGTGGAAAAGGGCACGATTCTAGTAGCTTGGCACTGAGATAAGGAGGAGCTATGTTTTAAAACATGAATAGATGATGGGTGGTAGGAGGGGTGTAGTATATTATGACATCACACTTTTGAGCTAAAGATTAGATCGGAAAAAGAACTTGTTTCAGCGTCTCAGAGGTGACTTTTGTGTTACAGAATATAACTCGAGACACAAAGCACTTTAAAACTTTGATTTAAAACTCAAAACATATGTTCCTCCATCATTACACACTGAATGAAAGGCAATTTTAAAAAATGATGATACAGGCACCTAAAAATAAAAATCAACATTTGCAAAAAAGATACTTCCAGATCAGGACTGATCAAGTCCCTTTACTCATTATCTAGTTCAACGTTAAATGACAAACATAAAGGTTCAAAACCAGTGTGTTTCATTTTATGAACATGGCATACAGCTAAAATTAAACAAATAAAATTAATTAGAAAGTGTCAACGTTCCCGAGGAACCAGAGCTAAGCCCGTGTGTGGTTGGATCTGAATCATCAGGAGGTTTTCATTACAGTCTTCAGAGAGACCAGGAGCATCTCTTGAGACCTTCATTAAGAGCTGTGCTTATCACCGTGTTCTGTGCTGCATCCCTAACACCACATCCATCATTATTTTAACCATCTAAGGCTACAAAACACCATCATTATCTTCCAATAACAGAAACAGCTCAAATATTCGAGCGATTCGCGATTCACTGAAAAGATTCGCGTCTAATGGCCTGCAAAAAAAACCCGATTACAGCCCAAACATTGGCATACACACGCCATGTTTATGATGAGTTCTCATCTCCCGTGAGTTTTCGAGTAAGATCATTCAGAAACTATCATGATAGCAACCCTGAGCTGTTTTCCTCGCTCCGTCGTGTGTGTCAGGTCGAACGCACCTCAGTTTTTCGCGCTCGAGAGAAACCGTTTCCTCCATTTTTCGATCATTTCATCCATCGCTCCGTGTCCCGGGCGTTTGATAAAATAACGTAGTTGATGTTTTTCTGTATATTTCGTCAGACTCAATCTCAACAGCATCCACCAACGTCAGCGGGCACGAGCACATCTTCCAGCGGCGTGCGAGCACACTGATTGGAGCAGGGTTGCCAGGTTGAAAATCCGCGTAATAGCAAACGTCCCAGATGTGTTCCAAAATGGCACAATCGTTCACCGCTTTACTTGTCTCTGCTTGTATTTCTTAATAAACTAACGACATAATAACAATTCTAAACTAATTGTTGCATCGTAAAGCCGGTGGGTTGCCAGGTTTCTTTATCGAAGACGATCAGTGTGATTTTTCTATCAACATTAACTCTCAAATTATCATAAATCACTGTCTGATATTCACACATGTATTAACATAATCTTGTTTATTTATAGCTTGAGCAATAAAACATGCTGCATAAAGAATGCAATAATATTACTAGAAATGAACACAATGCTCATTTAATTCTTCCCTATCTGTGTGCCTCCGATGGGGTCTCCGTCCTTATCTTAAACACACCGAACATAGAAATAAGCACATCACATGACCTGTGGCAGAAGCTCTGTAATGAGCATATGTGAGGCTGTTGCTATGGAAACAGATGCTGAGAGAGGACTGTTCTTTTGTGTCTGTTGTCATGGAGACAGAAGGCGGTATCATCAGCTGAATCAGAGAAACCTTCTCTTACTCTCTTATAGGAAACATGTGGTGGGCAACTCAAGACGTTCTTTATAACATTGATTTACAAGAACAGACTTTTTTTTTTATAAAAACAGAGAGAAGAGGATGAAACAGGTAGAGGAATCACTGATCCGCTCAGGGAATGATGCTGATTAAAATACACTTTCTATTTACACATCCTCATATGTACATGATTTCAAAGAGAGAGAGAGAGAGAAGGACTGGTCACATGCGCTCCACCGTCCTGATTCCACCCTCCACCGTCAGTGTGCCAAACCTGAAACACAATCACAAGCAATAACCCCAGAGGTTCTACCCTAGTTTGATGAGAGCCTGAATAGTCTGCTAATCACCTCTCCAGGAACAGGTTGTTCTCTGCCAGTTCCTTCACCACCCCCTCCATCTCCTCCTTCAGCTTCTTCATCCTGAGAAGCAAACACCACTTCATTTAAATTCCATCCCAACCACATGACGTGGCTTTTCTCCTCTAGAGGTCACATGACTATATGGCAAGCAGAAAGCAAAGGTGCTCCTTGATCTCAGTCAGATCAATCAGTCCCTCAGGAGGACCAGATCCAAAGTAAATCAAGGTCTTCTCACCCCAGTGTCATCTCTCCCAGAGTACTTGGACTCAGATACTGTGGCTTCAACCCCCCCGATGCCAGTGGAACCATCTTCTGAGGGAGCATTTCTAGCAGCTGAGAGACAGAGAGAGAGAGAGTGTGAGCAAAACTCTGAGAGCAGCTTACACTGGTACAAGGTTTCCTGTGGCTCGTTCAGTAGAGCACTGCACAAGCAACACAAAGGTTCAAACCTCAGGGAAAGCAAGAACTGACCAAACAGGTTACTTCCTTAAAATAGAAGTCGCTTCGGAAAATGTACCTTATAGATCCGCTGGAGGATCAGGCTCACTTCCTGTTCAAGGCTACACAGCTGTCCAGTCAGAGAGAGAAGGTGCTTCCGGACATGATGGAACTTCCTGTAAGGACACATTATGATCGTCAGAGCTACGTGTACGGAAGGCAACTTACATCTGAACTAACAGGCTAGCTAAGAAAACCCTCGAGTATCTCTGTGTGAGGGTCTCTGTACTGAGCTGGAGGGCAGCGAGGCCTGAGGGTTCTTAGAGGATAACCATGCTGAGATCTCTGAGGATTTGCGCAGTGCTTCTTACTTCATCCACTCCTCGCTCTTGGAGATGAAGAGACGATATTTCATGGCACACTCATCCGTGAACAGAGCTCGAGCTTTAGTAGCATGAAGAACCAGCTTCTGCCTGGAGAGAGAGAATGGGTTAGAGGTTCAGAGGAACAAGAGAAGACCAGTGCTGTGGCTCCAGCACTCACTCACTTGTCAAACTTGTGGATCTGCTCCTCGTTATAAGGCAAACCTGAGAGAGAGAGAGAGAGCGAGAAAGACAGAGGTCAGAGCAGAGAGCGGGTGTCTAATCTCCAGAACTAAAAAACCAATCAGGATGCTCCCAGTCTCCTTCACTCAGGTCTTGAAACCATTGATGTTATGAAGGAATGAAATGTTTTAAAAAGCTTCTTCAGCTGCTCTCATCAAGGTCAGGTGCCTATCACCCCATCCCCATGCTGCCAGTCAGACTGAAACCCACCAGCCGCACTACTCACGTCTCTCAGCCTTGTCCTTCTTGAACTGCAGGTAGATGGTGCTGATGGCATCTAGCAGAACTTTGATTTTCTCCACACTGCGGTAGAACGCATCAAACTGAATTAATTTGATTCTGGAGTCAAGCAACAGCAGCTTTTAGGTCTTCTCACTTCCTGTCTTCGGGATGCGTTCCCACTTGCTGCGTCCATGTGTCGCTCAGGCTCTCAGCAGCCAAGAATTTCCTGTCCACCTCCTGAAGTGTCTGATCCAGAGAGCTGAGTGAGGCAGATAGCTGAGGAGAGGGGATCTTCATCAACCAACGATCTACTGCGAGGAGCTCCAGCAGAGAAGAGAAGAGTAGTGAACTCACCCTCATCACCTTCTTCCTCATGTCCCGCACCTCATCAAACTCATCTGAGGAGACGCCCGCCTGCATCAGCACCTCACAGCTGAGAGAGAGAGAGAGAGAGAGACAGAAACAGATCCATGAACCCGAGAGAGAGTTAAAGAGAGAGACATGCAGAGAGTTCCAGCACCCACAGTGGCTCGCTTCGCTCCAGTGTCTGGCTGCAGTGGTTGCACAGGTGAATCACGGCTGATTTCTTGTTGTCTGTGTCCTTGAACTCATCCCTGATCAGCTCGCTGAAACAGAGCACTTTAACATTTAAATCTGTGCATTGCGATATGCAATTGTAGAATGTCCATTGCAAACGATTTATTGCTTTATTAATATAATAATAACAACACTTTTCACACCAAGTTACTAGGGATGCAACGGTACACAAAGCTCACGGTTCGGTACGTAGCGCGTTTTATTGCCACAGTTTTCAGTTCGGTTCAGTTCTGATGACTTAGCAAATTGTAAAAACAAACAAAAAAAAAAGAATTCTTTGTATGGAACACATGAACAGATAAATAATGGGAGTTCATTGAATTCACTTTATTTTGTTAACCTCTTAAGCCCTGAGGCCTATTTTCCGAAATCCTATACTTTTACTTTTTAAGGCATTTCTCAGCTTTTACAAGGCCTAAACTGCAAATCTTGGTATCAAAATGAAGATAGGTTCTTGGGGAGTGGTGTGGATGAGTTAATTTGACAGTCAAGAACACTGGGTAAGAGTAATTGATGTTGGAATGGCCAAAAAATGAACTCCGCCTAAAAAAAAAACACATGTTTCCTCCAATATCTCCTTATTTTACTTATAACGAAGCAAATAAACACAATCAATTGTAACAACTACATGTCAAGGACATCTGTAGCAAGTTTGGTGTTCATACTACAAGAAACTAATATTCTGTAAAGGTTTTGATTGAACAAAGTTCAGGCGTAATCCATGTTGGCACAGTTTGGCACAATTTGGCACAATAATTGAAATATGGAAAAAATCTTGTCCAAAGCTTCAGCTACGTTCATAGTCTTCTTTTGTTGCTTATGGGACATGATTTCAGCAAAAAAAACTCCTAAAGAAACGCTGTAAAAGGGGGGTAGAAGCTCATTTACGCCATCTTGCTGCGCTTTTGGGAACCTTTCATTCACAAACGCTTTCGACGTCAAGCTTCTGCGTGTCCCTACCCCCCGACCATCTGTCCAATCCGGGAGATCTATACATCGCTGGAAAGCTCTGATTCTGAGGAAGCCAATAAGCTCAACCATTTTGAGACGGACAGCATCGCCGACGAATCACACGACGCGCAGCGTGGAGAGACCACCTCTTACGCACGGGGAGTCATTCCATATTTGGTGACGTCATGAGACCACGGAGCAACAGAAAAAATGCAAAATGGAGTTTTCGCGAAGCTATCGACCGGACATAACAACAAACGGACTTTTATCGCTATGGAAATAACTTTTTGTTGAAAAAACGGCAAAGGTAAGACAAGATTTACATGCTTGCTTGGTTTTCGCTGGCGTTTTTTTCGGGGAACTTTTGCTCCCTGCTCTGAAATACTTCATGCAATGTAAATGAGTTGCATATCGCTGGATTCAGCTGGTTGTTGGCTTTCATTTGATGCCATGGTTTTGGTGTTTCCGTTTATATTGTAGATACATATCACACATAAACAAAAACTTGGTCATGAGTTATATAATCCGGATATGTTGTTGTTTATTTGCATGGCGTTCGAGCTGTGGTTCACGAATATGAAATTGAATTAGATACGTTTTTAGAGGAGTTTCCGCTGAACACAACAGTATTTAATATGTGTGGGTTATTCTCAGGGTTAGTGAGCTATGAGTGAAAATGTAACGCACAAGGGGGCAAGGGGACTCTCGGGCTTAAGAGGTTAAATCAAACATCAAAACACATCTACAAAAAAAAAAAAATCACTAAATGAAAACAATAAAATAAACAATCGTAGCAAAGTGGACATGAGCTTCTTCAGCAGCGAGCTCATTAGCGCAGCAAGAGAGGGATTTAAAGCAGGCAAAAGTTACTGGCACCTAGGGGTCCTGAAACCAGGAACAGCTGTCTGAAGACGGAGCAGAAGAGCACATGTTGCATTTTGCATAATAACATCTGATAAAACATTACTGCCACACGGAGACATTTTCACACTGACTCTGATTGATTCGATATTATTTAAATATCTCTGATTCATTTTTAATTAGACTGACTGATTGATTAATTAAATCAGACTGACTCAGTTTGGTTCATCATTAATCAGACTGACTCTGATTTGTTACTATTCAGACTGAAATTCCATTGACTTGATGCCGCGATGCAACTCCCGTCTGCAATGTGTGATTCCGATTCTGCTCCGGAAGAACGTTCTGTGATATCAGGTCGCGCGATGCGTCTTGAGCCACCACATTGGCGAGGTCAAGTCATTGAGTTTTTTTGATCACTTAATATGAAGCAAATTACCATTTTTAGGACATTGGTATTGCACTAAAGTAGATTAGAGAGCATCCTGTAATAATTTAGACAAGTTATATAGTAAATTGTTTATTTTTTAATGATGCTATTTTGTGGGAGGGTTCATAACACACGCAATCCTGTGCGGTGAAAATCTACATGGAACAGGAGTAGTGTGACCGTGGCTTGACTCGGTTTGATTCTCTTTCATCAGATTCTGTTTTGTTATTAAATCAGACTGATTCAGTTTAGATCATTTTTAATTAGACTGATTCTGATTTGTTATTAACCAGGTGGACTCAGTTTGGTTCATTTTTAATCAGACTGACTCAATTTGATCTACTTTTTTATGAAAGTGACTGTGTTTATTAGTTTTTCTATCTTGTACTGGACGTCATTTTTGTATCTGACTTACTTTTGATTTACTTTTAATCAGACTGACTGTGTTCATTTTTAATCAGACTGAATCTGTTTGATTCATTATTAATCTGAATGCCTGTTGGGTTCGTTCACTCACGTCAGGCCTCGTACTCCTTTTCTGACCAGTTCCTGATAGAGAAGCAGAGAGTCTGAGGTTTTCCAGAGGTATCCCACGTCTCCTGCAAACGTCTGCAAGCACAAAGAAAGCCATAGAGTCATGAGTTAGACCAGGGGTCACCAACCTTTTTGAAACCGAGAGCTACATCCTGGGTTCTGATTAATGCAAAGGGCTACCATTCTGATACCCTCTTCTGAATTTATTAATAATTAAGGATATTCATCTCTGCAAAGACACTGATCACACTGAATATGAATTAAATTAATTAACAAGGTAGTAAACAAATAAATATGTATATGCAACACTTAATATTTATGATTTGTCTTAGTGCACGTGTTATCTAAATTGAAAAAAAAAAATATATATATATATACACAAGTTCAAAACACTTCAAAATGATCACTTCTACAAGAGTCCAAGGAAATCACAATGTCCAATGTACAAATAATAAATCATATAAAAAACAAAAAAGTGAGCTAAGATCATTTTTTTTCATTGTTAACATTGTAACATACACAATTTTTAAATTTTACAAATGCATTGAACTAAACATGAACTGGAAACCAAATCTGGTTTCGGTTTCTTTCAGTTACTGGGAAGCCTGGCATTGCGTGCGGTTTACCAGTATGTTGTACTCTAAGTGAGTTTAGAGATGGTGTCGTGAAATGTCGCTCCACGTTGTGCCGCTTGGCCACCACCGCCACAGTCGTCGCGCAAATGAGATAAACACAAGCTCCTTCCACAGAGGTACAAAAAAACCTTTACCTTGCATTTGTCGTGAATATTAAATGATCTTTCTACGAGTTAGTCATCTTATTTTCGCTGCGCTGCTTAATTGTTTCGTCCTAGCGCATCATGTGACCTTTCAACTCTCCCTGGTGGTAGTTCATATGTATACATAAATTTTTCATCTAAATAAATCATATTCATATATAAATAAATCACATCAAGCTCACGTGCAAGTGTCATTTAAACAAGAATAGCAATCATATTAAATTAGATTCAGCTCACTGGAAAGTGGCGCTATTTGAGATATTTTTAGAACAGGTAGCGGGCGACTCATGTGGTCCTTGCGGGCGACAAGATGCCCGCGGGTACCGGGTTGGAGACCCCTGAGTTAGACAGTAGAACCATCTCCGCTTCATCATCTACTTAGTATGATTACTTTAGCCAAGGAAGTAGCCGAGTAGCTCCTCACCTTAGCGTAGCTAGCATCCAGGTCCAGGTCATAGCGTGGTTGTACCTTGGGTGGGCTGGCTGTAAACACAAGGGATTCGCATTAGCTTTTAAGTTAGCAGAACCCACCAAGCACCAGTGTGAGTGTGAGGCTGACGGTCTTCGAAGAGCAGTCCAACGGTGCTGACGGGCTCCCTGCACAGGAGCATGATGGGATTTTCCCGGGAGGTTTTGGGGAAACTCTGTGCCTGACGGTTAGGTTCAAGATTGAGGCGGCGCCCCTCGTACAGGAACTCCTGGAGAGAGGGAGCAATGCTGGTGCGGCGGAAGAGGAGCTCCTGGAACAGACTTACCCTGAACAGACAGCAGCACCAGTTAAAGCAGCTGTGTGTGAGACCCCTCAGAGGCCGAGTAAGTGTGGCTCTCACGTGTTGTAACTGTGGATGTAGATGTGGTGTAGCGTCGCCTGCTGGAGGCTGAAGACGTAAACTACTGCTCTGTGCAGGATGTCGCTGGTCTCTGCAAAGAACTGATCGAAGCCCCAGCTTTTCTCCTGATCTGCCTCCAGGATACTGGACAGCACTGGAGTCAGCAAGCTCTGAAGGCCCCTAAAAGACAGACAGAATGAGATGGGCTCAGATCTCAGGAGTGCTCTCCTAGATATTCTCATGAGGCTACACACTTGGACAGGCTGCAGGAGATGGGCATCTCTGAGCTCCACTCGATCTTCCCATTCTCACACTTCTGCTGGCCAGAGACAGCACCCGAGGGCTTCTCAGTGATGATCTTGTACCTATACAACACACACAGAAACAGAGCGAGGAATAGATAAACATGCTAATTAGGGCAAGATACGATTATTCCCTCAATCAATAGTGAGATTTGTTGACAATCATTGCTTGACCCTTCTTAGCTGTTCTTACATCATTTCCTTGTTCCGGCGGGGTCCCTCAAAGGGTCTGAAAGGCAGGCTGCCAGTGGCTGCATGGTAGAAGGTGACCCCAATGCTCCACAGGTCCACTGTGGCTCCGTATTTCTTCTGGTGGTCCTTCCTGAGCACTGCTCGCTCATACATGTCTGGGTGCTGTCAGCGCAGACAAATGCATCTTTGTGGATGAACTTAAACCCAATTTACACTTCCATGTCAAGCCTGCGTGGACGCAGACCCCTATTTTGCACCCCCCCACCCAATTGTAACTGTAGATGCAGTGTACATGCTCTGTTATATACCAGTGAGTGTTTCCCAAGTGACATTGTACATGAGGAGAACAAACACCAAAAAGGACCAAATCAATCACTTGATTAACGCAGAAGAATAAATAGGGCTTTAAAAACAGATGAGGAGACTCAAATTAAATACAATGCTCCCAGACTCACCAGGTACTCCTCTGTGCCATAGAGAGAAACAAACTGCTCGTCATCCTCCAGCTCCCGTGCAGCACCGAAATCAGTGAGCTTATAAACAGAGTGCCCGTCATCTCCGATCACACGCATGATGTTCCCAGGCTTGATGTCTCTATGAACAATGCCATACTCCCTCAGGTGGTTCATTCCTGCCACTGAATCAAACACAAATGATTATCAGGTGATTCATACCTGCCACGGAATCCAAAAACACCAAGCGACTCTTCTGATTCATTCCTGACATTGAATCAAAAACAAATGATTGTATGATTCATTCCAGCCACTGAATCAAACACTAATGACTCCCTCAACTGATTCATTTCTGCCTCAGAATCAAAATCCGAATAACTCTTTCTGCTGATTCATTCCAGCCACTGAATCAAACACTAATGACTCCCTCGGCTGATTCATCCCTGCTCCTGAATCAAAATTTAATAATTCTTTCTGCTGATTTATTCCAGCCACTGAACCAAACACAAACAAGTTCTTCAGCCGATGCGTTCATGCATCAAACAAAACAATACATTACAAAACAGAAATGTCAGAGAGAACGTTTACAGAGATGACTACCAAGAGCTAAACAGATTAGCAGGACATTTTAACACTCGTTTTAACATATTTTGGATGAAGTGAAGACTGAATAGTTTCTACGTGCATTTCTAATCCAGCTATAAATAACTAAAATAGAGGTTTAGAGCCAGTATATTTGTGTTTATAAATGTGCTATTTAGCTAAAAAATGATTAGATAATGTCAACGTTGTTCAGTGGGTTAATCATTTGATCAATAAAACACAAATTACTCCATCAATTGATTCAATTTAGTCGCTGAATCAAACACAAACTGTTTCATTCAGACCTCCGAATTGAACACAAATGACTCCCTACACTGAATCATTGTTGCCATTGAACTAGACACAAAAACACCATTTTCCCAAACAGGAATACACTGAGATTTGAATAGAAAAATAAATGTTTGGAGCCAATCTGTCTCAAATGATTCATTCCTGCCAGTCAAATAAACGTAAACCACTCCATCAACTTATTTAATTCTGTCACAGACTCCTTTCAGCCAATGACTCCTTTCACTGATTTCAACTGATTCGTTCTTGCACTGAATTACTCATCAGCTGGTTGCAGATGCCGTGAGCACTGTTGTTTCAGAAAGTATGTCTGATTCCTTTTTGCTTGTACGTCTTCGGTGTTAGGGTGTATTGCTGACCAACGTCCTGGAGCACGATGAGGAACTCGTCTTCTGGAAGTCCATAAGCATTGGTGGGTTCCTCAAGCACTGTGTAGAGACTCCCACAGGGACAGTACTCCATAACCAGCACCTTATGACGAGAGTTGGACTGAAAGACAGAAGCACGACAGAATTCTTCATCAAAGCAAATCTGAATGGGGAGCTTTAACCCTTATCTCACCAGTGAAAAACAGCAAGGGTTTAGGAGGTGTTCATCTACCATAACTGACTGACTGATAACGTAGGAAAAGCACTGACCTCCTCCTCAACAGCGAAGAGCTTGACAATGTTCTTGTGGTTGAGTTTCTTGAGCACCTCAAACTCTCTCATCTGTACGTCCAGTGGCCGCAGGAAGCTCAGGTTATTGAACACCTTTACTGCGTAAAGATCACCTGTTTTCTACAGATGGAGACCAAATAATTCATTATACTTTGAGAGACGTAAAAGAAACACTATGTGCAGTAGGGGTGTAACAGTTCACGGTATGTATTGAACCGTTTCAGTACGGCCTGTTCGGTTCGGGACACTTGTGTACCGTTTCGGTATTCTGTATTTTTATTAAATGATATAAATGTATTATCAGCGCGATATTAAGCGCAGCGCAACAATGTTCCTAGGCGAGTTTCCGCACGGACGCTATTGACTGACGAGCACGAGCGCGAGAATCATATCAAAAGCGAAAGAGAAGCCAGAGCTTGAAGACCCTCTCACCTCACTGCGGTCTCGTGTTTGAGAACACTTTGGCTTCTCTGTTAAAATACATAACGGGGATAGACGAGTGGATAAATTTAAAGTTGTATGCCGACATTGTTCCACGGAGATAGTTTCCGCACGGACGCTATTGAGTGACGAGCGCGAGTAGGAAAATTACATGGCAAAAGCGAAAGGGAAGCCAGAGCTTGAAGACCCTCTCACCTCACTACGGTCTCGTGTTTGAGAACACTTTGGCTTCTCTGTTAAAATACATAACGGGGATAGACGAGTGGATAAATGTAAAGTTGTATGCCGACATTGTTCCACGGAGATCGGGCAGGCAACACATCTAACATTTTCTACTGCTGGAGATATTATAACCAGATCTGTGCTCTCTTCAGAAAATGTGGATAGGTTAATCTATCCTATCTATCCTAACTAGTTGCAGTATTTCATTTTTATTTAAAAAAATGTGTTTTTCTTAATAAAGAGTGCAATTTATTTAAAATATCACCCCAAATGTGTCACTTTTATTTATTTTATGCAAGAATTCTATTGTGTATTGGCAGCTTTTCAAAATAAAGAATATGTAAGTTCTTATTGTTTTGTACCGAACCGAATGAACCGAACCGAACTCTCCAAGACACTGTACCGAACTGAATACGATTTTAGCGTACCGTTACACCCCTAATGTGCAGCTTATCTTTAATTTCGTCACAACATTGTACATATAAGAACCTGTAAGGAAACAGTTCTGCTGAGGAACATGATGACAAAGCTTTCTGCCAAATGATAGTGAAGGAAACAAGGAAGGAATGAGTAGGGTTGTTATTAAGGTGATTCCCAATGATAAACCGTAGCTTTACCTTGTGTCTACCACGGTAAACGTTAGCCGTGGCTCCCTGACCCAGCAGGTCAGACATCATCCACAGGTAGTTGGTCGTACTCTGCATGATGGCGATCTCTTCAGCTGAAAGGTGAAGAGGTGGAGATGCAGATAGTGGAGTGAGTGATCACAAAATCACGGTCCATATCCATCCAAGACAGTGCTAATAGCTAACAAAGTCTAACAATGCCCTAGTGATGGAAAACAAGTGAATACATCTAACAGCTCTCTTACTCCCAACAGTCAGGAGGATTGATCGTGGAACATGAATATCTCAGCTCTACTCTTTAAAAAAAAAAAAAAAAAAACACTTTACATAATTTCACCATTTTGTTCACCCTCTGAAGAAACAGCTGTCCATTTGTTGATTGCAATTATGATGTCAACGTTTATTATACTTCTCTGTCATAGTAACGAATCTTCAAGAACCATGTTACTCTTACCAAAGAGTTCACGAATAAACAAAGTTACATTTTCTTCTTTTGCTTGTTTATGGCTAAAGAAGGAACATTACAAAGAGATTAACGTCAGATGATTACACCAAGCACCCGAACAGTGACTGTGACGCCAAAGAGATGAGGGAATTTCCCGTGACACTGCTTTTCGTTCATAATAACGTGTTCGCAACGAATTAAAAAATAAAATGTATGTCATGCTTCACAGATTGAACGCAATATTCAATGTTTTGGGATTTCTGTGGATTCTTAAGGAACCAGACCCAATGAAACTGAAACTCGAAAATGTTCTGTCAAAGTGAAGCGGTGCCATCGTGCTGTAATGTCACATTTCAAATGATAAAATGAAAATTACGTAAAACTATACAGTACGTTTAAACTACGTTCAATAAATAGAGAGATAAACGATAACACTACAATAAAAAAATGTAAGCAGCTGTTTCGTTCATCGTACATGACGGTTAATGCGACACACATCGTCAATTATCATTAATATATGTTATATACAATTTTATATTAAATAAACTATGTCTTTACAGTGATATTTTGTGTTTGTTGTCTCACCCCGAGAGCACGACGATCGCTTCCGTTTTCCGTGTTTGCGTCACGAGTGACAAGGCCGCGGCTCAATCTCTGACTCCTCGACTATCCACCCTACATCTGACCCTACACAGTGTGCACTAGGAATCTCTGGACACCACACGGTAACCGAAATCCCACTGAAGGGCACCTGTGTTTCATACATAAAATGCTTGTTTTCCGAATTTTCGCAGCATTTAACTGAATGTAAAAATATTGAAAAACTAATCAATACGTACAAAATGCTCATTTTATACAAATAAATTCAACATGTAGTGTATATATTAATTATGTATACAATACGTTTTGGGTTCGGTTCATATAAATTTTTTTAAAATGCATTTTGTTTAGTTAGAGTCACTTTTACAGCACTCCAACAACTACAGGATGAAGTTACAAGTAAGGGATAATCAGATACCTCCACATCATACAGGGAAATCCATGTCTGGCCATTGATTATCCCATTTATGCCATAGCCACTTGTCAACATCAATTTACTAAAATATTCTGTGTTGCACTGAGAGAATGAAAGTGAAAGTTGTCTTGCCATGCCAATTTACACCCAGTGTCTGTGGTTCAGAACTGAAGTGTTTTAAAATCTGTGTCTGTGTATTGCAGGGTTCAATTATTTCATGGTTGCTAACCACTATATCATCATCTTCATTCAGACTACCCTAGCAACCATTCAGATCTCCCTAGTAACCAAATGATGTGTCTAGTGTGTGTTTCAGGACTCAAGTGTTTTAAGATTATTTCTCTGTATATTACCATCGTTGTTAAACTTTTATCATGTCTTGAATTAAAAGCGCACCTGACATGTAAAGTTAAGAGGCCATCTAAAAGTCTTCATACTGCTTTGACACGTCAATCCAACAATCCCATATACTTACATAACTAGTTTATGTTTTTCAAAAAGATAGTAGTTTGAGAATATGAGGATTTATCAGGATTTTTTTAATGACAAGCCGAAATTTTTTAAATGTGAGAAGTAGAAAGTACAGATAGTTGTGTGAAAATGTTAGAAGTAAAAGTAAAACACTGAAAAATAATGACTCCTGTACAGATACCTTAAATGTCTATTTATGTAAGGTAACAAAGTATTTGTAGCTCGTTGCTTGACACCTCTGCTGCTTACACAATCACAATTGTGTCTCTCCAGTCAGGCGTTAGAGAGAGACTAATAGAAGGACTCCACAAATCATATTTTATGGAATAGATGACGCATCTGAATATGCTCAAATGACCCATCAATGCAATTAATACAATTAAAATACAATGCAATTAAAATACTTGTTCGGAAACTCAGGAAATATTTTCCACCTCACTCTGAAGTTGTAAGTTACTATGGTTACCTATAGGATTGGTAGTTAAATTGAACAAACCAAACACCTGCCAGCCAATCAGCATCCAGTATTCAGGCACACCGAGGCAAAATATTACTACAGGGCAGCAACCGAAATAAACTGTTATATCAAGTTTACTCATTTAACTATTGATACACATATAAACTTTAATAAAATATAAAAAGATTCAAATTATTTCACCAACTCATCTAACATTTTCGTAATTAAATACGTAATATGTTTAACATATTGTACTTTCCTTTTCAGGTGTGCTGTGGCTAGCGCGCGCGTGGAGGCGCTGGAGGACGGGTGTCAGCCGCTGAGGCGGAGCGAGGAACACTCACCGGCGGCCGACATACGGTCATTTACCGGAGAGAGACTCAGTGGCACCGGAAGAGTGTGTTCGAGCTTCGGTCATGCTCTGAGAGAGAGAGACAGAAGCGGAGAGAGACAGACAGGTGAGATTTACCGGCACTGACACTGTAGATGGAGTAATGTAACACCGATTCGGTTTTCCCGGTGCTGCTCCTGTTCAAGGAGCTGCTTTAATGAATACTTTCAGTTGTGATCACAGTCAATGTTTTTGTTAGAGCTTCCACGGGTGCGCGCTTTAAACACTCCACCTGTTGCCATGGCAATCACGAGCACGCGCATGTGTGTTTATGTTGGATAGCGCATACAAAACATCATTTTGGTAGAGCAACCGACTGCACGAGGATCGATAATTACTTTATTAGCATCATGTAAGCCTTCGATCCTAACCCTGTGAAGTGCAGTAGCAGTCACTGCTGCTCCAGTATTAGAAATGAAACACAATTATCTTCTAAGAATATCATCAGTGTCTGAGATTTACTTGTATGTTGTGGATAAGGGAACGATAGTTTTAAAGGCAGCAGTTAAAATTCTGTGGACAAACCCAAAGGTTTCTTACAATAGTGCTGGTGAAGGACCATTGTTTTGCATATGACACTTTTCTATAAGTGTATGACCCAGATCAGATCAGTGACAAGGTTGAATATTTTTCTCGGTCAGTTTGCTAGGCAGTTCATTAAAGAGAGAACATGTCCTTGAGCAGTGCTGTACAGCTGCATGTGCTACCGAGTCTCTGGTGGCTTCTAATGTTATGAGGAGAGCAGATCCCAGAGTGACTGATTTAAATCTGGAACCTTCTAACACAAGCGCTAATCTTTCCATCACTGCGCTAGCAATAGCTTGAGACACATCCTAGCTCTGCTCTTCTGGGACTCTTGCAGTGTTCAAATAGCAGATGAAACCTCCTCTGGACCACTCACCATCCTACTCCAGTACTGCTTTGTCCCACAGGGTGAATTGTGTTTTGGGTGCATCTCAATATGCCCTTGACGAGAATGTACCTTGATACAAAAAAAGTTGGAAAAACACTCTACAACATTGTAGTTTGTGTGCACACTCCAATCAACCACATGAGGGTGAGATAAACTCTACTATTGACATTTAACAACATCAGAACAAATTTTTTAATTAAAGTAACCAGTCAATAGCCACATTCAATGCCCTAGCAACCATCCAGATCACCCAGACTACCTTACTAACACCCCAGCTCACCCAAGTTACCACTTGTTGAATACACCCAATGTCTCTGTGTTTCAGGACTCAAGTGTTTTCAAGTTGTTTATCAATATATCATAATTATTTTCATTGTTGTCAGTAATACTACCGCAGCAACCATCCAGATCACCCTAGTAACTAAATGATTGATACAGCTAGTGTCTTTGGGTTTCAGGACTCAACTGTTTTAAGGTTGTTTCTCAGTATGTTGTCCTCAAAATTCGGAATACCCTAGCAACCACCCATATCCTCCTAATTGAGGGTTACAGCCATTGTTTTTGTTTCAGGACTTAAGTGTTTTGAGGTTGTTTTTCATTATGTTTTCTTCATAATTATCAGACTACTCTTGCAACCATACAGATCTCCCTAGCAACAGTTTATGGTTATGCTTAGGGTCATCATCATCATCACCGTCGTCGTCGTTGCTAGGGTAGCCACCATTCTGATCACTCTACCAACTACATTATAGATACGCTAAGTGTCTCTGTGCTTCAGGACTCAAGTATTTAAAGTTTTTTTTCTCAGCACATTATCATCATCATCATCATCATCATCATCATCAAGACTACCCTAGCAACCACCCAGATCATCCTAGAAACTGCTTGAGGTTTATCCCCATTGTCTCTCTGTTTCAGGACAAGTGTTTTAAAATAGCTTCTGACTATATTCGTAATCATCATTCAAACTACTCTGGCAACATCCTAGATCACCTTAGAAACCACTTGATGGATACAGCCAGTGTTACTGGGATTCATGACTCAAGTGTTTTGAGGTTGTTTTTCAGTATATTATCATCATCATCAACATCATTCAGACTACCCTAGCAACCGTTTAGTTCACTCGATGGATATACCAAGTACCTCTTTGTTTCTGAGTAAATGTTTGAAGTGCGTTTCAGAATATATTATGAGCACTATCATTCAGACTACCCTAACAAACCAAATAGATCACCCTAGCAACCACGTGATGGATACGCCTAAAGGTTGTGTCTCAGGACTCAAGTATTTTAAAACTTTCTCGCAGTTTACTCATCATAATCATCAGCGTCATTTAGACTAACCTAGCACCCACTTGATGGATGCACTGTGTTTCTCTGAACAGTATGATCCGCGGTCTCTTTAGGGACCATCAGCTCATGCTAATTTTGTTTCAGCTTGTGAGACACGGGGCTCTCTGGTGTGTGTTTTTTGTTTCCTGCACTTATCTCCAGCGTCCTGAGCTCGTTTATTGTTTCTATTCCTAGCTGGAGCACAATGAGACTGATTCTCTCTTCCGCTTGCCGTCTATCAGGTCACACACACTGGACATTAATCATTTAACTGTTCAGGCTTTGAACTGAAATACATTGTGTGACGTGCTCTGAGAGAGAGAGAGAGAGAGAGAGAGATAGAACTCTGTGTACATCTCCCTCTCTCTTGTCCTGAGGAGGGACTGTAAAACAGGTTTGAACATTAACAGATCGAAGCCACTCTACACAAGGGTGTTTGTCCCTATGTCATGTGACATCATCGGTGGTTGTCTACAGATCAAGTTCCTGAAGGTCAGAGGTTGAGTAGGTTTCCCTTCCAGTGCTCTCAGATTCCCTAAAAGAGACCAGTAGGGAAATGTTTTAGGCTTCTCCATACTTTATATGAATCTGACTGTAGTTTAGATTTAATGACTCTTCTTAGAAATGAGGTTGAACCACTGGAGTCAGATGGACTGAGCTGTGACAGAACAAGAGAGATAGTTTGCCTTGAGGGTGTGAACATACACCCCCCCCCTCTCTCTCTAGAGCAGGGTTACTGGGAAAGTGTTCCACCACTACCTCCAATTCCAAGAACCCTTTCTGTCTGTTTGTCCCTTGAAAGTTAGCTTAGTGGTTTCTATAACAATATGCGATCAAAGTGAGTGAGAGCAAAAGTCTCAGGATGTTTCCTCTGGGATTTTTGTGATTTATTATTAATTTCAGTAAAAGTTACAGAGACTGTTCGATGCAGGTGGAGAAGTTGAAACACTCTGTATCAGTAAAATTAGCGCAGGGATACAGGTCGCTGTGTTTAATGGGATCAGAGCTGTGATGTCACTGACTGCTGAGGATTGTGGGTAATGAGATGCAAACACACACAGATAATGCTCAGGATTAAACCGCGGGGTTTAAGAGGAATAATGATGATAATTATAACCTCAACCACATGATGCCTTCACATGATGCCTCGTGACATAAAGGTTTGACAGTGAAACTGAAACAGCTGTGACAGTCTCCTACAGTATCCAGCAGAGCATCTGCACAGGACACCTGTTATGCAGGGCCTTGATAAAATCAGTCCTGGTCTGGAGAGAGACAAGTGAGGGAAAGAAGAGGAGTCGGTCAGTCGGTCTGTCTGTCTGTCTGTTTGTGTGCGAGTAGATAATCACAGTGCTGTCTGTCTGTTAGAGTTTGTAAATCTCCTGCTGAAATCCTCTTACACACTCAGCCGCGGCTCTTGGTCTTCACTGCTTTGCTCAGTCTCAGAACTGAAGAAGAGTTTTCTCAGATGAGTCCGGCTGTGCACCGATCTGATCAAAGGATGGACTAGGAGAACTACACACGGGGAGGACATGAGAACATCTCTGCTGGTATCTACAACTCTTACTCTGTTTGTTTTGGTCGTCGTCTCCACGGCTCGTACAAGGGTTGTACAGTTAATTGGTCATGCTGTTTCCGGGTCAGTAATTCAAGAAAGAAGATGCTCTTCATCTCTCTCAACATGGACCTGATCTCAGATGCTCTACCTAGCTGTACCACATTCACGGTCTTGTTCAAAGGAGTCGAATGATTAGATTCACCCGAGTTCTTTGAAACCTGACTGTCAGTTTATCGGTCAATCGATCAGCTCAGAGCTGATCAATCATTTATTCTGGAGCTCTACTTGGAAAGTGTGTTTGTTGTTGCTCCAGTTTAACCCAGTGTGGGTCGAAGCACTCCTCAGTCAGACAGATTAACCGGCTAACCTCTCACACAGGGCTAATTATAGTCAGCATCATGACCGTGGAGCAGAAAAACAGCTGACTGAACATCATCCAGATTCTATGGATCATGGGATGTTCTGGAGATGTATCTGACACTGCTGCTCTTGTGTTTCAGAGATGAACGGATTGATGCATCAAGAACAGATGAAGTGAGTCTCCACCCAATTGTCATCATCACTGATTCGCTCAGGGGTTGATTGATGAGTTCTCTCTCTCTCTTTGTGTGTGTGTCTCAGCGGTCACAGGTCTCTCTCTCCCGATGTCCAGAAGTCCAGTGGTAAAGCTCTGTATGGTACGTGATCACAAACATCCCGAACGCTCAGCATCTCTCACACGGCTCTCGTCAGGAGCACAAGGGCCACCGGGAGCAAGTGTGAGAGTAAACGAGACTTAATCTCGTCTGTCTGTTTTGTGTTGTGCGCTGTGCATCAGGAGCAGACGGCGTCTATTTCCTACACAGCTCCGCCAAACACAAAAAGAAAGGTAGAGCGGAGAGTATGAGTGTGTGTCCTCTCTCTGTTAGTTTCCCGCTCAACCGTAATTCCCTCTGATCTGAAGTGTGTCGTGTGTTTGCTTCATTGACCAGACCAGACTGAATCTCTCTAGGTCTAGTTGAGGTTCAGAAATCTGCTCTGCTGGAGATGGATGGTTTACACTGTTTTTGAATCATGTTGCGATTAAAACTCTGGTGTTTGTTTCAGAGCAAAGGAAGAACTATAGCAAGAATACCATCAACAGCCTGAGCGACACCTCCCAGTACCATGTGGAGGTGAGGAAACAATCACAAAAAAGATCATGACTCCGGTATACATTATACTATCCCAGATCATCATGTGAATCAACATGGTGAACGCACACATGATTCTGGAACATACCAGAAGTAGAAGTTGTTGTGATGGTGCACAGGATTCAAGTGTTTCTATTTTGTTATGTTTGTCTTTTTCACTTGGTTTCACTATTGCATTTCAATGGTGTCTCACTGGCTTTCACTTGGATGAACTGGTGTTCTACTTTGTTTCAACTATTTTCACTTGTTTTCACTGGTGTATTCCTATTGGTTTAATTGCTGTGTTCCACTTGGTATTATTGGTGTTTCACCTAGATCCACTTTGTTTCAACTGTTGAACTGATGTATTCTATTTGGTTTCACTAGTGTCCCACTGCTGTTTATCACTTGTTTTCATTGATCTACTTGATGTCAGCTGCTGTATTTCGCTTGGTTCCATTGTTGTATTCCATTTGGCTTCACTTGTGTTTCACTGTTGTATGGCATTTGGTTTTAGTGATGTTTCATAAAGATACACTGATGCTCCACTTAGTCTCAACGGTTGTATTTCTCTTGATTTTCCTGTTGTGTCACTGTTATACTTACCGGTAAATTGGTTTCTCCTGTGTTTCACTCAGTTTCACTGGTGTATTTCACTGGTTTCCACCGTGTTCCACAAAGATACAATGATGCTTCACTTAGTTTCAACTGCTGTATTTCACTTGGTTTCCCTGTTATGTTTGACTGGTGTTTCACTGTTATAGTTAACTTGGTTTCACCGGTGTTTCACTTGGTTTTATTGGTGTTTTTTACTTGGTTCCACTGTGTTTCACTGTTGTATTTCATTTGGTTTCACTGATGTTTCACTTGTGTGTTTTACAAAGATACAATGATGCTCCACTTAGTTTCAATTGTTTTATTTCACTTGGTTCCCCTGTTATGTTTGAGTGGTGTTTCACTATTATCGTTAACTTTGTTTCACCGGTGTTTCACTTGGTTTCATTTGCGATTTTCACTTGGTTCCACTGGGTTTCACTATTGTATTTAGCTTGATTTCACTGCTGTATTCCACTTGGTGTCACTGGTGTTTCACCTGGATCCACTTTGTTTCAACTCTTGTCTTTTACAGTTCTATTCTATTTGGTTTCACTAGTGTTTCACTACTGTATATGACTTGTTTTCACCAGTCTTCCACTTGTTAGCAACTATTTTATTTCACTCTGTTCCATTTGGCTTCACCTGTGTGTCACTGTTGTATTCTACTTCATTTACGGGTGTTTAATTTTTGTGTTTCATAAGGATACATTGATGCTCCACTTAGTTTCAGTTGTATTACACTTGGTTTTGGTGTTTCACTGTAATACTTGGTTTCCCCTGTTTTTCACTTGGTTGCACTGTTGTTTTTTGCTTTATTTCACTGGTGGTTCAATGTTGTATTTTACTTGGGTTTTCTTGTGTTTCACTTATTTTCCTTGATGTGTTGGGTATCTTACCAGTATTACAATTCACTCCTCAGCATCTCAAGGTTGTGCTACACAGATGTTTTAAAGGTTCATACTCAGGTGTCGGTTTGTGTTCCAGCACCTTAGCACTTTTGTGTTGGAGCGTAAAGAGGCCATGCTGACAGTGGAGGATGGTCTACGGAAGCTCAAGCTGCTGGAGGCCAAAGGAAAGATCTGGACACAGGAGATGATCCTTCAGGTTGACAGCAAAGCGGTCAGCCTCATTGACCAGGACAGCCAGGTCTGTGTGTGGTAAATCTAAATACGGTACTTCTACCTAGGTCAATCTTTGAAGATCTGTTCCGATTCATTCCAGAAAGAGCTGGAGATCTTCCCCCTTGGCTCCATCCAGCACTCTCAGGCTCTGATCAAGGCCTGCAGCTTTGACTCCATTCTGGCTATGGTGTGCAGAGAGTCCGGCCAAGGCAAACCAGACCTGCACCTGTTCCAGTGCGACCAGATCAAGGTCTGCTTTGTATTCAGATCAACTCACCTGTATTAGCCCACAGAGCTCTGGCACTGATGCTATTTTACTGAAACATGGGTTTGTTTGTCTGTGTGTGTGTTGTTCCCCAGGCCAATCTGATCCACATGGACATCGAGAGTGCCATTAGTGATCACAAGTCTGGGAAGATCAAGAAGAGGCCAGAAGTGCTGAAGTAAGAGAAGATGACTCTTGTCATGTTGCCATGGTAACCCAATATCCACTCCTCTGTTTCTGTCAGGACCATTCTGAAGAGTGATGGGAGCATACCTCCTCACCCTGGAGCTCCCGCTCCAGATTTACCTGCAGCTGTAAATCAGGTGAATCCTAAGAGCCGATTGGCCAGTAGTTCGAGCTGGAGCAATGATCTGCTGGACGATCCTCAGAGACTGTACACAGAGCTAGATGGGCCGGCAGAGATGAGCGCTGCTGCAGTGGATCGAGACGTGGTGAGCAGTATAACTCATAACTCGTTCATATCCATTCAGATGTCTATTATTCATCCGATATTGGTCCTCAGCAAATCCTCAATCACCTCCTGGATGACATCGAACACCTGGTGACCAAGCTGCAGAAAGCCGCGGAGGCTTTTACAGAGCTCTCCAAGCGCAAGAAGACCAAGAAGAGTAAGAAGAAAAGCCCTGGAGGTGAGCATACTCACTGACACATTGCGTCAGAGCTAACTGTGCATTCTCCTCCTCACGGCTGTGTGTTTGTGCTCCAGAGGGGGTCCTGACTCTGAGAGCAAAGCCTCCATCTCAAGATGAGTTCATTGACTGCTTGCAGAAGTTCAAACATGCCTTCAACCTGCTGGTGAGCCTATGATCCAGAGCATGTCACTTAGGGACTAACGAAAAGCTTTAGTGAGTTTTTAGTAAAGCTTTTTATTCTCTAGTGAGTGTTTGATTTGTGTTTTCAGGGAAAGTTGCAGAAGCACATCCAAAACCCAAGCGCAGTGGATTTGCTTCACTTTCTCTTCAACCCTCTTAGACTGGTGCGTGCAGAACTCCATCTGCATCTGTTTTCAACTCCATCACACCAATGTTTGTCTGCTCATTCTTTCAGGTGATCCAGGCGTCAGGAGGGGTGGATCTGGCCCGAAGCGTCACTGTTCCTCTACTCACTCAAGGGGCCATTGAGTTCTTGCATGCATCCGGTTCAGCAGAAGAGCGACATCTGTGGGTCACTCTGGGAGATGCCTGGACCAAGAGCAGGTGATGACTTCACGCTGTCTCACAGTGGATCGAGCAGAGCTCAGCATCCCATTTTTCTCTCTGTCTGTGTGTGCTCAGACTGGAGTGGCCAAAGGAGTATCCGTTCCCTCCTCATAGGCTACGTTTCCGGGATGGTTGGGAGCCTCCGCTGCTGGTGTCCAGAGAACAGGATGTTGCTCAGTTGGCCCAAAGGATACAGGCCACACATGCTCAGCCGCTGAACCCCGTAAGCACACCATCTGTAGCATAAATTGCTGAGCTTTGGCTGAGCTCTCCTCTAACCTCTTTGTGTGTGCAGGAGTCACTCCAGGAGTTTAGCTACGGGGATCCACTCAGGTACGACAGCAGGATCTCCTCACACTCTCCTCTGGAGCCACTCTCATCCGTGTCTGCGCTCAAACACACACTCGACCGGCGAGTGGAGTCATGGTAACACCGCGGTTGACCCGCAGTGATTGTGCGCCCTGGAGAACTGACTCTCAGGCTCTTCTTATCACATAGTGGTTTCACAAGTTAACTTCTCCATCTTCTGTCATTCTGATGGCGCATGTTCCTCCTGAACAGAGACGCTTCTCCAGGGAAGCAGCATTAGAGATCTATGTTCTGTAGATTCAGCTTTAGAAGCTGTGTCCGTGTGTTGTGAGCAACATTCTGATCTCATTCACCAAGCTGCAACATAAAACCTCTTATAATGCGTATACTGCTTATTTCTGTTAGCAGAACTGCTCTTTTATCTCCAGTACAGGACTTGATGTGTTCATATACTGTTCTGGATCTACCTTCTCCTCAGGAATATGGACAGCAGGTCAACACAGAGACACTTTGCCAAATCCAAATATGATTTTGTGGCCAGAAACAACACTGAGCTGTCAGTGTTGAAGGATGAGGTTCTAGAGGTATGTCTCTTTGTTTGATTTTTCTAAACATAGCACTGAGCACTGAGCAATAAAATCTGTTCATTCATACATTTCGGTTCAGGTCGATCCACTTCAGTTAGTGACTCAGTTAAGTTCACTTTGATTGAATTGAATATGTGAGTGAGTTCAGATCAGTTGTCATTATGCTCATCAAGTTCAGTTTAGTTTGATTCGGTTTATTAAGCTATTTCAAACATGGGAGTCAGCTCAGGTTGATTCATCTCAGTGAGTCAGTTCAATTTGTTCAACTCAGTTAGCTGATTGAGTTCAATTTGATCTGTGATTTCTCTGAAAATCATTTTGGTAAAGTTCCGTTCAGATACTCAAGGTATCTATCCACTGTATTTATTCACTGTAGTAAAACTTGTCAAACTAAAGATCAGGTCACCATGGTAACTGCGTGTACCCAGGTACTGGATGACAGAAAGCAATGGTGGAAGGTTCGAAATGGTGCAGGAGCCATGGGATTCGTCCCAAACAACATTCTAGAACTGAGTCGAGCCTTGGAGATGTCCAAGAGTGGAGAGCCCATCTACACGCATACCATACAGGTAACCACACACTGCACAGCTTCATAGTCTCTGGTAAACACTTCCTCATGCCTTCATTTTTTTCCATTTTCATTCTTTCACCTTTAAGCTAATGATGCCAAAGAAGGAATTTGAGTTGTTCAAGGTAAACATAGTGTTCCATTAGCTTTGATCCAGCATTGGGAGTTAACATCACGCTAGCATTTTGTAGATGTGTTTGAGTGTTGTTAACAAGAATTAGCATTTCAACTTGTTTTAGAATGAACTAGGGTACACTTGCAGGTTTTTGTATCAGCATCAAGCTAACATGTTTCTATTAAAGATTAGCTTACTGATTAAAACAAAATCAGTCCTAAAAAGAAACATTTTGTCAATAATTAGCATCATTGTTTAGGAGACATCCACCGAATTAGAGTTTAAAACGTTTAATTCAGAGGCAAGATTTTAGAAACTTTCATTTTGTAGATTAGTTTGTATACTGTTGACAATTAGCATGTCTACAATATGTTTAGCATAATGTAGAGTAGATTAAGAACAACCTACATAACACAGTACATTAGCAGGCCTTGAATTAGCATCAAGCTAACATTAAACATTAGCTTGCAGATGAATTAAAAATAGCATTTCTAACAGGAATTACCATTTTGTTAACAACTAGTATACATTTTTTAGGAGACATCAACAGAAGTAGATGTTTAAATAGAGATAAAACTTTGTAAACTATTTTGTAGATGAGTTAGCATACTTTTGACAAGAATTAGCACGTCTAAAATATATTTAGCTAAAAGAAGAGTACATTAACAACAATGATTCACAATACACTAGCAGGCCTTGAATTAGCATCAAGCTAACATGCTTCTATTAAAAATTAGCATGCTTTAGGATGCATCAACAGAACAACCTGCTATTAGTAAGAATTAGAGTTTAGAATAAGCTTGAGTCATTTTAGTTAAGAGTTATAAACCTACTCACCATTTCAGCTTAAACATATAGTTAGCTTTAATTTGCTAGAATTCAAACTAGCATGTTTCTGCCATGACTGCATTAATGACATTTTCTTATTAATATTAGTTATTTACTTCCCAGCATGTGTTCTTTTGATTTGTGCAGTCCCTTTGAGAGCCTTGCTTTGTTGCATTTGTTTTGTTTGCTGTGTTTTATTTGGTTTGTGTGATTCATTTGCTGTGTATTTATTTGATTTAAATTCTGATTGGTTTCTCTTAATTTCTCTCTAAAGCAATTACTGGGCGAGTTAAACGAGGTAACTGCAATGTTTGGGTACTGAAACATTCATAACCATGTTCGTGGTCTTCACAGATCTTCCTGTAGGGTTTAACACGGACAGGAAATGTTATTAGCTTTTTAGTATTTTTCCTGAGAACCAACCCTGCACTCATGTGCGGGTCTAGTTTCCTCAAACACTTAAAGAGTCAGCGGGTCTTATCCAGATTGAGAGTGAATGGTGACTGTGTGTAACACTGTGAGTGACTGGGGACCTGTCCAGGGTGGTGTTGTCTATGCCCTTCACCCAGAGTTAGCTGGGACTGGTGTTTCCTGCATGTTTAGTGTCTTCTTAAGCTGTAGATTTCTGACACATGTGTTTGTCTCTTGCACAGAAGCAACGCTCCGATTACCTTCCCAGGGCAAATGTCACTGAGGCTCCACCCACTCCATCACCACCTCCTCCACCCTCTCCAGGGCAGATCAGTCACAGTGTAGCCCCGGCTGGATCACCAAATCAGAGAGCACTACATACTATGAGCTTGACCAACCAGAGTACAGAACACGTCTATGATTCGATCAATCAGATCTCAGAGCCTGCTTCTGGTTCGGCCAATCAGAGTGCAGAGTCTTCCTGGTCAGCCAGTCAGAACGCATCGAATGCTACTAGTTCAACTAATCAGAGTGAAGGAACCAGCTCTGGAATGAGTGTTACCAACTGCAGTGAAAGTGAGGCTGTGACCATGAGAGAAACTCAGCGAGCAGCGCAGAGCAACCGTAAGCAGCACACACTCTGGATACACACACACACACACACACACTGCATGACCTGCTCTAACTCTCTTTCTCCATGGCAGGCCGGCGGTCCAACATGGAGGAGGTGCAAGATGAGCTGATGCACCGTCTGACTCTTGGTCGCAGCGCTCAGAAGAAGCTCTCAGCTCCATCCCGCTCGCTAAACTCAAACCCAGCAGCGTCCGGCATCAGCTACGACTCTACACCAGAGCAGGTGCAAGACTGGCTCAAGATCAAGGGGTTCAGTACAGTGTGAGTCTCCGGACCCTTCACGTCTGGCTTTATCTCATCAAGCATTGCATTGAAACCTGTTGGTGTGTGCTACAGGACCATCAGCAGTCTTGGCGTTTTGAGTGGCGCGCAGCTTTTCTCACTCAATAAAGACGAGCTCAAGACGGTTTGTCCCGACGAAGGCCCCCGAGTCTACAGCCAGATCACCGTACAGAAGGCAGCACTCGAGGTCTGTGCTCTCCAACACTTCACTTCCTGCCCGCTTTCTATTCTTTTTTGATTTTCACTAATAGCAGACAGACAGAATTTAAAAGCGGATTCCGGATTCCAATCATGATCCCTCTTAGCTGGTGTGCCCAGCGAGAGTGCGTCTGTTTTCTGTCCTATGCTCTGTGTCTGCAGGTCTTCTTCTGACGCCCTCATGATCTTCATCACCACTGCCCCTGGTTCCTCTGCAGGTATCTGTGCTGCAGCTGAGCACTGAAGGCCCCTATTCCACCCATGCCTCCTGTTAGGATGCTAGATAGATAGATGTAGCCTTCTCCTGCTGCTTCCTCGTGGGGCATTCTCATCATGTTCTCTCTCTTCCTCTCAGAGGAGCTCTGGCTCTGAGCTGATGGAGGTCATGAGGAGACGGCAGGAGAAACTGGCCAGTGATTCCGGTGTCGAGTCCCTGGATGAGAGCCACCCAGTGTCCTCTGATCTGACTTCATACGCCCAACCCGACCTCTGACTCTCAACCCGTGACCTCTGACCTCTTGCAGGATGCTGCTGAGCGTGCACAGTTTGCTGCCATCATGCGTCGCCGTCAGGAGCTGCTGGACCCGACCGACACAGATACGGAGGAGCACAGCTGAACGCTCTTAAAGCTGGAGTAACGGTGTAGTTTAGTGCCATCCATTCTTCCTTCATCGCCCATCACATTCCATTATTTATGATTCCGCTGCAGATTAATGAAGACTTCTGATCAGTAATGATTGATGATCAGCACCTATGAACATGGATGAATGTAAAGCAGCGGAGTTGGAGCTGCTGTGAGATGGAGTTTATGGCTAAAGATTAGCAGGATTATTGTTTACTAGCAGATCAATAAATCTGTGGGTGATTGTTTTCTACTATCTCTACTGCCAAAAGAGAAGCTTTATCAAAGTTTATAGCGATGTCAAGTACAGTGTTTGGCCAAAGTCCCTGTGTGCTGACCCCTGCCATCTGAGCTTCAGGAAAATAAAGGATCGATCGATTGATTGATGAGTGAATGCGATTGATATTTGGCCAAATCGATTCTCTGGGTTGGAGGTGTCTGTATCTGTAAACAAATGAGAATAAATGATCAGATGACCCCTGCAGAAATGTTAGTGTGGTTGATTCTTCAAGTTCACTTTGACTTTCCCATCCAACAGAGAACAGTCAGGACTCAGTTTAGATTCATCAGCTTTAATTCTGAAGCATTTACAAGAAAACGAGGAAGAACAGGAATCACGGGTGTACCCGGAAGCAGTGAAGACAATGATTACAGGTGAGATGAACTCATGAAGTTTGATGCTCATGAACACACGGCCTATAAGAACTTGAACCAATCAGAGGCCGTATCTCTTCTGTAAGTCCTGAACACTGGAGTCAGTCAGACCAGCACCCTCAATCTGAGCAAACAGATCCTGCACCACTAAGAGAGAGAAGATATCAGACCATCAGAAGAACATCCACTAGTACCCACCTCAATAAACTTAGCAACTCTATTCCAAAAGTTCCAATGCCTCTAAAGGGCCCTCTTCCTGAATCAGTAAAAAACAAACGAGTTAATCAGTTAAATGTTCTGAGTAAAATAAGTTTTAATGGCTCTGAGTGAATCAGTTGTAAAAATTTGAGTCAATCTGATCTGTTTGAGTGTGAATCGGTTCAAATGGTTCAGAGTGAATCGGATCTAAAGACTCGTCTGAGTGAATTGGCTGTAATGGCTCAGAGTGAATCAGTAGTAAAAACTTATCTGAGGGAATCAGTTCTGTTCAGAGTGAATCGATTCTAAAGGCTCATCTGAGTAAATCGATTCAAATGGCTCAGAGTGAAACGTTTGTAAAATCTTGTTTGAGTGAATCACTTCTGATGGCTCAGAGTGAATCGGTTGTAGAAACTTATCTAAGTGAATCGGTTCTCATGGCTCAGAGTGAATCGGTTGTAGAAATTTATCCAAGTGAATCAGTAGTATAAATTACCTGAGTGAATCAGTTCTAATAGCTCAGAGTGAATCGGTTGTAGAAATTTATCCAAGTGAATCAGTAGTATAAATTATCTGAGTGAATCAGTTCTAATAGCTCAGAGTGAATCGGTTGTAGAAATTTATTCAAGTGAATCAGTAGTATAAATTATCTAAGTGAATCGGTTCTAATAGCTCAGAGTGAATCGGTTGTAG
The DNA here is from genome assembly GCA_007224835.1 of Danionella cerebrum. Lineage (NCBI taxonomy): Eukaryota > Metazoa > Chordata > Actinopteri > Cypriniformes > Danionidae > Danionella > Danionella cerebrum. The sequence goes on along the minus strand of SRMA01026542.1, from coordinate 109,888 downwards.
AAATTTATTCAAGTGAATCAGTAGTATAAATTATCTAAGTGAATCGGTTCTACTAGCTCAGAGTGAATTGGTTGTAGAAATTTATTCAAGTGAATCAGTAGTATAAATTATCTAAGTGAATCGGTTCTAATGGCTCAGGGTGAATCAGATCTAAAGATTCATCTCAGAGTGAATCAGTAGTAAAAACTTATCTGAGGGAATCAGTTCTGTTCAGAGTGAATCGATTCTAAAGGCTCATCTGAGTAAATCGATTCAAATGGCTCAGAGTGAAACGTTTGTAAAATCTTGTTTGAGTGAATCACTTCTGATGGCTCAGAGTGAATCGGTTGTAGAAACTTATCTAAGTGAATCGGTTCTCATGGCTCAGAGTGAATCAGTTGTAGAAATGTATCCAAGTGAATCAGTAGTATGAATTATCTGAGTGAATCAGTTCTAATGGCTCAGAGTGAATCGGTTCTGATGGCTCGGAGTGAATCGATTCAATAAATCATTGTAAATGAATTCTAAAAGGCTCTTCTTGGTGAACCGTTTTGAAAAACTCATTCGACTTAATTCTTAAAATGTAGTTCTAAAAACTCATCTGAGTGAATCGGTTCCAAAGGTTTCTACAGAATGATTTCAGCCTTGTTTGTGAGAGCGAACATACTCTTCTTTTCTGCGCTCGACATGAACATGATGGCCATATCGAATCTCCTGACTCTTGACAGGTTCTTCAGGACCTCCAGGAGGATACACAGCTCTTCAGACCTGGTTTCAGAAGAGAGAGAACATATCGACAGCTTTAACAGAAGCAGAGCCGGAGTGCTCAGACTGAAGTAATCATGTGACTGGGAGATGATTCTTCTCACGATGGGGCCTGAGCGTGGTGGAAGCTCTGCAAAATCTGCATCATTAGTTCAGGCTCCAAATTTGTCTGGAAGATCTGCAGGTACTGGTCGGGAGGGATGCTCTGAAAAAGGTATTTGTTGATTGGGGATTCTTTTTAGGAAGTTGCATGTGCAAATTTTTGTGACCGTCATGAACCAGCTCTGTACATGAAACAAATTGGGGGTTGAGCATTGCAAAATTACCTTGAGGTAGGTGTGTGTGAGCTGCGTGTGATGTCTAATCTTCCTTAGATCTGCCTCCAGCTGGAAACTGCTGCTGGGTGGAGGAGGAACATCCTGCTCCTCCAGCGACCTGTTCTCCGGAATCCTCAGCTCAAACATGGAACGATTCTCACAGGAGCTCTTCACCTCTGGGCTCCTCATCTGCTGAGCTGTGGATTGAGGACTTGCTCCAGTGACCTCCTGGATCTGCATGCGGCGCAGGGCTTTCTAAGACACACACCACATCACTGATCAATGCTCCCTTGGCAATCAGGAGGATTTGTGTGAGCTCTATTACGGTGGAGCGGAGGTGCTCCGGCTTCTGAATAGGTCTGATGGTTCTCCTCTGAGCCACCTCCTGTGGCACCAACCGAGCATTGCTCTGCTTCTCCTGAGATTAAGACACAAACAAACTCAACAATTGCTTATGTTAGTGATTGAGTTACGTACTTCCTTCTGAAAATCAAAGGACTCACCTCAGAGAGTTTTTGGAGCTCGTTCAAGGCTTGTTTGTTTCCAGGCTCCAGTTTCAAGACCTGCATGAAATCTGCATAGACAGAGGAGCGCGTGTGTTGACAAAGACTCAAACTTTGTCTGGTGTGTAGAGTTTGTCTGACCATCTCGGGCATCCTCTGTGTTTCCCAGAGCTGCTCTGGCTGTGGCTCGTCGGGCAAAGGCTTTAGTGTAGGAGGGATCCAGGGTGAGAGCCACGCAGCAGTCCTGCTCTGCTTCAGAGAACCTGCGGACACCAGCACACACTCAGTAGACCACATTACACCGCAGTCTGTTTAGGTCCCAGCCTAGAGGTGATTTTGAAGATAAATCTTATATCTTATAAGCCCTTTAAACTTTGTAATATAAACGTAACTCAATATTGTTCAGATAAAATAATGTATAACTCTGTTCTAAAACCAAATATCCCTAGACACCCACGGTAAAGGGTACCTGTGCAGTTTGAGGAAGGCCATGGCTCGGTTTGCAGGCAGCAAAGCGTTCATTCGGTCAGCCTCCATTCCCTTCGTATAGCATTCCACTGCAGCCTCAAACCTGCCAGCTTTAAAATGATCGTTCCCCTGAGAGAGAGAGAGAGAGAGATTTACTGATGAGGATCAGCTGATCATTCAAGATAGGACAAGAATGTTTCTGACATTGTCTTTCTGGACAACAGCCTCCTGCTTCCTCTGCTGCTCCTGAAGGCTCTTACTCTGGTTCTCCTCCTCTGTTTGCTGCCTGGAGGCCAGGACCTGAAGCGGAGTGTCTGTTAATACCAGAGATTGATCTGAGAAGTCTTCCTATCCTCAGCAGAAGCTCAAACCTGTTTGAGCTTCAGGAGCTGCGTCTGCGCCTCAGAGTTTCCAGGATCCAGTGTCAGCACGCTCTGGTAATCTACAGCAGCAACAGATACAGACCAGTGACTGAGTAAAGCTCTGACCCAGTCCTCTCGATCCCAATAGAGGCATTCACTTCTATCTGAGAAAATGCTCCACATCCTCATGATAGTTTTACTTTGTGCTGTTCAGAAAGTTCAAATTCAAAGCATCCCATCTGTTTGTCTACTGGCAGCACTCTAATGGAGGAGCTCTCAGACCTTCCAGAGCTTCCTGGTGTTTGCTGAGCTCTGAGCGAGCCTCCGCTCTCCTCAGGAACGCCCCCACGTGTTTGCTGTCCAGAGCGATGGCCAGGTTACAGTCAGACTCTGCCACTGCGAACCTAAAGATCAGACAAACATCAGAGATACTCAGAAACAAACACTATTAATGCTGACTGAACTGGCGAAGGAGGAGCTGCCATACTTCCGGAGGGATTGGAAGCAGGCGGCTCTGATGGTGGGCAGCTCTGGGTTTACTGGGTCGGCCTCCATAGCTCGGGTCAAACAGCTGATGGCACTGTCAATCTGACCAGCCTTCAGGAACTCTTCCCCCTGAAGTGAACGGGAAGTGTTCATTGACATGGCAGTTTTGGAGATCAAAGGCATGTCAGGGAGCTAGTTTGCATAAAAAGAGGCACTGCTGTAAGAGGGTGAATGACTGAAAGAGTTTAGAGAGCAGTGTTGAAGTGGAGGAGTGCTCAGAGTTTTCTCAACCTTAAGCAGAGTTCAGCACGATTATCAGAGTAGTCGTGTCAAATCTAATGTCACGCTGCCTGACTGTCTGGAGCAGCATCCATTCAGTGCTGAATTCACACTGCATGACACCATGCCCTCTATGTGACTCGCAGAAAGCTCCAGATATTTCTGCCACTCTCTCAGAGCGAATCTTTGGTAGCGATTGTCACACGGCCTAATTTGTATGCGACTCTGGGAGGTTGAATACAACTCCTCAAAGACTGCCTGCAACTGAAAATAGGTGCCAAAAGTGTGCAGTCTGAACCCAGCTTTAATTACAGCCATTGTTAACAGTGGGAGCGCATCAAACATATAAACATATTGTGGTTAGAGGGAGACAGATTAATCAGCCATTAATCAGCTGATTTTCCAACATTTCTAAAAAAAACTGTATTAGACATCTTGATTGGCTAATATTGGCCGTTTATAATGTGTATTTTTATTAATGTGACAGGGAAAGTGCACGGGGTCCAATTTTTGTTGCTATTCTAATGCATTTTTGTAAGAGCTTGTTCATTTTTTATGTGTTTACAGTCCTTCTTGTTTGGAATCGTGACGTCTTTGTTTTCTTTCCACGTGTGTTTGTGTTGTGTTTATTGCTTTAAACTAGTGGTAATATGAAGCTCCGCCCACATTCCATGGATTGGTTAAAATTGGTAACAGTTAAAATACTGTTCCTTGTTTGTGTTGAAAAGAGTTTACAAAAGTCTTTACTTGTTTCGTTGTTAAATTACTTATTCTTTTTTTGGATTAATCTACATTTTAAATGCACTTTTGTATTCAAATGCTTTTCAAATTAATGCAGAGAAAGAAACCAATAAAACAAACATGCAAATGGGAAATTGCCAGCAAATTTGTCAATCTCAGGTGTATTTACCAGACAACAACTGATTTTTGTATCCCCTGTGCCCACAGCCACGCGAGGGTCATATTAGAGTGGGAGTGAAAAGCAATACTTCCATGCATATTTATGGTGTTTTAACACATTGATGAAGCCAATCTGTGATTGGATAGCTCTCAGCTTTTTGTCATGCATATTAACAGACCAGGTTATGTCAGATTGTTTTTTTTTAGTTGACAAGAAACAAAAAGCACTGCAAGATGTTTCATTTAAAAACAAAATTGCCAAAATGGAAATTAAACACTTAGTAGAAACTTGCAAATAAGGTAAATGGTCCAGGGTACAATCTTTAGGAGACAAAGACCAATGTTAACACATCTCAAAAAAGTATTCTAGGGTGTTGTTGTGACCCTACAAGCGCTGGTGTCAAACCTTCTGTTTCTGTATATAAGCTGTCTCACAGTCTGCCTGAAGCCCTTCGGAATCTGACTCATTAGACTGAACCGGACTCTCTGCTGCATCCAGTGACTCCAGAGCCTTGTCCTGTAAGAAAAACACAAAACATCAGCTTCAGCTCTTTCTTTTTTTGAATGGCTTTTTATCTGTTTTGTTACCGCATCAAACTTGTCCCAGCTCTCATAGTCATAAGCTTTAATCCGCTGTGTCTCTCTCTGTTGCTTCTGACTGCTGTCGGCCTGGCGCTTCCTTCTCTTCTTCTTCATCTTATAATCTCTGTTTCTCACTGCTGGAAGAGTTTTCTGGAACGAAAACAAATACTGTTAAAGCTATCCATTCTCCAATGATTATGATGCTTCTTCTCCACCTTGTGAGTGTTTACCTCAGCTGAGTTCTCTCCTGAGCTTTCCACTCTGAGTTGTTGGTCCTTTCTCTTCATCTCATCCTCCCAGCTCTCCAGATCCCGCATGAAGTTCTGCAGCTCTTCAGCATTGTTGCGCATCTGCAGTTGCAGGTCCAGTGCTTTGTTCAGAGTCATGGCTACAGGTCTGTCTGACTGCTACACGCCTGTGGGTAGGAGGCATCATGAAAAATGCTCCCACAGATCTGGTGGAATCACTGAGCTGCAAGTTACTAGCATTTTGCCGATTTAACAATGAATTGCAACGATCTACTAACACATCTGTACACGTTTACATCGTATATGAGGCTGTTGCTCCAGATCCTATGGAAACAATAGTCAAACCCGACAGAACTACCACTGACCGGGGTGTTGCAACTGTTACCATGGTAACATTACTAACAGTCCATCAGAAAGTGCTGTAAAATAAAATTCCACATATTTATTCTACAAACTACTTACTCGTTCATATCCCATAAAATGCTTTGTGTAAATGAGCAATGATCATGATCATTAAACGTTATTCTAATGGTCTGAATTTCAACGCGATTCGTTTTCGAGAAATAGATCAAATTTTAGTAACCCCAAGTAACGAGAAACACTATCATATAAACGGTAACATCACGAAATAGATAACAAATGAATACGACGAAGAATGTCCAAACCTGCAGCGACTATTGTGGAGTACTTTTGTCGCTAGTTTGTGTACAGCGCCATGACAGTAGTAGCTCTTAACCGCGCATGTGCAGAACCAAACACCACAGCACATGAGCACAACGGTTTTCAACCACAGCAGCCAATTTTGCGACTCAAAGGTTTTCGCTGCTGTTATTCCTAATGGTTTCTGTAGATAATATGTTAATAAAGTGAAATCCATAGTTACATTACATCCCAGATGATTGTACACATGTATAAATATGACTAAAAAAAGTTTTTGTCGATACACGTATTTGGAAATCAAATTGTTCAATTACAAATCAAGATGCACATACGTGTAATAACCCACACTAGATCTTTTGCATAGTTGAATGTGCTGGCAACAATTCAAACTTTAAAAAACTTCTTGATACAACTTTAATTTAATATCCTTAAGTCAAAATGAGGCTTAGTATTGTGTGTGACCATGTGCCTGTATGTTCTCTTTTCCTACCTCCTAGGTAGGCTCCTGATAAGGTGGCATATCCCAGACCTTGACTAAAGTATACATAACTCCTGGACAGTTTTTGTGCAAGGTGGCATTGGTCGATGTGGTGAGACAAGATGTTCCAAATGTGTTCAATTGGATTCAGGTCTGGGGAACGGATGGCCAGTCCAGAGCATCAATACAGGAACCTTGCTGAAACTGCTGCTACACTTCAGCCATTCAGGAATGTCTTGCAGTAGAAAGAACCCAGGGACAACCGCATCAGCACATGGTCTCACAGGGAGTCTGAGGATCTGACCTTGGTAACAAATGGCAGTTGGGCTAACTCTGGTTATGCGGCCCTCCAAGAAATACCACTGCATGTCCTACTACCAAACTGGTCATGCTGGAGGATGTTGCTCCACAGCATCATCAGTCTCTGTCACATTTTTCAGTGTGAACCAGTTTTCATTTGGTTAACACTGAATCTTGCTGTTCTCTGGCAAATGCCAAAAATCCTGCATGCTGGGTAGTTGCCCTCCTATGGTCTCCACCATGTATCCTCCACACCATCTTTCCACAGCTCACTTTGATGCACCATCTTGGATAAGCTGCACTACCTGAGCCACCTGTGTGAGTTTTATAGAGTCTGTCTCATGCTTCCGAAAGCTCAACCAGCATTCAAGAACCATCAGACCAAAACATCAGACAGTAAGCAGAGTAACTGAGAAGTGTTCTTTTTACCACCTGCACCACCTTTCAACGTGTTTTCTCTCTATTTATTTGTAAAAGGGTAGTAATTAATTTGTGATTTAATATATATGTTTGCAAATAAAAACCTGTTTTTGGTTGAGCTTATTGTTTTATTACCAACCATTAGTCTCACTAGCCAATATTACCATCCAGAGTAATAATTGGGTAATTTTAAACAATAAACTTTCAATGTTGAGTTGAAAATTGGTTTCCCGATATAAATGTTAAACAGGTTTAACAGTTGGTAAAGTGGTACTACTGTAGAAAGAACTCTTGAAGTTAGATGTATTGTTTTAGTATGAGCATAATCAGGATTTTTATAACGTGGTACATTGTTAATTTACAAATGATATTTGGAAAATTGGGATGGGGAAAAAAACTAATTTTATATAGAATGTCATTACCTGCATAAATTATTGGGGAAAAACAGTAAAGCGAATAAAGAGACACAGACGATTATTTAGACACAAACTGGCAATCATTTGTGCTATCGTTGTATAAGAAGCAATTATAGACGACAATTCGGACTTTTATTTTGAAATCAGTAACAGTACAGTGACTTTTTCTAACGTGAGAATAAACATAGCCGAACTTGTCGTAAAATTGGACAAGTAGTTTGGTCCGAATTAAATAATTATATGAATTCCAAAAACACATTTTATTCACACGTCTCAGCCATTGGTCGCATATCACGTGACTCAGAAAACGGTAGTTGGCGTGACCTCGTTCACGGCACGCGCACGCGCACGTCACGCAATGGCTCAGAGTAGTGCCAAAGAAGAAAATGATCATCAAACTAAAGAATCGATGGCGGGAAGTGAAAAAAAGACTGGTACCGAACGATATTCGGAGGATTACGGTTACAGATTGTTTCCCGAGCGCAAAGAATACAAGTACAAGAGCTTGATCGCGGAGAGTCTCTTCACCTTCAGGCACAAGTGTCAGCTCATGCTGACGTTCGCCATGGAGCGTAGTAAGAGCTCTTCGTAGAAAGATACCATGAATGGTTGATGTTGGTTTAGCTTGCGTGTGTTCTTGAAATATTCTTGAACTACTTTATTTGTGCATGCATTTCACATAATTTATTGCAAAAATCCAAGATACACAAGACATAGTTTATCCAAGGTTTAAGAGTCATGCCGTCACTTCCAGTGTTTCTTATTCTCTCTGCTGGAGATTGATTGTAATACTGTACTTGGCTATTTGTAGTTGTCCCCGCGCTGAGCGATCAACAATCACTAGCATTTGTATACGTTATGCTATATTTTTATCTTTGGTAACTTTGTAAGAATGTAAAAATGTAGTTGATGGATGTTTACTAATGTAAATTTTCTTAAGCATGCAATAGCAAAGTTTCCATCCAAAGATGCAAATTACATTTCTGTGAAAATTGGAATATAGCATAAAGTATGTGTGAATAAAGCACTGTTTCAATTAGAACCAGACCAAGAGAACAAAATCCAGATAATTTCCAGATAAACTGGCGATAAATTTCAAAAGAACAATGGAAGTTGCTGCATTATAAGGCTTTTTCATAGTTAATAACTTGCTTGCGTCTAAGCACACGTAGACGAAACGCAGTATATTCAATCATGTCATCTTGCTTTTGGAGGTGGGAGACTACTATTTGTGAACACAAGTGGTCAAGACAGTTCTGGGAGGTAATGATCCCACACCACTTTGATGGCAGACTTAGTCAAAGGAATTTTAGAATGACCAAAACAACATTTCAGGTGAAATCCGTTTGTTGCTTAGTCCATTAATTCCGCCCCATCGAGCCCCGGTTCTGACAGAAAAAAACACTTTGTCATTGTATGTGAATTTATTTTGTAAATTAGTTTCCATGTGCATAATGGCATTTCCAATCCGTCCAGTGTTTTTATGCAAAATTCCAAAATGTGCATGAAAATTGTTGCATGGACGTGTATCTAGTGCATCCATTCAAGTGTGTGTCTTCTTCAGGTCCTTATGCGAAGCTGCTGCTGGATGCCATGAAGAACTCTGGCTGGTAAGGTCTCCTGCATTCGTGTTTGTTCTGTCTGTTCATGAGTGACCCCCCCCCCTCTCTCTCTGTGTCAGTGCAGTGGATAAGAACAGACACTTCTCCTGTGAGGACTGCGACAGCATTGTGAGCGGAGGATTCGATGCTACCACATCACAAGTCAGTATCCTCGAAATGGGTCTTTACTTTCATCAGAAACTATTCTGCTCAGGGAATTAGTTCTCACTCCACAAACGTGTTTGTGTTTCAGATCGTGCTGTGTCAGAACAACATCCACCAGCAATCGCACATGAACCGTGTGGTGATACACGAGCTCATCCATGCTTTTGACCACTGCAGAGCCCGGGTTGACTGGTTCAACAACCTCAGACACCTAGCTTGCTCCGAGGTCTCTTTCTTCATTCCAATTAGCTGCTGAGCATTCTAAGCTCACAGTGTTGATTCTGAGTGTTCGTTTGTTCAGATCAGAGCTGCTAATCTGTCCGGAGATTGTTCTTTTATCAACGAGATGTTCAGAGTCAACTCTGGCTTTAAGAAGCACCACCAGGTAATCCACGACCCAGTCTGCTGCATTCCGCTTGAGATTTATTGTGGCTGAACACTCAGAATCCTAACCTCTCTGTGTTTTCAGGAGTGTGTGCGCTGGCGTGCAAGACGCTCCATGGATGCTGTGCGCAATGTCAGTCAAAAGGAGCTGGACCTTGTCATTGATGAGGTGTTTGACAGTTGCTTTAAAGACCACGCCCCCTTCGACCGTATTCCTCATTCCAAAAAGGATGCTAAATTTGCGTACAGAGACTTCCAGAACCGAGACCGTTACTATGCCAACCTCTGAGCTGTGTTATGGCACTTCCGAGCCATACATGGATAAGACTACTACCATGGTAACCATTGAGACATACACAGACCGTTACTATGGCACCTCTGAGAGTATCGCATGATTGGAATAAAATGAATTATAATTGGTCAACATTTTTAGGTATTCTTTCTGAGCTTTGTAAGATCAGCCAGGTTCAGAGTTTAGCCATGGATAAAGTTTTAAAAGTATCCTGTCTCTCAGAGAGGGGAACTTTAATTATTTAATAGCACAACTTTTTATTCATTTTTCAGAAAACCGTAATACCCTCTGAGGCTAAAACCGCAGAAGCCCAAGCTTTTTTTTTTTTACATAAAGAACATTTTTCACTAACATTTTAGTTGAAAAGACTACTAAAATTAAAGCTGCAAGCAGCAATCAAAGGGCTCAAGCACTTTCGGTGCATTGCCTCTCGGTGCCACTATGCATTATGACCGACCCTTTTGTAGAAGAAGTATTAAAGTGAGAATTGTTAAAATTACTGAACAATTGTGTATTCATAAATAATGAAAACCATATCTTAGTGTTATGACCCCCAGACAGTAATATTGAGTCTAAATATTTATGAGTAGAATAATTTTCTGGTATTGTTTTGGTCACTATTCTTGTCACATGTCAAAATCGGTGTTTAAAAAAAAAAAATTCCTTTAAAAGTGTTAATTGTTGCATTTCCTGTGGCAACCTGGTGGTGCAGGAACGGATTGTAGATGTGGGCAGTCATGACTTAGTGGAAAAGGGGATTGACTGGAGATCAGAAGGTTGCTGGTTCCATTCCTAGCTCCAAATGGTCCAGTCAAAGGTTGAGTGGATGAGTGTTGAAACTCAACAATTTTGACAACCAGGACCATGGTGGCGCCTTGAGCAAATCACCAGTTTCCCCCAGTGCTCCAAGCTGCTGCTATTGCTGCCCACTGATCTGTATCTGTTCATGGTGTTAGTTCACTGTTTTGTGTGTGTGTGTGTGTGTGTGTGTGTATGCGCAGAGCATCAATTCCTCATTAACAGACATGTGAGGATTGAGGAGTTGAGGAATTCCTCACACCTAACATATTTGGTAGATTTATTTTTGGCCTTTTTTGTGCTTTATTATAACGGAACAGATAGGACAGTAGAAGGACTCGAAGAGAAGCAGGTTGAGAGACGGAGGATGCTGGGAAAATCATGGGTTCATGATTAGAACCCATTGACGACGGACACATAATTAAAATCTCTAGGAGTTTGTTAAAGTATGAGGCATGGAATGGTACTAAATTTTACCATAAAATTCAAATTAACTGACTTCCTGTTGGTTTTGGCGTTACATTCCAATAGACATTTTTTCACTACAACCTTACATTAGTGTTCCAATTTCCAAACAGTCAGAAATAGGAGTTTAATACTGCAAAAATGGGATATTCCATGTTACCTGGGTGGTGGTACAACTGACGCTGTAGGATGCTCTATAGATTTAATCAGTTTGAACCCGATCGGACATTGCTTAACTGAGTTCCTGTTTAAACTTCCGGCAAAATTTGAGTTTCGACGGCAACTGCATTGCAATTTAACCTCTCGTTTGCCTTACGATAAGAGTAGTGGAGTTTAGAGACAAACAGAAAAAATCTCTAGGAGGAATTTGCTAAAGTATGACATTAGCAAAAGTGGCTTTTTAGATGTTTTTGCAAAACCTGTCGATTTTGTAAACGTTTTGGTACCCTTCACATGTGCAAAACAAACAGAGCGCAACATAGATGTGACATCCACTATTCAAACCACAATCAGGCATACAGTTCAATCAGTTGTGATGGATGTGTGAAATCTGGTCTTTTTCGGGGATGTTTAGGCCCTTTAAAATGCACCAAAAGCTGCGAAACAATAATGCTCTGTGCAATTACAATAGAGATCTAAAAAAGGCCTGTCTGTTATACTTGTGTCAAGTTTGGACAATGAAACTGAAACAACTGGTTTTGATCACTCAGTGCCTCCTTTTGTGGCTTTTCTCATCTTGCTCCGAAAGCCAGGAAAATTCTGCACATCTGAGAGATTCTCATAATTTAGGTATACAAAGCGCATTATGCAAAAAGAAACACTCTAACCAAGAATCTTTAAGCTATTAAACAAATAATTCAATTGAGTTTGTCTTTACAAATGAGTCCCTCAGATAGTCAAAGGGTATGGCATGGAGGGAGGTGAACCTGGGTACATTGTTGAGCTTCTGAAACAAACATGAGGTTCAACTGAGGAACTGATGCCCACATGAGGACTCCAATGGTTTTTTGGATTTACTGGCTTCACGTTTATTTTACTCAAGGACATTGTGAATCAACAGAAAGATTTCAAAAAGGTTGCAGAAGAAACAAACCATGAGTCTAGGATTCAGTGGTTCAAAGAGACTCGATCAGATCAGAAATGATTTCACACATTTATTTTTACTCCAAACAAGAGCAGGTTCATTCGCACAGATGAAGAGTGAGATGGAGTCACACACATCACAGTAATGGCACCAGAGACAATGAGATGAAGAAACTGACGGAGGGCAAAGTCTGAACATGGAGCTAGCTGTGACCTGCACACAGCTGAAGCTCCGATCCCGGCACACGGCAGGCAATTCCAACATCTGAGGCTAGTTTTGGGAATGCTAAGAGTTTCCTGGCTGATCTCTGAAATTTCTGGTTTCGTGACGATCTGAACTCTGATCTTTCAGTGTGACGTGATGTTCGACAGTAATGTGAGAGTGGGCACTGTGCAGCATGCAGCAGTCCGTGGAGATGGTGTGCTGGGCAGTGATCGATGGACACACGTCACCATCAGTCTGACATCACTCATCATGCCCTCAGTGTGTGGCAGCGATGGAGGCCTCGGTCCGATCCGGTGTGCAAACTTACGCCTCTCTCCACTGAGGATGAGGAAGCTAACGCTACGACAGACGTGACACTGGACGATCCTGACACACGCTCACACACACACACACTCTACAGACGACACACTCTGTAAGGCATCGGATCGACTGACTCCACGAGCTGCGGCGGGCTGAGGACGCTCCAGAGAGAGAGAGACCTGTGGAAACAGCACATCAGGCAAGACCCGTGCAGGGCAAGGAGTGAAAGGAGATGGTAGCTCACCCCACTAAGATTTGCTGACATTCTCGTAGATGACATCATTGGTGTGAGACTGCTGCTTCTTCTTCTTCCACATGAGCAGGACGCACTGATGGATGAACACGTACTGCTCCTGCACACAGAAGCACAAGAGCGTCTGCACACCAGAAGAACTTCTTACTAACAGAAGAAACTACATTTCTGGGTCTTAAATTCAAATTTAGACCAGAGAAATCAATCCTGAGACGCTTCCTCTATCCATCATCTCTGCGAGTGTCTACCTCTGTCTGCACCATTGAGATCCGGTGCGAGCGCATGTCTGAGACCAGACCCAGAACATCCACAAACTCATGGTCTTGAATGTGCTGCATCAGCCGGTCTAGAGCGATGAAGGTGCCGGTGCGGCCCACCCCCGCACTGTAAGAGAAAGTGAGAGCGTTAAAGTGTGAGAGAATCTGGAGGCCATTATTAAGGATTACATATTTTGGGAAAACGAAAAGGTAAAGATGAGATGTTTTATGACCTTCTTAACTTTAAGAGTGAAAAAAATGCTTTTTTCCGTCTTTTATTCAACAATCTGCTCCATTGTTAAATAGCAGTGTATTTAGATTAGCTTGGAAGTTTTAGATAAAAGCAGACGTTCATATGGTGAGCAATTTAGTTAATTGAGCAAATGAGCTGAAGTGGAGTATAGGAGGGACCTCATCCGTGACAGAGTAGCAGAAGTGAGAGCCAAGCAAACAACCAGAGAGAACAGGATTTGTAATACTGATGAAACTAAGGAAGAGAGTTTACGGGAACTGAACATTGTTATGGAGGAAGATACATCGGAGAGTGATCAAGCATTGAAAGCAAGCCTGTCTGTGTGAATGTTTGCATAGATGCGCCGACAAGAGACTACTAGAGTCTCAGTGGCTAGAAGCAGAGATGTGACCTTGAGTCATTAATTTGATTGACAACGCCAATGACTCGCAACTTGACTCAGAATGACTTGATAAAAAACAGTTTATAGCAATAATTAAACTGCTCTAATCAAATCACATTCAATCTGTGGGTATGCATCTGGACATAATGCTTCTGTATCGGTGGGTCGGATGGTCGAGAGAGACGTGTCTCCGGCAGCAACAGCTTACAGGACGGCTACTTCGGTTAGAGGTGACGTATCTAACAGACATTACAAACAGAAAAGAAGCGGACAAAAACATGTATTTATTGTTTTAAAAGCTATTTATTGTCACTTAACAAAAAGAAAGGGTTTAGTTTACGAAGTTCCGTAAGGATTTCTTGTTTTTTTTTAAAAACTGGATAATACATTGCCAAAACGAATCCATTAACGTTAATCCTCCTGAAATAAAGATCAAACGGGTGTTGTTTGGTCACGTATAAACAACACTGTCACAGCGTCCTGTCTGCCGTTGGTTCTAAAGTCTCTACTAGCAGAGCACCCACAAGTTCACCAAGGGGAAAAACTAAAGCACTTTTTTTTAACGAACTGTAAAATATGTTTACACAACCCAACTAATCAGATTGTGTTTATTTTTGTACTTTTCTTCATTCAGCAGCATCATCTTAATTGTTAAGTAAAAGCTGTTTTGTGTATTAAAACACATACTTGGTGTCTTTTTCAGGACAGAAACACAACAAAATAAATGGAATGTAAATGTAAATTTAGTGACTTTTGACTTGACTTGGGCTTGCCCTGTCGTGACTTAGAACTTCACTTAGACTTGCCCTGTCGTGACTTGGGTCTTGACTCGGACTTGCCCTGTTGTGACTTAGGACTTGCAAAGTAGTAACTTGGTCCCTCCTCTGGCTAGAGGAGAGTATAGAGCATAGAGAGATATTTAGTGTGAGTCATTTGGTCAGATTCGTCTGCTGAGAGGGACTGACGATACGGTGAGTAAGAGAGCCAGCTTTTGGGCGACCAAGCCTCATCTTCTTTATGTTACGGTGTTTTGTTTTGAATTAACTTCCTGTTTTGTGAATGAGTATGAAGAAGCTCAATTTAAACTATGCCGTCAAGAAATGAATCACTTCTTCCTGACTCTTAAGTGATGTTATCATGGTTCGCCTGAAGAAAAATGGTAAACTCCAGGTCCAGGAGAGAATAATTATTCAGCTTCCAAATCCTGTAATCATCAAGAAACACTTTTTTCATTTCCCTCAAACTCCCCAATGTGAACATTCAGGAGAGTCCCTGGAGTCCGTTTCATTTGTAGTTTTGTTTATTTAGTTTATCAAATCATAACCTGCAGTGGACGATGACAGGCCCACGGCTGCGGCTTAGCTGCTGTCGGATCATCAGAATGAACTGTAAGATGCTTTCGATGGCGTTGACTGTTGGGACGCCGTGATCTGGCCACGAGGTGTAATTAAAATGCAGCACGTCCAGAGACTCATCCGCCTGCAGAGAGAGAGCACCATCATCAATGTATACAATCTCCAGATCTGTTCTGTATATGGCAAGCCGTTTTATCATTTAAACATTTGACCTGACTATCCGTAAATACATTTTAAGATAGGAATAAATCTTTTGTGACTAGTACTAAATATATTTTGACTAGGCGTAAATACATTTAGAGATATCTCCAATTATATTCCGACTAGTCGAAACTCATTTGAAGACATCCGCAAACTATTTAGAGATATCTCTAAATCATTTACCACTAGTCATAAATGTATTTGTAGATATCTACAATTATAATTTGACTAGCCACAAATTAATTAGAGATATCTCTAAATGAATTACGGCTAGGTAAAATATAATTGGAGATATCTCTGATTAATTTTATTTAAAGATATCTGCAAAACAGTTAGAGATATCTCTAAACAATTTGTGGCTAGTCAAATTATAATTGTAGATATCTACAAATACATTTATGACTAGTCGTAAATGATTTAGAGATATCTCCAAATAGTTTAGCGGATGTCTTCAAATGAGTTTCGACTAGTCGGAATATAATTGGAGATATCTCTAAATGTATTTACGCCTAGTCAAAATATATTTAGTACTAGTCACAAAAGATTTATTCCTATCTTAAAATGTATTTACGGATAGTCAGGTCAAATGTTTAAACGATAAAACGGCTTGCCATATTCTGCAACTCCTCTGACAACCAACTCCCTTAAACGAAGAACAGGCTCCAGGATTTGTCCATCATCTTTCACAATGTGTGTGCGCGTGTGTGTGCTCACGTATGTCAGTCTGAAGTTGCGGATAGACCACTCAGGTGATTCACTCTCCGTTAGCATCTCCACGCCGACTTCACCGTAGGTCACTGGCTCCTCAGTGAACGGCCAATAATGGTCACACTTGACCTGAAAAGAGAGAACTTGTGCTCAGACCCTAGCAGGGGATCAGGGGCAGTGGCGGTTTTAGGCACGGGCAAACGGGGCATTTTTCATGTCTAGTGGGGGGCGGCACACAAACTATTTCCATTGTTTGTGCTTATTTTGGCCACCGTAAATAGCCTGTGTTATCTACATATGTGTAGATAGATAGTTGTTGTTGTAGATAGTTGTTACTCTGTTATGTCTCAAAGCTTATAATTTGAGGCTGTAAATTAACCAATGAGCTTATTGTTCCTTAGATGAGATTACATTAAATGAGGATCATTTTTTTACCCAAAGTTGTACAGTAACGAAAAACGTGTTTTTTTTTTTTAGTTGGGGGGTGGCACATGAGTAAGTCTTGTCCAGGGCCCTGTTCCATGTAGAACCGCCACTGATCAGGGGATACCCATCATATGGTCATCAGAATGGTTAAGCCGCATGTGAAGCAATGTTCAGCAGTCGTCAAACCCCCTCTTGAGATGAGACGTGAAGAAATGCTTATGCTCACCCGCCGCCTCTCGCTGCACTGCGTCAGCATGACGATGATCTGAGATTTCTGCTGCATCACCATCTGCCAAAAATCGTTCCTGGTGTCCGGCAGTGGTCCCTGAGTGGCGATGTACTCCTGCGCCGAGTTATAGCCCTGAACACAGGAAACATTCACTCTGAGCTGCAGCGCAATGATAGCGTAACTCAACGAAAACTCGCCTCTTACTGCTGAATGGCCATAACTGGAATGCGCTACTAAATTATATCCAGGCCATAAACACAGATTTTTGTGTAGTTACTGTGATTCATTCAACTGAAAGCGCTTCCTGTTTGGATGTTTGTACTGTTGCTGAATAATCAAAATAATCCCTTTATACCATAACAGTCAGCACTTAACCACTTTCAGCCTGCTAAGCATTATGGGTTAAATTTGACAATATGCTCTTCTAAAATCGAACAGAAAACATTCTCCAGGGACTTTTATTTAGACTGTGTTTGGAACAAAGGTATAACCCAGGGGTGTACAAAGTCACTCCTGGAGGGCCGGTGTCCCTCCTGGCTTTTATTCCGGCCCTGCTTCAGTACAAAAGCTGGCAGCTTTAAACAAACCAAGCGAAGCTAAACTAGTAGAATCTGTTGTGTTTCATGAATGTTGCAACAAACTGTGCTGGGCTGCGACCCTCCTTTGCCCACCTCTGCTCTAACCCTCTGCTTTCCTTTGGGGTGTGCAATAGGAGGCGACCGATCATGCTGTTCATTAACTGACCACAAGAGGCTGACTCCAGAATTGAGCAGGCCAGGTCCCCATAGTATCATGTAGCTCCCTGTTTAAATTCAAATTGTTGTTTTTTCCCACATGCCTAAAACATATACCCCAGATAAATTATTCTAAATTGCCCACTTTAACATAAATACAATTTGAGCAAAATTTAGCGATTCAATATGGCTTCTATCAAATATTTACGTACTCACAACTTTACTTTCGCGATTTTGTCACAGAAATCTTATTCGTACAAGAACTAATCTCCATTTGGCTCCTCTTTCTGTGAAGCTGCTTTAAAGTGTGATGGGAATTTTTCTATGTAATACCTCCATCTAGTGGTCATATTGAGAAATGTAATTTGAGAAACTTTTGAGAGCACACGTCATACTTAAGTACCGCCCCATGAGGAGATAAGAAGGTGATAAAGCTCTTTGCTCTTCTCTCTGGACCCTCTCTCTTTCGCTGATCTCTCTCGGACTCGACTCTCTTGGGTCAGTCTCTTTCTTTCTCTCTTTTTCTTTCTTTCTCTTCTTTTCTAACTCTATATATTCTTTTTCCTTCTTTTTCTTCTTTTCTCTTCCGACGCTCGTTTATACTTTTAATAGGCTTGCGTTAGGATTATGCGCTAAACCACGTTCTTCTTCCACGTTGTAGTCACGTGTGTAGGAAATGCGTTGAGACTGTTAAATCTTCGTAATAAATAGCCGCATTTGCTGTGTTCTCTCTCAAACGGTCTCCAGTGTTCATTATCAATTGAGAAGGTGTATTTTTACCATAACAAAAGGTATCCAGCTAAAAACATCGAAAAACCATTTTGCATTTATTGAAGTTGTAGGCTTACATTTTTGCTACATGATGGGTGTGATTTTTTTTGAGTGAAAGCGATTTATTGTATATAACAGGTTGAAACTTTCAGCCAATCAGGTATCTTAGCTATAAACGCATCCTGCCAGAAATGTTCAATTTGAGGGGGAAAACCCCCCCCATCGGAAACCTATCGGTGACAATGTTATACGCAGTCAGTGTTTAGGACATACACAACTTTGTATTTCTTTTCTCCACGTTACAGACATTGGGAAACATAAGCAGGACTTGTATTAGTTTAGAAACATCAACACTCATGTCAGCATATCAAAGCATTGTGCTGTAGCTGAAATATAATGAGTCATTGAATATTTTTTATTTTGTGTCAACCTTGCGAACGTGAGAGACAGAACCTTTGTATGTGAATCACAAGCAGGACATGATTGAGCCAAACGCGAAGACAAGAGCACAAAGGCAGATAGATGATTTACTCACTGGAATATAGTTAGCGTTGATGTAGTCTGAACCTTCATCGTTGTGCAGAGAAATGAGCTTCACTCGACTGAAATCATCTGTCAATAGCAAACAAACAAAACACGAGTGAATGGCGTAGCATGTAGGTTTGTAAAAGTAACTTGATTTTTAGTTTGAAGACTAAATATATGCTGGCTATGTTTAGGAAAGTTTGAAAAACCTTGAAGCTGTTGAAAACCGAAGTGTAAACATCAGAAAATGTGAGCATGATGCTAACATGAATTAGCGTGTCGCTATCATGACTTGCAGATTTAGTTGATTTTAGCATGACTAAGTGTAATGCTACTAACATGTATTAGCATGATGCTAACGTGACTTACTGTGTTGCTAGCCTTCATCACCTTCATCACCAGGAATTAGCACCATGAGGTACAATAACGCTAGCATATTTTTCATGATGGTAACACGAAATAGCCTCATGTTTGCCTAAATGAATGTAATAACCATAAGGACAACATGCTTTATACATGACTTACACAAATTACCATAATGCTACTACATTCCATTATGCTGCAATAATAAGCAGGTAGCTAACGATGTATAAACGTTTATTTAATTGAAAGATGTGTTAATCCAATGTGACTTACATGGTTATAAAGGAAACATTTGCGTTTAGCATGACAACACTTTAGCATTGTTAAAGCTATACGTGCTCACAAATCCACAAGAAAGGTAGCTTAATTATCATTTAAATGTTGTTAGCTTGATCTTGCATTTCATTAATATGTTTCTATCATGATGAGATCCTTAGCATGATGTCTAGATGCTAATACAGACAGTGCTTAGCGTGTTCTATGGTGTCCAGTAAACTGTGTGCTGTAAGTGAAATCACAATAAAAGGCTGTAAAATGGATATAATAAATGCTTTAAGATGCTAGAATGTCCTTTAAAGTCATTCATAATTAAAAACCACGAAAGCAGGGAGACGACCTGGGCTAAGGACTCGATACACAGTGGTTAGGTCATGACTACACAATCCCATGCTAGCATACTAGTTGGTAGCCACATGCAAGGTATACATTATAGTAAACAAAAAGAAATCTTGGAAGAAGACTACACAGTACATTCAATTTGATCTACTTTTTTCTGTATTCTTCTGTGGTTTAGAGGTAAACAAGCCACAAGTGTATCAGCCAATCAGGTCAAGCGTATGCAAAGAGTGACAGAACAGAACAGTGAATCCTAAAGTGGCATTAGTTTTATTGTTGAATGTAACATTATTTTAAGGAGTTTGTTAATTGAAATACTAATATAATTAAATGCTAAAATGGTTTTATAAATATTACTTTTTTCACAAAACTATGACGTTATGCACTCTTCAAGTGCAGGTTCGGACAGGGTTTACCAGTCACTCACAGGGCAGGATGTTGGTGTAGCGGTTCTTGGGTCTGTTGACTGGCAAATCGGCAGCTTCATGAGACAGATCCAGACCCACGCTCTTCAGCTCCTGCAGAAAACACATCATGAATGCTGTCTGCATGTGTATGTGTGGGGGTGCATCTGTGTGTGTGCGAGTGGGCGTTGTGTGTGTTACCTCAAACTGCAGTGAGAACTTGTACGCTGAGTCTTTGCACATGTCCTTGAGGTAAACCTCAAAATCACTGAGCTGAACAGGACTGAACACAGAGAAATCATCATCAGCATCATCATCATCATCACCACCACCACCACCAACACTGATTCTCAGAAGGCATGAGTCTGGTTTACCTGCTCAGTTTCCTCTTCTTCAGGGCAGTTTTGCTCCTGTGGGTTGAACAGAGTCAGAAAAGAGTTCAGCTCACATCTCATAATCACTACCGGAGCAAGCCCAGGCTCAGGTAGGAGCCTATACCTCCTCTCACACCCTCAAACAAAATTTTTATTGATAGAATGTGTTTTTTTGAGGTGTGGCTATGATGGAATCACTTTCTCTCCATTGTTTTAGAAGCTCTACTTTCCTCACTTCTCTTTTTGTTCTTCAGGATCTTCTCCTGAGCTCTACAAGAGAGTTTGGGGATACATCTGTGCAGTGCATCAAAGTCAGCTGGAGTGAGGGATCAGGAGCATCTGAATAGGATGTACCCGTGGAGGTGCTATCTGTGACATGTAACTGTGTTCATGCTGCGCTGATGCTTTTACTTACCAGGGATTAATATAAAAGGCCAAAAGATAGTCAGTCCAAAGGCAGGACGGCAGAAGCGTGAGGAACGCAAAGAGACTCCTGTGCCTGAAGCCCACAAACACACCAACGCACAGAGAGAGAGAGAGAGAGAGAGAGAGAGAGAGAGCACAGACACAAAAGACAGAGGAGTGAAAGGAGGGGACAAAACATGGAGCTCCGTTAGTCATCGTGGCACTCTCTCTCTCTCTCTCAAAGATGATTGATTAGCATCTGACAGATCGATGAATGCAGCATGCAATGAGCTTCAGTGAGTGACATAAGCATGGTCATGTGATTTGTTTCAAATTAAGGGAAACTGACCTGGAAAATCTAAACTGATAAAATCGTAAAAACCAAGCCGGTTTTACTAAAAAGGTTGTATTATTGGGAGAGACTACTAGTATATCTGAACCAGAACAATCTCAAAGAAGTAATCATTTGGTTGGGATCTAGACAAATGTGACAAATCACTCTCCGGTCTCTTGTTTGTTTACCTCATTTACCCACAAAGTTATCACCGAAGCACAGATTATTTAATAAGCATCTGGCTGTTGCTGCAGGTGCATAGCTGAAGATGCAGAATAATGCAAGAGACATGTTCTGCTGTGCTTTTGGTGTCTACATTGTGTGTTCACTAACTTCATTCATACCACAGTCATTCGCGGGTTAATAAAGCGTTCTAAAGGATCAACAAATATAACACGAGTTCTGAAAACACATGAGTTTACATGGTTTTAAAACATTGCATGTCTTTGTATAATACAATGAAGTTGTAAAAAAAAAGCTAAGTATGATTGATTTCAAAAATGAAGTTTTGCAACCTAACCTGAAAAAATGGTATGAATAAATAAATAATCAGGTATTTTTTAAAACTAAGCTGGTACTATTTAAAAAAAAAACTAAGCTGGAAATTATTATCAAAAACAAAAACAAAGTAGTAAAAGGGTGAAAAATTACCAAGAATTTTTGTATTTAAACTGATAGATTCAAAAAGGAATTTTTGATACCTAATCTGGCAAAATAATAATAAAAAAAACTAGTCAAAATGAAAAAAATAAAATAATCAGGTTTCTTTTAACTAAGCTGATAAAATTGCAAAAAAAACCCAAACAAAAACAAAACAAAACACTAAACTAGTACCGGTAATTATTTTCAAAACCAAAACTGCTAAAATGATGAAAACCGACCAGGAACATTCACATGACAGATTTACATTTACAATAAAGTTTGAAACCTAATATGTAAAATTAATCACAAAAAAGCTTGTCACACTGAAAAATACAACAATTTTTTAAACTTTGTTTTTAAAACAAAACTGCTAAAATTGAACAGAAAGACAACTAAACTGAAACTGTTTAAAAACAAAGTTGGTAAAATGGTGAATATTACAAATTTTACACTAAACTGTTAGATTAAAAAAAAAAATCTTTAAACCTAGTCTGGTACAACAACAACAACAACAACAGCAATAATAATAATAATAATAATAATAATAATAATAATAATAATAATAATAATAATAATAATAAATAAGCTGGTTAAATTTAAATAAATAAATAAATAATCTGGTAAAAAAAAATTAAACAGAGATGCTAAAAATAAAATAAAAAAAATCAAGCTGGCAATTGTTTTAAAAACTGTAAAGTTGGTAAAATAAAAAAATAAGCTGGTAAAGGTTTCGAACTAAGCGGGTATGTATTAGAAAAATCTAAGGTAAATAAAAAAAAACCTGAACTGGACAAATGTTTAAATATAAGCTGAAAACTGAGCTGCTAAAATAGTGGATGACATTTGTGGTTTCAGTGTAGCCTCTGGGTTTCAGAGAATAATTACTAACTAGATTTTAAAGTTTGCACGCAAACTTAGATATTGGCTTGTGTTGGTGCCGTTAATACCTATTTTTTATGTTGTCAATTCCGCAACAATAACATAATCCAACACCAATGTCTCTATGATTCTAATAAGCTGAGATAGGTACATGCAAAACTGGTTGCTATGGTAACCTGTCTGGTTGCTATGGAGGGGTCAGTGACCTAACATATTGTTCCCCATGTCAATACGAGTAAAATACATCAACCCCCATGTCTCTATGACTTTCCTAAGCTGAGATAGAGATTTGCCATATTGGTTGCTATGGTAACCAGTCTGGTTGCTATGGAGGGGTCAGTGACCGAACACATTGTTCCCCATGTCAATACATCAACCCCCATGTCTCTATGACTTTCCTAATCTGAGATAGAGACATGCCATATTGGTTGCTATGGTAACCAGTCTGGTTGCTATGGAGGTGTCATTGACATAATATAATGATTCAGCTGTCACTATGGGTGAAGCTTACCAACCCCCAAGTCTCTAGCATTTTCCTAAGCTATGATAGAGATATGGCAATTTAGTTGCTATGGTAAACAATTTGGTTGGTATGGAGGAGTCAGTGACATCATGTTGTAATCTACTTTCCATTTAGAATAGTATAAAGCAACCCCCATGTCTCTACTGTATGATATTTGATTTTTGACATCGAAAGTTATGTCAAAAAGTGGGTGTGGCTTAATTATTTTATGTTAATTCACAAGCAATGATTGGCTGGATAAGTGATTTGCTTCTTTATTTCTAGTATGACTTTCCAGTGTCAATCAATTACAGAAGCTCTTTTACAATAGGATCTATGGGATTCATGCTCCATTCATTTCAATGGGCCATTGAAAGTCTATGAGACACCTTTGACCTACTTATTTGAAATCAGCTGCACCTGCTGGAGTTATCAACTGCCAGATTTTGAAATTGCTGAAAAGAATTTCCCAGCCATGCCTCAAACAAATAAAGATTATAGAAGAACCGTGAGACATATCGAAACGATTCCTTATTTATCAGAAGCAGAAGACCCTAACGAAGAGAATGCTGTAAATTTTGTGAAGCTGTGATAAAGTTACATAGCCTTTGATTGAGATTTTAAACAGCTTCTGGCAGAATTTTTGAATGGAGGTGAATGGAGCAATTATGTGGAGTTCCTGTGTTTTTTTTTTTATAAAATTGCACCAAGTGAAAGAGGACAAAAATCTCTACCATTTAGATATAAAATGTGTGTGTAAAGGTTACTTTTTAGTAACGAAAACAAGTATCAACAAGACTGAGCTTGCTCTAAGTTAGAGTGGGCGATGACATCACCACTCTAGGGCCCCCATAGGGAACTTGGCCGATTTTTGGGCCGAAATGTATGATTTTACAGAAACCGCTGGTCAAAGCTGAATCAGGATTTTTTCATATGTTTCTGACTTTAATGAAATGAAAGGACCGACCATGGCTTGAACATAAAAAAAAGAGCTTCATTCTATCCCTGAGCTGCTCTCGACCCTAGCAAAAAACTATTGATATCAAAGCTCTTAATGATGCTCTTTAGACCAGTTTTAGAAGTGGCCTGCGGGTGATGGCATCAGCTAATTTCAAATATGCATGAGTTTAACACTCTGACTGCAAACAATCTGCTTTAGTGAACTGCACGTCTCAGACACACAGGCACGGACACACACAAGATAAAGTTAATGGTGTGTTGAAAGCAAATCATGTGGTGTACTTGTCAACATCAGCCAATGAGAAGACAATGTGAGTGGATTGACAGCCACAGTCTGCCTTTACTGACCCTCTTTAAGCTCTTATATTAATCACGTTGAAATGCTCAAATGTTTGTGTCTGATAGACTCGTACCAGTTGTATGGCAGCTTTCCATCGCGCTCAAAGGAGGCGAAGTTGACAAATGTTTCAGCACCACACTCCCTGAAACACACACAAGGTCATGATTTGGATGTTGTACAGGTGAGATCTGTGAAGTTCTCGCTGTCCTAGCTCTCATCAGAGCCAGATGAATAAAGAAAGATATTATGAGAACAGAGAGAAACGATCAAGTCCCTTCACATTAGGCTCAAGCATCATCTGAATCATTTCAGTGCATATATATTTGGTTGATGGAAAAATATTCTAGAAAGAAGAGTGTGTCTCACCGGCTAAGCTCCATGTGTTTTTTGCGCAACACCAGCAGGAAGAGCAGCAGCAGACTGACCAGTAACACACTGAGCACCGCCAACGCAGAGATGGCTGCCACACTGGGGTTCAGCTCTCGCTCTGCACACATCAGGAACACAAACAGTTGAATAAATAACAAAGGGGATAGAATGAAACTTCCTGTGAGCTAAATACAGTTATTGATTCTGAGCTTGTCATTCCGAAGATCATTCATTTTAAGTAAACTAACATTCTGTGTTTCAGTTTCATCGTCCAAACCTCCAGCGCTTTACTGAACAGTATTTCAGTTTCACTGTCCAAACCTCCAGCTCCATACTGAAGTGTTTCAGTGTTACCGTCCAAGCCTCCAGCTCTATACTGTACAGTGTTTCAGTTTCACTGTCCAAACCTCCAGCTCTATACTAAAAAGTGTTTCAGTTTCACTGTCCAAACTTATAAGGTACAGTCCCTTGCACACCTCCAGTGCTGATGGTGACGTGCACTGCTTCACTGCTGCTGCTGAAGCTGCTGCTCCTCACACTGCAGTTGTAGATGGTGGAGGCTTTCAGGCCTGTGACAGTCAGAGTGTGAGCTGCAGTGACCAGAGGTTCCCGGAGCTTCTGCACAGAGAAACACTCATGAGAGACTGAAAAAACTTCAGAGCCTAAATCTGAAAACCATGAAGTCACCTTCTCCTCTTTGCTGGACCTGCAAGAGATCAGATAGAAGTCTGCCACACCCTGCTCGGTCCATACGAGTGTAATGCTGGAGTCTGAGGCATTCACAGCAAGCAGAGAGCGCGGAGCAGCCGGATCTGTGCACACAGTCAGAAACAGGTAAACGAATCAGCACGTAACACCTTCATCACGATCACAAGAGAGACAGCACACACTGCCCAAATGTGAGGGATCACACCTATCTTGAGCAGGTGTGGAGCGGAAGTGTTGCAGCTCCTCTCCGTGCAGGCTGTGATGGTCAGGTTGTAGATGTCACCCGGAGGAAGAGCCAGAGACGCCTTCATCACACTGCGAGGAACCTGAAGAGCACACTCATCTGAAAGATTCCTCGTGATGTTGAGATGTGTTACATGTGTGAGACTCACATCTGCGGTATAACGTCTCCTGCTCCCCTTCCTGGCCTCGGCCACGACGCGCCAGTGCAGCAGACGTGAGTGTGTGAAGTCGGTGAACAGATCTCCGTATGTCCAGCGTACGAACACACTGCCGTCAGAGACATCCACAGAGGACACAAGCGGAGCCTCCGGAGCTGATACACGCAGACACACTCTTAGGTCACCTCCAGAGCGAGGCTAGTGCGGTTTGAGAGGGTCTGTACCTGTGATGAAGCTGACGGTGGAGGAGTCGCAGCAGCTGAGCACCGGCTCACCCCAGGTCACCATCGTCACCCGGAAGTTATAGAACCAGGCAGGAAGTAGATCCGTCACCCGCTGCAGAGAATGAAGATTTTATTAAGAAGAGTCTATTCAAGGGCCACTCTACAGGATGAGAGGGTGGAGCTGCAAGTGTTCATGATGCCACCAGGTTTAAAGAAGGTGGAGCCAGTGAATGCACTGCAAAACATTCTGCAACTTCTGTGATGAACCCCCACTACGAGTTAAACACAGATCCAAGTTTCTGTTTCTCCATGCACTGTTTCTTTCTACATCGGTCAAATTAACGAGAGCTTGACGAATCACAAACAGTCATAGACACTGAGGATCTGCTCTTCCACTTCCTTCAAAGCTAAGGTTTGTCGCAATGCACTAGAGACAATCAGAAAAGTTGAGAGGTTTTACTTTCTTTTTTTTCTGTGTAAATCCACTGGCTGCATAGAAAATAACTGGTACAGTAACGGGAAGTAAAGCATACCACTGAGGCAATGAGCGATGCCGTGGCGGCGATCTCATAGTAGGTGCTCCACTGGGAACTGTGTGTGGCAGAGTTGAAGAAGAACGTCTGCAGAATGTACTTCCGGAAGGCCACGCTGTACGGTCGGCGCCAGCTCAATACCACCGCAGAGGGGCCGAGTGGATACACCACCAGATCCCGAACACCTGTCGGCTCTGATGCACACAAGCACGCACACACGTCAATAAATCAAGTTATACTTATTACGTGTGCAGTGGTAATGAGTACACTCCCTTATGAACAAAAAAGAAAAAATTAACAAAAGAACAATTTCCAGCACTTCTTTAATTCTATAACACGAAATTAAGGTTAATAATCTAACTTAGAGCACAGACTTATCGAAGCAAAAATGAACACAACCCGCAAATAAAAAATGACAAAGTTGGCGTCAACATCAATCTTCTTCCATTCTTCAAGAAGAACCTCTTTGAGAGCCTGGACGCTGGATGGAGAGTTGCTCAACTTGAATTCCCCACATGTGTTCGATTGGGTTCAGATCAGGTGAAATACAATCACCATTCAATCACTTTCACCCTGTTCTTCTTCAGAAATGCAACAGTAGCTTTAGATGTGTGTTTTAGATCATTGTTGTGTTATAAAAGTGCAGGTGTGATGACAGCATCTTCTTCAGTATTGAGCAGTTCATTGTTGAGTTCATGATACCATCAATTAAATGCAGCTCCCCAACACCAGCAGCCCCACATAAGGACTTTTTCTTTGAAATCCTCACCTTTGCGACGCCAGTCAGTTTTTAACCATTAGTTATAAAAAACAGTGATCTTTGTCTATCTTTTTCAATATGGACACTAGCAAAGTCTTGGTATGCTTTTTTGTGCATGGGCTTTAGGAGAGGCTACCTTCGTAGACGATACCCAGGCATGCCATTCGTAACAGGAAACGGTGGATAACTAATACATTTGTGGATTTTATGTTGGAAGAAATTATTTCATTTCTCAGATTTTGTGACATTTTTCTTCCATGGGGAGCCATTGCTGCCCTATGAAATGGAAAGGGCTTGTTTTTATTAGTTACCTGTCTGCTGGACACCTCTTAAACGGGGGGGTATTATGCAAAATCTACTTTATTGAGCTTTATGTTGTGTTTTAATGTCAGTCCCACATTAAAAACGCACCAGAATCATGACTGAATCATTCATGTATATTCATGTAATCCTTGAATCTCCAGCGGTAGACATTGTGGGGGGCTAAAACGCTCTGTTTTGGGAAGCCTCAGCCCTATCGCCTAGCTCCGCCTCTGTCCCCCGTCTGCTGCTGCACCGCTCTTCCCCCTCCAGCTCCGGCAAAGATTTCGTAGCTAAATAAAGCTTATGTGTTATTTCATAGCAAAACATAGTTTCATTATGATGCATATTTTTAATTTCCTAGTTGCCACAAATGTTTCAAATGTTGCCACAGAATGGTGTAAATTTACAAGAGGATATTTACCAAGCAGACACGTCTTGAAAAAGTCTCTGTACTTGCTCTGGTTCCAACGAAAACTCACTTTCTGGGTCCGACGTAGGAGCATGTGCATAGGCTTGTACAATATCCTCCGTTGCCATTTTGCAAAAACACGATTTTAATGTTTTTACTATGAAAATGTGGCAGCGCTCGGAAAATGAAAACAGTGGCAGCGCGCATGGAGTGTGACGCACTGAAGGGGGCCGGTCGGATAGAAGGAGGGCAGCTCTTAAAGAGACAGATGAATATCAGGGCGTTACACGCAGCCAAGATGCCAAGTCAAATTTCTATGAGATTGTTTATGACAAATACAGCGATTAGAATACAACTGTAGGTAAAATTGTTACTTGAGTGTGCTATAAAACGACACTATATGCCTGAAAAACCCCTTTAAATGAATGTTTAGACTCACCTCGTGGTTAAACCCCTGTTAATTAGAATTGTGTAGTCTTAAGTGTGGCTTAAGGCTATACTTGGGTTGTACTCATTTTTGCTACATGGGATTGAATGAATTTTTTAGGAAAAACACTTTTTTTGTCTGTGCGAATGAACAAATCCTGTTTGAAATGAATGGCCCATATTTGTGGGAGTATTTTGAAATTGTTGAATCTGAAATGTAGTGGAATCATAAAAAGTTTCCTCTCTAGAAATGAATGTATAGAATGAAATACATAAACACTTCACATTGTTCATTAGAACAATGAACTGAGAAAACAAAAAGGACTGGACTTTTTCACACTGCGGCCCGCAATCTATTTCTGAGCTTAACTCTGGATAAGATTATTATTTGCAAGTGTGAAAGCAACCATTCAGCTCCTGGGACCTGTTCCTGAGAAAACTTGTGGCTCATGTGGCTCAAAAGAGGAAGCTGCCTGCATTTCCGATGTGGCTTAAGTACTATTCAACAAACAAACGAACTCTGCACTCGGCAAGTAAAGAAGTAATAAACTCATTCCTCTGTTTTCCTTGCTTTCATCCAAAGAGTGGCCATTTCTCACTTTCTAAACTGCACAGAAATGTGTTCAAATAAAGGCTCTGAGGGAAGCCATCGTTTTTAAGATTCAACCGAAACATCGCGTCCCCTCCATGTCACACCCTTTATGACACGAGAGACTTCTTCCTTTACATAAAGACAATGTAAATACGTGACTTTGCTCGAGAACCGATCAGCAATCAAGGCCTCTAGACACCGATCTGAATTGAGATCCACATGAATCTTCAGATGGCTTCTCAGCAGAGTGCTTTTCATCTGGGTTGAGGGGCTATTGATGCAATGATGCTCCCTGCCTGAAGATGGCGGTACAACAGATGCACTCCACACCACACAGGGAAACAGGAAAGAAGAAGACGACAACAGAAAAGAACTCTGTAGAGGCCTTTAGTGTGAAAACAAATCTACTGGGGGGTTGAGGAGGGGGAGAAAACTGCTCGGACGGTGAACCTCAGTGTGAAAGAGCCCTTAAGATACGTGTTGCTTTCGCCAACACACATTTAAACATTTTATCGTTTCATTTGAGAGGGATGGGTTCACTTGAGACCATCCAGCGTCACCGTACATTCCACTAATGAAACTCTGTGACAGCACCATGCTGAGGTGAGGTAAAGAGAGGCGACTGACCAATGTCGATGATGACGGGCTGGGAGGCGGGGCTGACCAGCGGCCCGTTGGTGTGATAAACCACCACCCGGTACTGAGCACCTGGCGTCAGTCCACTGATGATTTCACTGCTCACATTCTCCTATCAGAGCGAGTCACATGATCACCAGACAGAATTGGGATAATTTGTAGGATGTTTCAATTTGCTGCTACTGACCTGGCTGCAGTAGTGCGTCTCCATGCGGTGGGCGGGGCTAGGCCTCAGACAGGTGAGTGACTGCACCGAGATCAGGCTGCTGTTATACTTGTGTTCTGGAGCTGCCCATGTGACCAGAGCAGAGCTGGGGTCCAGCAGCTTCACACTGACGGCCCGTGGTGCATCCAGAGGTTGAGGCAGACAGTCGCCTCCATGAGCTAACATTCATAGAGAAGGACAGACATGAGCAGTGTAGGCTGAAGGTCTCTAGGAAGCGTGGGAAGCTGTGTACTTACTGAGGTAGAAGATGAAGCCAGTGTGCGTGGAGCTCTCTCTGGCTGCACAGTCTCCAGATGAGCTGAGCGTCGTCACTCGAACCTCATACACTCCTGGCTCAGAGAGCTCGGTGAAGAACTCATGCGTGCTCACATCCACGGTTGCCCTTTCGGAGGCATTTCCTAGAAAATTAAAGTGATCTGCTTAGTTTTCTTACATGAGATCCCTTGAGGAGGTGCAAGCACTCATTAATAGAACGAACCATGGCGGATGTATACGTTGAATCCATCATGTGCGGTTGTTGGTGGAGGCGGTTGCCAGCGGAGCTCCAGCAGAATTGGCGTTAGCATCGTGGGCATCACACTGGGCTCAAAGCTAACCACATCCATAGCTGAACCCGGCTCATTCGAGTCCTCGTATTCAGGCACTACTGCATTCACAAACTCCTCCCCTTCCTCCTGCATAGGGGTGGAGCTTGTGCTAGGCTCCACCCACATAGCATCTGTGCTGTTGTTCTGAGTTGTGTTTTCATAGAAGTGTTCATTAGCAGTGGTGAGGTTTTTAGAGTCGTCCAGATGTGTTTGTGTAATCTCCACTAGCTCCTCCTCTTCCTCCTCTGCTGAGGGAAGGTCTCGAACCCGCCGCAAGAGTGATGCATTGTGGGAAGGCTTCAGAACAGCACTGTACAGTTGGGTTCCTGGTGTTCCTCTTCCAGAGTTGAGACGCAGGATCCTCAGGGACACATTTAGAGGAGCGTTTGGCACTGGACAGAGAGCAGACAGTTATAACATCCCAGCAGAAGCTCTGCGAGGGGTCAACCTCTCATCTGCTGAGAGAGCATCAATAATTCACAGCTCAGACGTGGGTTCAGTCAAACCCACGGCTAATTAAAGGTCAATGAAAGGTGTGAAAGTGGGGTGCTACCGGTGCGGTGGTGCTGAGGATCATGGGTGATGTCACTGCAGCTCAACACTGTGCTCCCATTCTCCAAAGCCTCTGATATCAGCTGGAAGGTGATGTTTGTGTAACACACTCCCGGCAGCCAGTGTTTGAAGACTGTCTTACCATGCTGGAAGTCTGGAGAGAATTATAGTTAAAGATATCTCGTATTATCTTTCAGAATTAAAAATTTATGGAGAGGAAAACCTAGACCACACCAGATGTAAGGTATGTAAGGTAGTGGTACCTTTATAGAGCACATAGCGCCGCTGAGAACCCTCTGAGAAGCTGATGTTCACTCTGCTGTAGACGTTTCTTTCTGGAGAGTGAATGTGAAACACCACAGCAGTCTCTGGAGACACAGAGTAATCCCACAGCTCCACACTCTCCAGAGGAAGAGGCTCTGCACACAGACAGCTGATCAGTGATTCCAGATTCAGTGGAGTCAGATAACATCAGCAGCTGCATATGAATATGATTTTCATTATTATTGAGTTGGTATTGTAATAAATGCCTCTGGTAATGAAGGTATATTATTATCACTGGTAATGAGTGATGATTTTGACCAGTAATGAGGGTAATAGTTGTGATTCTTCCAAGTATTTAGGGCTATGAGTATGATTCTCACAGATCATGGGTGTTTTTTCTGGTAGTTAGAAACAAGAATGTGATCATTAGAGCTTTAAAAAAAGATATATTGTACGCTGGCTAGAAAAATACTGAAAGGGCCGTTGTAAACAAAAGAATGTTTGAAACGTGTTTTATTTTAGTGGGATAACGCTAAAGCAAAAACAGTTAGTGTACATCATGATGCATTGTTTGTATTTTGTTTGTCAATGACATACCCCAGTTATAGTGTTCTCTCAGTAAGGCAGAGATAAGCTCTCGTGCTTCACCATAATCATTGCGTTTAAATTCACACAGGAGCTGTCACGTTCTTCTTGGAAACCATTTCCATCTCAGTGTTTCCATATTTCCTTTGACTCACATGCTACACTGTGTGAGAGTCAATTACAGGTGTGAACACAGAAACAGTGACGGTGAGTTAGTGGGGTGAGTGTGCAAGAGAGATTCTTAAAGGTGATGAGTGTGATTCGAACAAGTGATGAGTGTGATTCTCATGGGTGATGAGTGTGATTCCAACTGGTGATGAGTGTAATTTTTACGGGTGATGAGTGTGATTCCAACTGGTGATGAGTGTGATTCTCACAGATGATGAGTGTGATTCAAACTAGTGATGAATGTGATTCTCACAGGTGATTAGTGTGATTCAAATTAGTGATGAATGTGATTCTTACAGATGATGAGTGTGATTCTCACAGGTGATGAGTGAAATTCTCACTGGTGATTAGTGTGATTCTCACAGGTGATGAGTGAAATTCTCACTGGTGATTAGTGTGATTCTCACAGGTGATGAGTGTGATTCTCACTGGTGATTAGTGTGATTCTCACTGGTGATGAGTGTGATTCTCACTGGTGATGAGTGTGATTCTCACAGGTGATTAGTGTGATTCTCACTGGTGATGAGTGTTTCAAACTGGTGATGAATGTGATTCTCACAGGTGATGAGTGTGATTCTCACGGGTGATGAGTGATTCTCACGGGTGATGAGTGTGATTCTCACAATTGATGAGTTAGATTCTCACTGGTGATGAGTGTGATTCAAACTGGTGATGAGTGTGATTCTCACAATTGATGAGTTAGATTCTCACTGGTGATGAGTGTGATTCTCACAGGTGATGAGTGTGATTCTCACTGGTGATGAGTGTGATTCAAACTAGTGATGAGTTAGATTCTCACTGGTGATGAGTGTGATTCTCACAATTGATGAGTTAGATTCTCACTGGTGATGAGTGTGATTCTCACAATTGATGAGTTAGATTCTCAATGGTGATGAGTGTGATTCACACTGGTGATGAGTGTGATTCTCACTGGTGATGAGTGTGATTCTCACTGGTGATGAGTGTGATTCAAACTGGTTATGAGTGTGATTCTCACAATTGATGAGTTAGATTCTCACTGGTGATGAGTGTGATTCTCACTGGTGATGAGTGTGATTCAAACTAGTGATGAGTTAGATTCTCACTGGTGATGAGTGTGATTCTCACAATTGATGAGTTAGATTCTCACTGGTGATGAGTGTGATTCAAACTGGTGATGAGTGTGATTCTCACAATTGATGAGTTAGATTCTCACTGGTGATGAGTGTGATTCAAACTAGTGATGAGTTAGATTCTCACTGGTGATGAGTGTGATTCAAACTGGTGATGAGTGTGATTCTCACTGGTGATGAGTGTGATTCTCACAATTGATGAGTTAGATTCTCACTGGTGATGAGTGTGATTGTCACAGGTGATGAGTGTGATTCTCACTGGTGATGAGTGTGATTCTCACAGGTGATGAGTGTGATTCTCACTGGTGATGAGTGTGATTCTCACTGGTGATGAGTGTGATTCTCACTGGTGATGAGTGTGATTCTCTCTGGTGATGAGTGTGATTCTCACAATTGATGAGTTAGATTCTCACTGGTAATGAGTGTGATTGTCACAGGTGATGAGTGTGATTCTCACTGGTGATGAGTGTGATTCAAACTGGTGGTGAGTGTGATTCTCACTGGTAATGAATATGATAATAACTGTTGAGGAGGGTAATTTTTGATGGTGATCTATGTAATTCTAACAGACAAAGAACATTTACCAGATCGTACCAGGGGAATGAGCATGATTTTCACTGGTGACGAGCATGAAGAGTCTGATTCTAACTGGTTGCGATGAGCATGAGGAATGTGATTCTCACTGGTGATGAGCATGAGGAGTGTAAGCTGAGTGTTATTGGCACTAGTGATGGGCATGCGAAGTGTGAACTGAGTGTTATTCTCACTGGTGATAAGCATGCGGAGTGTGATTCTCACTGGTGAAAAGCATACGGAGTGTGATTCTCACTGGTGACGAGCATGCGGAGTGTGATTTTCACTGGTGAAAAGCATACGGAGTGTGATTATCACTGGTGACGAGCATGCGGAGTGTGATTCTCACTGGTGATGAGCATGCGGAGTGTGATTCTCACTGGTGATGAGCATGCGGAGTGTGATTCTCACTGGTGATGAGCATGCGGAGTGTGATTCTCACTGGTGATGAGCATGCGGAGTGTGATTCTCACTGGTGATGAGCATGCGGAGTGTGATTCTCACTGGTGACGAGCATGCGGAGTGTGATTCTCACTGGTGATGAGCATGCGGAGTGTGATTCTCACTGGTGATGAGCATGCGGAGTGTGATTCTCACTGGTGATGAGCATGCGGAGTGTGATTCTCACTGGTGACGAGCATGCGGAGTGTGATTCTCACTGGTGATGA
>SRMA01026542.1:0-75180 GCA_007224835.1 Danionella cerebrum | reverse complement strand
TGATTCTCACAGGTGATGAGTGAAATTCTCACTGGTAATTAGTGTGATTCTCACAGGTGATGAGTGAAATTCTCACTGGTGAAAAGCATACGGAGTGTGATTCTCACTGGTGACGAGCATGCGGAGTGTGATTCTCACTGGTGATGAGCATGCGGAGTGTGATTCTCACTGGTGATGAGCATGCGGAGTGTGATTCTCACTGGTGATGAGCATGCGGAGTGTGATTCTCACTGGTGATGAGCATGCGGAGTGTGATTCTCACTGGTGACGAGCATGCGGAGTGTGATTCTCACTGGTGATGAGCATGCGGAGTGTGATTCTCACTGGTGACGAGCATGCGGAGTGTGATTCTCACTGGTGACGAGCATGCGGAGTGTGATTCTCACTGGTGACGAGCATGCGGAGTGTGATTCTCACTGGTGATGAGCATGCGGAGTGTGATTCTCACTGGTGACGAGCATGCGGAGTGTGATTCTCACTGGTGACGAGCATGCGGAGTGTGATTCTCACTGGTGATGAGCATGCGGAGTGTGATTCTCACTGGTGATGAGCATGCGGAGTGTGATTCTCACTGGTGATGAGCATGCGGAGTGTGATTCTCACTGGTGAAGAGCATGCGGAGTGTGATTCTCACTGGTGACGAGCATGCGGAGTGTGATTCTCACTGGTGACGAGCATGCGGAGTGTGATTCTCACTGGTGACGAGCATGCGGAGTGTGATTCTCACTGGTGATGAGCATGCGGAGTGTGATTCTCACTGGTGATGAGCATGAGGATTGTAAGCTGAGTGTTATTGGCACTGGTGATGGGCATGTGAAGTGTGAGCTGAGTGTTATTCTCACTGGTGATGAGCGTGAGGGTCCTGCCGGCTTTGTTCTCCCCATTCCTGTTGCTCAGCATTAGACTGATGGAGTACCTCAGCCCATGGTATGAGGCGTTAAACTGCAGTGGATCCGGAAGCTTCCCAGCCTCCTCTGACAGTGTCTGGAAAAGCAGCGTGTGTGTGAGAGGCTCTCCAGACACTCGCACCGAATACAGACTCACATCCGGCCTCAGGTCATCCTCATCTAGAGTGAAGAGCATCACAGCATCATCCTGGAGCTGCACACGGAAGCCCCTGGAGATCTGGAGGAGAAAACACAGAAACATTGGGCTAGCATGAGAGCACTTGAAGCTAACAGAGGGAGATAAAGCTGAGTCGTGCAGTGAGCAGACATGTCACTGGATGATCAGCAGACACCCCTTAGCAGAAAACAATACATAGCTAAAGGTATACTTGAGTAAAGAAAGTTGAGCTAGACTGAAATTTTGTGTTGATGCAATTTGAGAGTAATACTAACTCAAAGTAAAGAAACAAATATTTCAAAATATTAGTTGAAAAAGCAATCATGGTACAAACAACTGTTATAAAATGAATCATTTCGATTTCATAGTTGAACCGGTGCTCATTTTGTCCGAGGAAAGGAAGTCAAAGACATAAAACAATCACAATATTCCAGCACCTTGGTTGACACGCTTTCTCTTCCCGTCAGTTAACTGTGTATCAAACAGAGCATCAGAATATGGAACAAAGGTGATTTAAGTGACTTTGATCTACTGGGATTTTCACACACCCTAGGTTTTCAAGAGAATGATCCGAACTGGTTTGAACTGATAGAAATGTATCAGTAAAGGCCTTTACACACCTATGTGTTTGCTGCACTGCACTTTTTCGGCTGCGTCCTCAGCTCCCTGCGTCTTTCTGTTGCGTTTAAAAATGAAGGCACCAACCCTCTCCTGAACACTAGATGGCGCTTCGGCGAACTGTAATTCACTCCATGTCAAACAGTGGCACAGAAAAAAAACACACTGTGTGAGGCGTGTTTATGGAGAAAGAGATCTCTTAAAGGTCTATATAAAGCCAAACTATTCATTTTCTGGAAAACAACTTCTCTCGGTTTCACGATTTTAGCCACGGTTTTGAGTTTATAGCCATAATCTCATACAGAGCTTGTGCACGTGTGTGACAATCGCAAAATGTTTCTCAAATATCTATCGGCGAGTCACAAACATGCAGTGCGTTCAGACTAAAATGATGTCTGTAATTATCTGCAGGCAAAAAGAAAGCAATTTGAAGTTGCAGAGATACAAAGGAATAGATGACAATATAAACAGTGGTTTCGGTTCAAAATAGGGTTTCTTTTTGGTTTATTTGAATGCAAACAATGAATTAAAAACTTGCACGCTCCCATTTCGATAATAATCCCAGTCTTCAGTCTGGCATTCTCGCGAGTGCTTGGTTGTGAGACACAGTGTTAGAACATGGACAAAGTTCTCTGCAATTCTGTGTGAAATCCTCTTCTGTTGATCTCTTGTGCTGTGTAAACTCAGCAGCGACTGGATACTTCTCCAGACAGTTCTATAGTCTACCCAGTTTTGTCTCATTTTGTTCTCGAGAGACACCTATTGCTGCTATCCCCAGCTGAAGACACGTGACCAAACGAGCCAATCACAGTGTTTGACACACTGTGAGAAAAAAAAAAAACAGCTCAGTGCATTTCTTGAAAAATGACGTTTTTTTTCGGCTGGTGTGTATACTTAGATTAGCACCATGTAATTAAGGCCAAAGATTTACTGCATGCAGCCCCTGCATGAAAAATGGAATAGATGTGTAAAGACATTAACTCAAATAACCACTCGATAGAATTGAGGTATGCAGAAGAGCATCTCTGAACGCACATCAAACCTTGAAAAACATGAATCAGAATGAATTTAGCAGGAACAGGATTGAAAAACGGGATGAGATCCACCAACTGCTTGACATCCATAAATTTTCTGTTTTCTTTGATTT
Source organism: Danionella cerebrum (assembly GCA_007224835.1). Lineage (NCBI taxonomy): Eukaryota > Metazoa > Chordata > Actinopteri > Cypriniformes > Danionidae > Danionella > Danionella cerebrum. The sequence goes on along the minus strand of SRMA01026542.1, from coordinate 72,350 downwards.
CTTCTCTGTCGTTGTCTTCTTCTTTCCTCTTTCCCCATGGGGTGTGCAGAACATCTGCGTTACTTTAAACGGCAAGCTTCATGCAGGGAGCGTCAATATTTCCTCGACCCAGACAAAAATCACCCTGCTGAGAAGCCTTCCATAGATTTGTGCATATCTCAATTTGGATCAGTGTTAAGAGGCCGTAAGTCTTTCATCTGCAGACCACTGCGTCTCTGATCCCAAACGCAGGTCTGCTTTGAAATCTTTGAGGGACCTTGTTGATACACTATAACTACTTTGTGTCTTGTTGCTGTGCCCAATCTTAGAAACTACAAGATACTGTCTCTCAGCCACACCGTGGAAGGAGAGTTTGGCTGTTCCTCACATCCTTTAAGCCTCATTTGTTCCATAATTTGCCCTCTGCATATTCACAAGCCGCTAATTATTATTCAGGACCTGTCCTGGTGCTGTGCATCAATATTCAGAGTTTAACATGAAGTTCATTCGTTTATATCTCCGTCGTCATCATCAGATCAGACACAGGACACAGAGAGAGGATTATGGGATCTCGGAAAATACACTCCAGCACAGATGTGAGGCAGCAGATGATGATGAAGCATGCAGTACGGGAACTTGTACAGCTGTACATGTGGGGACTTCGGGTCAATGTAATCTTTTACTAACACACTCAGTAAAACAGAACTTTTAATCCATACCCTCATTGGATGACTCCAACCTGAGACCCTTGATCACAAGCTAGAGTTTCTGTACATTGCGGTCCACAAATCAAACACAGTCTCTCTATCAGAGTGTGAATGGCGCAGGCGTCAGTCTCTCACAGCTGTCCACATTATCATGCAAACATAGCCTCGGCGACACAGACACTCCGCCAGTGTTTGAAAGCAGAGGACGAGGATTCTGTGCTGAGGAGAATCAGGATTATCTCCGCTTCAGTCCTTCAGAGCCAACACTCTCCTCATCTGAGCACAAACACCCTCACAGCAGTGCTTCTCTGTTTCCTGTAGAGCTTCTCAGATGGAGAGAGTGTTAACAGCCACAGACTTGATTCACATGAATCCACCTGCTACCCTTCTTCACTATGGGACCTGAAGCAAACCCACACAAACCCTGGGAGACCACGGTAACTGCACTCAGGGAAGAACCAGGAACCTCCTCCTCAACAACACTGTGCTACCCAGAGGCAAGGGGTTCATAAATCTGAAGGATTTTCTGGTGGGATAAGTTGTGCCTCGATCAAAAACCATGGGTGCCAACTGGAGCGTACACATTGAACGAGTGGTGCCAACAAAAAGAGTTTTGCAATGCCATAATGGATCCTTTTGGCGAAAGGAGAACGACCAATGAAAGCAGGCTCTTTTGATGACATGAGTAGGATGGGTATGAATTTCTCGGTGGCGACTTCGCAAAGAAAAAGCGCAGTACAAATCCTCTGTTTTCTCCACATTTATGTCAAACAGCTCCATGTGATCAGCCACCGACAGTATAAACCGCTTGACAGCCATGTTTTTTTCTATATGTTCCTTTATTTCTCCTCTGTCGACGTATTCTTCTTTCCCGTTTCCCTGTTTGGCGCTGAGTGCACCTGTTGTACAGCAAACGCCATCTTCTGGCAGGGAGCCTCACTGCATAAATATTTCCTTGACACAAACGAAGAGTACCCTGCTAGTGACACGGTGGCGCAATCGGTAGCACTGTGGCCTTTCACTGTGCTTGTGTGGGTGCATCCTAAATCGGTTGGTAAAAGAAAGTGTCTCAAACAGCTACACGTCAAGAGAGGCTGATATTACCCATGGTGCACTACTGCAGTAGTATATTTTCGAAAGTGATCACCGGATTTATCTAAACATTGTGTGCAGTCAGGGATTATCACACTATTTTTGGATGATTTAACTATTAATCATTTAATAATTAACCTGAGGCCTCAGATGGAAATATCCATGTGATCGAATCACCAGGTGCGGTACATATTTCACATTTGAAGAAAACGTGACATAATTAACCGCTTTGTAACTCTGCAGTCAGTAAAACAGGAAATAGTTCCCTGTAACCTGCAAAGTGGAGGATATTACATGGGGGTGAGGATGCTGCAGGAGGTAGAGGAATGTGAGTGTCTCCTCCTCTCTGCCAGAGCTTTAATAAAGAACCAGACACATACTGATGGTTGAACCATGGCCCTGCTTCGGCAGAAAACACAATAGAGAGCCCATGCTGAGAACCTCCACACACAGGCTCTCTCAGCTCCGCCCACTCAGCCAACAGCCTGCTGTGATTGGCAGCTCTGACTCAGCAGGTTTTGTACTTTTGTGTTCATCTCTTCGGAGACTCTCTGAAAAGAGGAAACCAGCCGCAGACTCTGCATCAGCAAGTTTGGTTCAACACTAAACTAAAATAAGACACGCAACAGTTTGATCGCTAGGGCACACTTCAGATTCTCTACACAAACACACTTTATCTACTGTTTTGTTTAAAAAACAAATTGAATATTGTGCCACACTGACTCTGAAACAGTGAAACTGAACCAGGAATGTATTTGTATGGGGTCAAACTCCTTGGTCTTTTTTACTGTGGTTGATGGGAAACTTTAAAACCACGCTCAGTCACAGAGTCTGAGCAAGAGGACCTCCTCATACTGGAGCCTTTGTGTTGAGACTCAGAGAAACGGGTCATGTGAGAAACACTCAACAACCATAATTCATCATCTATACTGTCATCTGAGAGAGAGAAAGAGAGAGAGAGAGAGACACCTGAAACGGAATCTTCTATTAGAATCCAACATCTCCACCGTGAACTAGAGCTGTTCAAGGACATGAGAGTTACAATGAGCTGCAAGACCATCGCCAGTAGCTTGATTAAGTGTTAACTGTTAGTATCCCTAGGTCTGGAGCTCCACAAAACATCCACCTTGAGGAATTTCACTGATCATGAGAATAGTGAAGAACCAGCTCAGAACTACACCAGAGGATCTCCTCAATGATCTCACACAGCTGATTCAAGAAGAACACCATCTCAATCAGCAAAGTGGAGGTGGGGACTTTATTCTGCCATAGGAACAAACCGTTTGATCCAGGGGTGAACCTCATTCTTTGAGGGATCACGAAGAAGCTCATGAAGGTCCTGGAGTGCTCTAGTTACACTCTTACCAAAAAGGTTCTTCAGTGGTTCTCTGCAGATTTTAAGGTTCTACACAACATGTTTTCGCATCAAAGAACCCCTTAAGCTCTTTTTGGTTCTTCATCAGTTTTACGCTGGTTCTCTGCAGATTTGAAGACCCTTTAAAGCACTTTTTCTCTTTAAAGAACCCCTTAAGCTCTTTTTGGTTCTTCATCAGTTTTACACTGGTTCTCTGCAGATTTGAAGACCCTTTAAAGCACTTTTTCTCTTTAAAGAACCCTTTAGGTTCTTTTTGGTTCTTCACCAAAGCAGTCGTGGCCTAGTGGATAAGGTGATTGACTGGTGATTGCCGGTTCGATCCCCAACTCCACTGGGAGATGGAGGTGGGATGAGTGTTGAAACTCTGTTCCTCCTTGTCAACCAATACTGTGAAGGCCTTGAGCAAGTCACCAGTTCCCCACAGCTCCCTGGGTGCCGTAGCTATGGCTGCCCACTGCTCCCGGTGTGTGTTCACGGTGTGTTTGTTCACTGCTGTGTGTGTGTGCACTTGGATGGGTTAAATGCAGAGCACAGATTCCTTGTATGGGTCACTCCATACTTGGTCCTAATGTCACTTTCCCCTTCAGTTATATGCTGGTTCTCTGCAGATTTGAAGGTGCTATAAAACTTTTTTTCAATTTAAAGAACCCCTTAAGTTGGTTTTGGTTCTTCACCAGTTTTACGCTTGCTCTCTGCACATTTGAAGGTGCTATATAGGATGTTTTCGCTATAAACCATTCCCAAAGCTCTTATTGGTCCTTCACTGATTCTTTCACTGGTTATAGCACTTTGTTAGTGTAAGGAAATTGTTATGGCATTTTTGATACTTGTGGTTCTAAACTAGTTCTTTGTTGTTTTTAATGTGCTATATACATATGCTGGTCATAGATATCATCTAACTTTTTTGAAGACAAACGTAAAATGGCACCAGAAAAGCTTCCCCTATGATTATGAGCCACATAACCAGATTATGTTCCATATAGAACCTTTCTTTTAGAGTCTAGAGCAGGGGTGTCGGTGTCCGTTCCTGGAGGGCCAGAACCCTGCAAAGTTTACTTTCAACGCTCCTCAGAGAGAACCAGACTTGAAGCTTACAAACAGCCTAAAGGACCTGAATCAGGTGTGTTTAGTTAAAGTTGGAGCTAGACTGTGCAGGGCTGTGGCCCTCCAGGAACTGAGATTTACACCCCTGGTCTAGAGTCTCCAGTAGCCTCCCAATCCTAATAACTTCATGGAGAGGAAATGTTTCCTCTACAGGAATTCTCTGATCAGGCGTATTTATAATTTTAATTGGAAGCAATTCTAATTATTTTAAATTTGCAAAATTGTCTGATTGATATGTTTGACTGATGTTTGAAGACACCAATAATTTAATAGTGAAGAATAATGCTAACGGCTAGTCTGGATGTTTTGATTTTACAATCATAATAAAAAGGACCCACATGTGCAACCGTTAGGTTTAATGCCACAGACGCCCAATGCACGTGGAATTATAATAACACAATAATAATAACAACAACAGAAGTGTTAATATTACTCCATAATGACCGACAGATCTCCAGCAGCAGCAGCAGTACAACAGAGGGATGATGCACACACACACACACACACACACACGCACACACACACAAGCATACAACACACACAGAGGGGTTCGCTGATGTGTGTGACCCAGTTTCCCCTCCAGCAGATGCAGATGCTCCGATCAGACTCTCTCTCTCTCTCGAGATTGATTGATCAGCATCCTTCCCATCAACGAACGGAGCACGCACCTGGAGGATGAGGAGCAGGAGGCTTGCCGGGGAGACCGAACGGACGCCGGGACTCATGATCGCTCTGGAATCGATCGGTCTCTGGGATTCTCGGCGACGCGCATTCGAACAATAGCGAGCCACCGAGGCGCGTCCGGAACCGAATCAAACCGAATCCGTCCAACAGCCGCCGCAGAGAGCGCTCGGAACCGCTGGCCGGGTAGGCTCTGCTGCGCGGGAGCGATGGAGAAGCGCGGTGTTTCTGTGATGAAGAGCCGCGGCGGGATTCCGTCCGCGTCCCCAACACCGAGGCGCGCACTCGATGGCGATAGTGAACGCGCAGGGTACGCGCTGAGGTCTCTGGGGCGCGCACTAGAGAGGCCCCGCCCTGATCTTTGAGCGCGTTCATGTGTAGCCTCCTTCTCATATCACCAGTCTTATATTCTTAATTATTCTTTTTAATAAACCGTGATTGTACTCTCCTCAAGAAAAGATGAAATCACCAGAGCTTTAAGTGGACAAGAAGAAGAGGTGGATCTCTCCCATGGAGGTTGGAACATAATGCAGATTCCTGAAGGCAAAAATAGCTGACGAGTGGTCCTCCTCTATATGTTTCTATTGAGTTTTGACACAAACATGACATTTAATATGACGTTTTAGCCATGAAATATAGCCATGATAACTGTGGTCATCTGGTGACCTGTCCAGGGTCTACCACCACCTCTCGCCCAATGTGCGCTGGAGATGTGCACTGGCAGACCCCTGTGAGGGAATAATGTTCTATAGTAATGTTCTAATGTTCAAAATAATGTTCTATAATCTGTGTCCTGTGATTCGATTTCCAGATCTTTAGGATTGAGCTGTTCACTAACTAAAGCTCATAATGGAATGGTCTGAAGGGTGCCGTACAAAAAAAATTTGGAGTTATCTACAAAAATGCGATAAGTTTCATTTGTCAGTCATTTATGTAAATCACAAGGATCTAAATCAGGACTCAAGTTCACATTCATCATGACGACCACATGGTTTTTCTCCTGTTTTGGAGAAGATTTGAGGAAAGCCACACAATCCCCAGTTACTAAAACAATAATAAACACACATTTCTGTGGACTCAGAGCTGCGCTTGGAGATCATTGAGAGATTGATTTTGAACGTTGGTTCTAAAAATCACTTTTGAAGATAAGTGTTATGGCACCAAAAAAGGTTCCCCGATGATTATGAGCCAAAGAACCAGATTTGGTTCTATATCTACTTCTTTTACTTTCGGTTGTTCCCAGTTTAAGGGTCACCACAGCAAATCATCTGTTTCCACCTAACTCTGTCCTCGGTATCCTCTACTCTTGCACCGACTAACTTCATGTCCTCTTTCAGCACATCCATATATCTCGTCTTTGGCCTTCCTCTTGCCTGGCATCTCCATCTCCAGCATCCTTCTTCCAATATAACCACTATCCCTCCTCTACACATGTCCAAACCATCTCAACCTGGCCTCTCTGACTTTGACCCCAAAACAACCAACCTGAGCTGTCCCCATCCTTGTCACTCCTAAACTGAACCTCATCTCTGTTACTTCCAACCTTTTATTTAGAGTGTTGGAAAAGGAAACCTCACTAAAGAAAGCTGTGTCAATTCAGCAGTGCATCGTTCCAGGATAATTGTTGGACACAATCCCATCTCATCATGAATTGATCTGAGGTGACATCTGGCTTGAGCATGACTCGATCTACTCATTCGTCACATAAGAATTGAATGCAGCAGAGGCCTTGGTTAAAGAAGCTCTGGGTGAAGATGGAGCAAAGGGGGTTGAAATTTATTTATTTATTTAAAATACTTTGGTTTCTTAAACTTTGAGGGATTTTATTGTTCCATCAGCTGAAGCACAAGCAATCTCACGGTATCTCTCCTAATCACATTCTTACCGCATCTCCCTCTATCTCTCAATTATTTTGGTAAAGACTCATAAGTAAACTGGAAAAGGTGCAGCTTTCTAATTTGGTGATTGGAAAGAATGGAAGCCAACTTTACTGGAGGGGTTGAAAAGCAAGTTTCTGAAGTAGTCTTCAAAAAGATAAATGGCGTTTGGACCAATCGGTCATTCAATTTCTACACTTTAGTCGTACTATTTCTTTCTGAGGATCCAGTGAGGTAAAGAAGTATCCCAAATCTAAACAAAAGTTCAAAACAAACGTTTTTTTTGTTTTGCATTTGCTTTCCGAACTTGCTGACAAACACAGGTTGTCCTTCTTTGAGTTGTCCCAATGCATGGCCTTTAATTTGAGCTGTTCTGCTTAGCACTCAAATTCAAGGGGAAGGCATAGGGTAAGCGGTAATGAAAGGTATACTATCAGATTTTCTAACAGGACCTCATTTAAAGAATGTAGAGGGTGTATATCTGAAACCTCAACACTTAATCAAGTTAAAAGAAGTACATTGGGTAACATTTAGGGACTAATAGTGTCCCTGACAGTGATGATCACATTCCCAATTTGAAATCTTGAAAGGGATGTAAGAGAAAAAAAGTTTCCATCTGATATTTTTGTGGTAAGGAAATAATTTTAGAAACTGTGTGTTATACAGTTAAAGTATAAATTTGGAAAAATGTATTTTACCATATCTTTACCTCGTTGCATCTTCTTTCTCTCTCTAGCGGTGTTGTATTTATCTTATTTGACAGTATGTAGATCGCTTTTTCTTTATCCTGTATCATTCATCATTCTTACCATACTCTCTCTCTCTCTCTCTCTCTCTCTGTATATATATATATATATATATATATATATATATATATATATATATATGTTTTTAACTCTCCTTCTCTTGTGCCTCTCTTTTGATCTCACAAGCTTGTGGAGAGCATGAAAATTCTTCTCTAGGAAGCTCCCAGGAGCACAAACACCACTGTTATGTCTGACTTTTATATACTCTTCACTAGCTTCTGTTCCTCAGATCCCATGTGAGTTTCTGATGGACACATGCTCAGAGCTCTCTTACCAGCAACACCGCAGCTCTACCAAACTCAGCCAATCAGCTTCGAGCAGACCAGGAGCTGCACTCTGATTGGGTCACCAACTTCAGCATGGTGAGGGCTTCCATGAGGAGCTTCGGTTTGAAACAATAAACAGAGAACGCTCACTGGCATTCAGATTAACTTCTAGGGGATTAATACATGAGATTGAGTTAGAGTAGGGAGTGAGAGAAACACAGTGAGAAAGAGAGTCAGAGACAGAGCGAGACAAGAAGACAGATAGAGTGAAAAAGGGGGGTAAGACAGGGAGAAGAGAAAGACAGAGAAATTAAGACTTTGGTCAAAATTATGAAGTGTTAAAAGAAGTGTCATCCACATTGTTTGATCACTAAAATGTACACTCAACAACCAATTTATTAAGTACACCTGGCTACTACCAGGTTGGACCCCCTTTTGCCTTCCGAACAGAACTACCGGTAATTAACGTAGCAAAGATTCAAAATTCCTGAGTGTGGTCAATATTGACATGAGAGCATCACACAGTTGCTGCAGATTTGTTTGTTGCACATCCATGATGCAAGTCTCCCATTCCCCCCCATCCCAAACATTCTCTATTGGATTGAGATCTGGAGACTGTGGAAGGGATTTGAGTACAGTGAACTCACCATCGTGTTCACAACACCAGCCTGAGATGATTCAGGCTTTATGCCGTGGTGCCTTATTTTGCTGGAGGTAGCCATTGGAAGGTGGGTACACAGAGATCCTAAATAGATGGATGATCACTTTCCCATTCTGATGTAGGGGCTGTTTTGCATCATATCAGGATTTAAAACAGAGGTAAAGGAGTTCACAGCCACTATACAGTGCAAAACAGCCATTTTTTAAGTTTGCAGTAGTTTATAAAGGGTCTACTCATAAAAGTAACACTATAAACATGCACATGTCTCCAATGGGTTTGCCATCTCTCCTTCTGCTTGGCACTCCTGGAGGGGACCTGCACATTCGTTGAAGTCAGGAGCTATTATCAGCTAGAGAGATTTGTTCTACACTAGAAATCCTCTCAACAGTGACTTCATCCAAACTGAGCACGCTCATCTGAAGCCAGTGCAAACCTCTTGCAATGTAGTATATGCTCAGCAGCACGCAAGGAACATATTCCCACACATGCGATCGTTCTCAATATGTCACTGCTTTCAGCATTAATCAGCTCCCGGAGTGTCACCATCCCATAGCTTCTGTAACTGGAGGGACGATGACACTGGAAATTTCCAGCCATCTACCATATACAGATGGCTACCAGCTGCCAGTGTAAATTAAACAGTGTTGTGTCCAACTACAAACTTTGAACTGGCTACTGATCTCCTAGATATGTCCAGTGAGGAGCCTCTGGATGAATTAGAGTCAGAAGCTTGCAGCCCCTGACCTTCTTTCAGCAGATGTGGGAGACTTTTTGGGATCCAGCAGGCAGTCCCAAAAGAAGTCCACCAGCAAGGCTTGGATGTTTGAAAGCAGGTTTGGCAGAAGGCATGGATGTTAGTGACTGGAATTCTCCCCCTGTAAGACATCTTTGGGACCAGCTGCTTCCACCGGCTGAGAAGGTTCTTATTTTAAAACTGGTCATCCCTCAAGTAGATACCCAAATACAGTCCCTGACAAAAGTTTTGTCGCTTGTGACCTGAATTGCAGCCGAAATAAATTAATAATCAACAAATAAAAAAAAGACATGGTTCATGTTAATGCCACCAGTTTCAGTGCCAAACAAAATGGTCAAAAAGTATTTGTGATATGCTAAAATTAGTAATATTCACAGCTTGGTAAAGCCCTCATTTTTTGTGTTGTCGCCATGTCCTTTGAGCTTCAATTTAGCTGCAACTAAACCTCTGCAAACATGGCTAAGATTCATCCTGAGACTAAAGTGTTGATTACCCAGAGGCCAGATCCACTGCTGATGTGCAGACACACTGTGTCTCAGTACAAAGGTCAAAAAAGAGATTTGAAGAGACTGGAGATTTTTTTGACAAGCCCAGAACAGGCAGACCCCACAAAAGACAACTACATGAGAGGAGCATTTTTCACAGCAGTAGAGCTCCACAAGACCTAGTCACCTGAAGTCCATGTGTCAACCAGAACAGCTTGGATTCTGTCTCTAAATTCTGCAGCAGGATGGTGCTCCATCTCATACTTCCACTTCCACATCAAAGTTCCCCAAGGAGAAGATCAAGATGCCACCAGCCCAGTCACCAGACATAAACATCATTGAGCATGTCTGGGGAAGGATGAAAGAGGAAGCATGGAAAACGAAACTCTGGGAGGCATGCAAAACTATTTTCCTTGCTATTACTGATGATCAATTAATTGTATGAATCCTTGCCAAAGCACATAGACACTGAGCTTCACGCTCATGGATGTCATCACAGCACCACTACTTTATTTGCTGAAATATTTATGTCTTTTCACTAAATTTGTTCAATTTCAAAATTTGTCTTTTTACAGTGGAATGAATTTATTGCAGTGCATTAAACGTAATTTGGGAGGGATTTAGCTTTACATACAAGCTATTTTTAACACCAATTGATTCATTAAAAGTCAGGTTAACAGAGTTTTTCTACAAAATAGCTGAGCATTAGAGATTTTTCAGATCTCCGGCCTCTCTCTCTCTCTACAGCAGACAGAGATCAGACACAGGTGACAAGGTCCTACTGTTCCACATTGCCAAGGGGCTTCAAAACAGCTAGCTCCTGCAGGAACAGTACCATCAGCAGTGGGCTCTGGGTGTCAATCTGGACGAACCCGAGTCATGGTGTTCAGATCTACTCTCAGGAACAGGCACTACAGCACTTTGAGCACATACATCAACGCTTCAGGAAATTTAAATAAGGCTGTTAAAACTCTTGTAGAGGTTTCTATGCTAACAAAATTTTGCAGACTCAAAACAGCCATAAAAACTTATACAGCTCCATCATTAAACTAGTTCCTTTATATGGAGGGAGATCTGGGAACCACTACACAGATGAACAAGTAGAGATTAGTTAATCTGGTGCCTCCCGAAGATAGAGATCCAGATGAGAAGTCTTGAGTTTTGGCAACACCCCCATTAATGTGATCCTGGCTTAATCCAGTGTAAAACCCTCCTCACCGATCAATCCTTCACAGATCCTCCTCCTCTAAACTCACTCGTTCTCCAGCTTGCCAAGAAAACCACTATCCTCAGTGACTGACTGCACCAGCAACCCAAACCATAATCAGTGAAAACAATCAAAAGCTAAAGATAGCTACGAGCAAACCTTGAAGGTAGATTTTTTTTCTCACGCTTACGGCTCACGGTGAATTCGGAGGCCAGATATTTGAGTCAACAGAGATTTGCTCACTCAATGCTTTTAGTTTACTTCTAGTGAGCAATAATGATCTGTTCTCAATCTGTAAAACAAACAAACAAAAAATAAGAGACTTCAACTAGACATGGAGCAGGTCTCTCAGAGCGCAGTCAATGGTTGTTCAGCAGGTGGTGCTGTTGTCTCGCACAGACTGTTTGTGTGGGAGTAGGTCTGAGGGTGGATCCATCACTCTCTAAACTGTTTGTCAGTAACTGCTGCAGTGGCTCTTTCTCACTCGTCCTCTGTTCTTCTCATGGTGAGTCTGACTATCTCTCCTCTGGTTTCTTCAGATTGAGAGAGCTCTAGTGAGTGTGTGTTCTGCTGTGTGTGTGTGTGTGTGTGCCTGTCGTCGTTAAAGATCAGCTTGTTGCTTCTCACTGACCTTGATCTACTCCAGGATCCGTTCAGAGAGAAATCAAACATCTCTTTTAATAACCTCATTATTAAAAAAAAATATTTAGCTTAAAAAAATAATGTAAAAAAATTGTCACAGATTTCTACTAATTAAATTCGTTTATCATTATACTCAATTTGAAACTTTGATATTTCTGTTTTTATGACACTATTGATTATTAAATCATGTTTGAATTGAAATGTTTCATATGTAAACCCGTCAACATAATAAAATTAGGAAAAACCCATTAAACTGTCAAATTAACATAATTTCCACATTATGTTGTTCTATATATTTTTCTCCTCTTTCACGTGATTTTCTTCTCATTACCAAAAATGTTTAATATTATAAATTAGAACCTTGTCGCAACACCTCATTATTTATTCATTAATTATTATCACACCATTAAACAAAAAAGCTCATTATTAAAAATAAATATTATTTTATAATCAATTAGGATATATTTTTCTAAATACTACAATAAAGTTACTTTCATCAAAGCAAGGAAATAGTTTTGCTGTCATTAGAAAAACTCCAACTAAAGAATAACTCGTATAACCATCTTAAAAAATCTCAATCCATTTCCTTTGAATAATTTCATTTGATAAATTTTCTAACTTGAATCAAAAAGGTTTCACTGACCTTATGAAGACCTCGCTTCTCTTTTAGCTGGACATGATGTGGTCGCCTCGGTGACTCTCTCTGCGCTGTGATTGGCTAATCAAGCTGCTGTTGTCATGGCAAAGAGTCCAGAGGTGAAGCTGGTGGTGTTTGGGAGAGCGGGAGTAGGAAAGTCAGGTGAGTCTTTGGTCACATGACAGCGAGAGAGAGAGAGAGGGGGGGGGGATTAATGGATGTCATTCCTGTGGAGAGCGTGGGTTATGAAAGGTTTGGTTGCTGCCATGACAACCACATTAAGCCCATTCTCCATTCGTACACAGAGACATTCTTCTAAGCTCTCGTGTTTTTTGAAAATAACATTAACATCTCATCCTTTAATCATGAAAAACATCTGAAGTTCTCTTTTTCTCCTGAGGTAGACTTCGAGATCTGGACTCTGTATCTGCTTCATGTTCCTCACACATAATCCATCGCGCACAACAGATGAGCTCATGACTCCATTCAGAGACCATTCTCACTGTTTTCAGTGAAATCAAAGCATTTTAGGTACTATAAAGGGTCTGGTCAATAAAACTGAAACACAATACGTTTACTCACAGTCATTAAAGCTTCGTTTTACACATATACAGCCTCATACTGTAAAGATGAGTGTTTCTGTTTCACTGTCCAAAACACAGCACCAAATTGTATAGAATGTTTTTTCAGTTTCACTGCATAAGCTTGATACTGTTATTAAAATGTCCCTCTGAAGGGACGAAGAGGCTGCTGAGATTTTCAGCCGTCACTCAGGACTCTGCTACTGGAGGCAGATTTATCCCCATATAAATCTGAGTCATGCATCCAGACTCTCTCTCTCAGTCACTGGTTTGTAGTTGTTTCCCTCTGGACCTGAACCAAGAATTCCTTTATTTTGAACTAGAGGGTCCAGTTCTTTCAGAAAAAAAGTGTAGACCGTCTTTATATTTTGCATGATCCAATCCATCAGTATTTCTTTGCAGTCTGCAATCAGTTGCCCAGAGTTCTCCTTTTCAAGCAGCATTCACCCAAGCAAAACCCATGCCTTGAACAAAGCACAGACTTTTTTATAGAATTAGTTTAAAAAGTATTATAATGCTCAATTTGAACACGTAACAGGAACGGTTTCCTGAACTGTGGAGGAAATGCAAAAATGCTTTCTGAGGACACGCAATGTTTTGAAGGAACACATAAATGGCAACACAACCTTTGGGGGAACTGTAACCTTTAGATGCCCAATTTGAAATTCTCACATCACCTGAATCAGCCATTACTCCAGAGAGGAGATTGTTCAACTGGTTCCCAGTATAAAAGAATCCAACGGCGCTGTAACTAGAGTTTAATGATATTGATCGACTGCTATTACAAGTGGGTTTTTTAACACAACGTTCTTCCGTATTTACCTTGACTGCCCTCTAGAGGAAGTGGTGTCCTTGGGAACCCCCAACACCAATCCGGCGCCAGCTGGACTTCATGATGGTAGTTCACTCACCCTTCTCAGCTAGTGTTACAGCTCAGGAAGAACAGCTCAAACACATGCCTGGTTCATGTGGCATCTCGCTTTCTGGATGCAGACATACTGAATCGTCCCTCGCTGTCAGGGCAGACAGAAGCTTGTTGAGTTATTGTTTGTTGTTGATATCTGTGAGGATCTATGACTATAGAGAGAGAAACTAGAGCCGCTGAAGCGTCCTAGATAAGGCTCTGCCATTGTGCTCTTGTCACCTACTTTAGGACAGCAGTGAACACTGTCCCCGTGAGAAACACCAACACTGCCAGAGACCTCTTAGCACTAGAAGTCAGAAAATCTGCCAAATTTCAATGCAAGTTTACAAGAGGGAATTTTAGGGGATCAATGGTTGCTAGGGTGTGGCATTTGAGCGTTCTGATAAAACCTTGATAAATCCTAAAGCCTTTATAACAGTGTGTTTAATGAACACTGAAATTCTTGCTAGCAGATATCGATAACAGCCGTTAGATGAACTCAGAATAGAAGGACACCAGTGAACGTGCCAGAGTCAGCGTCCAGTGCTGAACAGCCTTCTGGGATTGATTCTGCAGGACAACAGGAGTCATGACCTCCAGACACAGGAAGTCATTTTGCTGGAGAAAATGAGTTTAGAGATCAGCACCGCGAGAGCAACCCGACCACAGACTTGCGTGTGCTTTCTTTCTTTTTGGTGACTGTGGTGATTTAGATGGTGAACCTGAAACACATTTCAGTATAGAGCTGGAGGTGAATATTGGGAGGCATTCACCAGCTGTTTCAGTTTCACTGTCCAACCTTGTTTTTCAATCTATTTATCCAAAGAAACTTACATTTGAAGGAATGAACACATCTGATCGGCCTACATTTAATCTTAATCAGACAAACGTTTGCTGCTCATGTTTCATCCTTGTTTCGAGTCTCATGAGGACAAATAAACTGGGACTCACACGAGCTGAACAATACAATCTCATTCCTTCTTCATCTCAGACGGCGCTCCCATCGCACAGACGATGAAGCACATGCTGGTGTTGGCCAGATCTGATTCTTTCTGAATGTTATGCAAGATTTGTTTTGTTTGATTTCTGTTGGCATTGCTCCCTCACCCAACACTCTCTCACTGCTGTGGGCTCCTTCATCCATCATCCCTGCACTCTGACTGTTTGCAAAGGCTTCACTGGTGCTCCAGATGAACCAGACTCACACTCCCCAGCAGACACTCCGCTCTGAGTGGAAGCAGATGAGATGTGAGTCAGGTTCTGTATTCATTCAGACAGATAGAAAGACAGAGAGACAGACGGACTCCAGTGGTTCACTCGACCCTATGACTGAGCGCCTCCTCTGAGTGTTTTCTCAATGTAGCTATATTTAATCTTTTCTGAACGTCATGCTGCAGTGAGAGGACCTGAAGAACACCTGCCCCCACAGCCTTTAAGTTTAAATAGATCCATCAAGATTCAGAGATGATTCATTCCTTCTGCTGCTGTCTCACATTCACAAAATAGACAAAACACGAATTTGACCATGTGAGGAAAAAAAATCCAGAAAAAATGCATTTAATAAATGTTCTAAATTGCTTTCACTAAAATATTTGGCCCCTTTACTAAACGAACGTAAAAAATAAAACATACAACATCCAGAAATATTGAGATTCTCCTACAATTCCATAATTTTGGGAATGCCGCAGAAAAAGCTTGGTATCCTTTGGACGTTTTGATTCCATCTTTATCACTATTGACTCCAAGTTTGCTTTAATCTCGGGAGGGATTTTGTTTCAGATCTTCTAAAGTTAGGAGGCTGCTGTGTAAGGACTCCAACATTTAGCTCAGATTTTCTCTGGGATTAAGGCATGGAAATTAATTAGAATGCTCACAGACCTTCTTGTCTTGGTTGTGTTTTCTTATTAGTTATTACATTGCTAGAATACTCTTCAAAAGAATTTTGAGCTGAGGTATTGCATCTTTCAGGAAATGTGAATTTTTCAACTCATAGTTGGTGACTAGGTGAAGCCATTTATTATCAAACACACAGAAACTTTCCAAATGACCCTGATCAAAATTTAACACAACTTGGTGATTTTGGCCTGATAACATGCACAAACACTGACACGAAAGGGTTCAAGGGGCTGGTAAAAGGCAACCATCCTCACCTACGTTTGCTTGTAAACAATGCTTAAAAGGTTTCTGAGCTCCTGGTAGACCCTTGCCTCTTTCATCCATTTTTGAATTCTAAGTGATGGGGAAAGCGAAAGAACTGTCAAAGGATGTGAGGGAAAACGTAGTTGGGAAAATGTATGTAACTGTACAAAATAGGAAAGAGGTATAAAAAAAGATATTCAAGGAATTGGGAATGCAGCTAAACTCTGATTTTGATACTCAGAATTTGATGGATTCTGTTGAAACCAAATTTCCGCTACAACTGCCAGAAAATTGTAAGGGATCAGAAGAAAATCCTACATATAACTTCAGCTGAAATACAGGGCTCTCTGAAAAAAAATTGAGGAACACAAAAACTCCTACACATGAAGAAAAATTGTTTGAATGGTCGGGTTGCCAGAAGAAAGTCATAAATATGCAAATGCCACAAAGTAGGAAAATTACAATACACCAAACAGCTCAGAGATGAGATCAAAATTTGACATTTTTTCCAAAACCATAAACAGTGAGTTTGGAGAGGAGACAGCAAGGCCTAAGATGAACGAAACACCATCCCCACTGTGAAACACAGAGGTGGGTCGTTGACTTTTGGGGATGTGTGAACTCCAAAGGCTCAAGAAACTTTGCTAAAATTGATGGGAAGATAAATAAAGCATGTTATGAGAAGATACTGGAGGAATATTTGCACTCGTCTGCCCAGAAGCTGCGCATGGGACATTCCAACATGACAACAATCCTAAACACAAGGCCAATTCCACTTGTCATTGGTAACACCACAACAAACAGAACAGCTCAAGAATTTACAAGAGTTGAAGGCTTTTTGCCAAGAAGAATAGGCTGCTTTACCAACAGAGAAGATTAAGAACCTCTTCGACAACTACCCCAAGAGACTTCAGGCTGTCATTAGAAGAAGAGAAACTACAGGAGAATAAACGTGAGATCACGTCATTGACTGTAGAGTACACAAATACCCTGTTAATTGCTGCAGAGCTACTTTCTGCCTTGCCTTGCGTAGGGTCTAGTCAACACACCATGGGTATGACATCTGAGGCAGTGACTACTGAGGCATCTCCTGGTATTTTCTTGTGGCTTTATGTCAGATCCTAGATAGATAAAAATGTCTACATTTTAACGTTGACCTTAAGGTGGTGGGGTTGCAAGGTTTTTATAAGATGTCAAAATGAAGTCTATATTTCAAACCGGAAATTCAGTAGATTATGGTAACAATGTTCTTTACATAATTCAGCAAAAAAGACTAGACCAAATTGTTGACCATATGTTAGAACATTTTTCTAAATTCAGTTATATATGACCACAAAGTCAACTAATAAATCCACTGACTCTCCCTGCCTGATGATGGCGTTTGCCATACAACACTCTGCGCCACACGGCGAAACAGGAAAGAAGATTACGATGACGGAGAAAAAAAAAATCAATGAAGCCATTGAAAAAGTCATGGACGTCGAGTAGTTTGCTAGATAAAATTGTGTAGAAATAAAATGATTTGTGGTGGGCCATTTCTTTCCTGTAAGAGCCAGCTTCCATTGGTCATTCTCATTGTAAAAAAAAACGGATCTGATAGGGCAATGCAAAACTCTTTTTTTTTTTTTTGTCGGCACCACTCTTTCAATCAGATGTGAGATGTCCAGTTGGTGCCCATGGTTTTCGATCAAGGCGCGTTGTGGCATGAAACTTCTGACCGAAATTTCGGATCAGTGTAGAGGCTTTTAGGTCCCAAATTATTGAAAATGTGTTTAGTCATACAGAAATTGCATAGAAAACACAGATTACAATTTATCATGAGTATACATATCTTGATGGGAGGTGATCATGACCAGTAAGGCACTGCCTCATTTGCCCACCCTGACCACACATCTCTGCATCCTTGAACAGCTTTCTTTAACCAAATAAATATTGTAAAAAAACATCTAATATTAGCACAGCCTGCTTTTTTTTCCTCTTCTGATGTAGAGTTGCTTCTAATGTTCTGTTAAAGGTTTTTTCTAATGGACACAGTCTCACGATCACCTCTCCTCTCTGGAACACTGTCAGTTAGAAAAGCATGTGCTGTATTGAGGAGAGCTGGAGATTCTTCATTCATGGGTTTCTCTCTCTCTGCAGCTCTAGTGGTCCGTTTCCTGACCAAACGGTTCATCTGGGAATATGACCCTACCCTCGGTGAGAAACATGACTGCATCCATTCATTCTTCCTCAAATGCTACACAGACACTTTTCCCTGATTGGTGGATGTACCAGTCAATCATTCGATGAGCATTGAAAGGAAAACAGAACTTTTTTATATAGAAATCACTGCAGTAATGTCACAGAGCCTTTACAAATGATCAAGTGTATGACCAGTCACAGTGGCTTCGTTTGATCAGTTGATCAGAGCAAACGGGGGACAATGTTTGGAAAGGTCTCTTTAATAAACATTAATCTGATTGCTGTGAGCATTCCTACCCTTCAGATGTAATTACGTTCAGCAGCTCAAGAAGACATCACTATGAAGAGTCGATCATTTTGTTAGGCATCTCAGAAAAGGTCTTTTACTAAATCAATTATACTAGTTGAAACACTCATCACTAATCTGTGCATCTGCAGCACGCATGTTTGACAATGAAACTGGAACAGTAAAAGGCAAGTGATGCTGGACTGGTAGGATGTGGGCACTAAAAGTGCTTTTATTTAAACATCCAACCAATCATCCGCTCAAGTTCAACCCATAAAGTTTGAAAGACATGTCTATGATGACAGAACAGTTGCATGTCCACATTTAGTACCAGATTTTATCACAACCCGGTATTAAATTTGGGGGAGGTCACTCAAAAGGTGCCTCTCTAAGCTGAGTGGCTCCTTTAAAAGTCCAAGGTTTCGTTTCTGTAAGAGTCATGACTCTCAGGCATTCGCTGTGAGTTACAGATTATAAACCATCTCTACGAGGTTGAGGAATAGTCATAAACAAACAGTCTGCTGAATGAACGAGTGTGGAGAGAGCAGGACTTTAATAAGCTATTCTACATACCACTCAACCTGGGCTAAAAAGCAACTAGGCTGCAGAGCTCAAATAAGAAAATACATTTTTACACAACATAAACAATGACAAAGCTGTTTTAATGAATGGGAGCATATTGACTTCTGGGGTAGGATACAGTGTTCCATGAGATTTACAGGATGCATCCATTGATACAAGACCAATGTTTACCCTACTATTATCTTATGAGAACACCCTCTTAACCAAACTCCATACTCTGCAGAGAAAATGAGATTTCTTTTTTGATAATGTGCTGTTTTCACCAGCTACAAGTGCTGGGCGCTGAAATCCCCTGTTCTGATTTGCTACTAGGCTACCAATCCATCTACCGTAGTTCTCACTTTTGATTCTGCTCCCCAAGAAGAGTTGTTTCTATTGATACAGCTCCCCAAGAGCCAGTTCTTTCGCTTGAGGTCCCTAAAAGAATCTTATGATTATTCTCTATATGAAGAGCTGATTCTTTCGATTTGCCTCTCTATGAAGTGCCGGTTCTTTTGATTCACCTCTCTAAGAAAATTATGTTCTGGCTCTCAAATGACTGAAATGGAAAATATTCCACTACTTTGTAATAGAAAAGTTGTCAAGTTCTGATGGGCCCCTGGAAGCAGTTAAAAAAAATAGAAATTCCTGAGGGGGGCACCAATGGCTCGTTTACCACAAAAAAGTAAATAATAAACATTAATTGCAATGTATAATAATAAATTACGAATGTGATATGTTATACCGGACTGTTCGGTACACCCTCCACGGTTCGGTACATGCTTGTGAACCGCCCGCGGTTTTGAGGTTTCTCATTTGAATATCTCCTGTATGTAATAATATTAGTTTAGCCGTGTGAAAAGACAGATGTCAGGGAAAAAAATGCATGTTGGCGAGCAAATATCCAATCAATGAACAGCTTCTTTGTGTCAATTTCCAAGTTACATGAGTGTGAGATCTCTCATGTTTCACTCATCAAGTGGAAGAATTGTACGTGCTATGAAAAGACACAGTAGACTTTTTGCTGACAAACAAGACAAAGATGGAACAAAATGTGCCAGCAATGTATAATCAGATGCAATTGTGCAAAATATAAAATACAAGCCCCCATCTGCACTGTCTTCAGACAGTTGTGCCTGGTCCCCAGTAACTTTTGCCTGCGTTAAATCACTCTCTTCCTGCACTGATCCGCTCACTGCTGAAGAAGCTCAAGGCCACCTTGCTACAATTGTTTATTGTATTATTTTAATTCAAATGTATATATATTTTTGTGAATGTGTCTGATGTTTGATTTAGCAAAATAAAGGGAATTCTATGAACGATCCATACAAAAAAATTAGAATTATTAGAAAATAGTTATTTAAAATAACTACAATTTGCTAAGCCATCAGACCCGACACGGAGACCGTGGTTAAAAACTGTGGAACAAACCAAACCGTGAGCTTTGTGTATCTACTTGTATATTATAGTTAGAAATATTACAGAATTTTATAAATGCATTTTATGGAAGGCCCTGAACACATGATCTAGGCCACATTTACCCCGCCTTCACCTCCCCATAATCTTGGAATCACATCATGTTTTGAAATTCCATTGATGGAATGATAAAATGCAAAGGGCCAATCTGATAGTGAGAAAAGGAAAAAAAGCCCCAAGATGAAACCTGTGTTTGTTTACTGTTGATGTTAATAATGTGTTCTAATACCATGTCCAATGTATTTACGCTAATAGACAATGTTACTGTTACCTCTTAAATTAACTTAAGTTTTACAGTGAATTAAACTGGAAATTAAGGACGGCAATACTCTGAAGAATATTTAGAAAGATATTTACAAACCATCCAAAAGTTATATGAATCATTTGTCATCTTAATTTATTTGTTATTTGCTTTCTTTCTGGCATTTTCTGTTCTGTAAATGTATTGTTTTGTTGAATGTTTAAATAAAAAAAAGAAAATATTCTAAAGAACCGGTTCATTCGGAATGAGTCGATTCTTGTGAAATGAATCAACTATAAAGGGGTGCTTTGTCGTGTTCAAATCATTATCTGCTCAATTAGCCCTGCTTCTGTCGAGAGAAACGATGTTTTTAAACAGAATCGATTCCTCTCAGTCGATGTGACTTTGACCTTTCAATCACCTCATTTTGTGGCTGTTTTGATGCAGTAACGGAAATAAAAAATACTCGAATAATGTATTTTTGTCAATAGAATCTACATACCGACATCAGGCCAATATTGACGATGAAGCGGTCAGCATGGAGATATTAGACACAGCTGGACAAGTAAGTTAAAGAACTCTCATCTGCATTAAACGCAAATAAACGCAGGGAGCTCTGGCGAGCGAGGAAATGTAATATTTCGTCATTTAAAACATGAGTGTTTTGACAGTTTAAATCTCGATCTATTCCGTGGTTTTGATGACATGGCGTCCTAGTTTTAACCGCATGCCAATTGCAGTAACGTCACGTTAATAACTTGAAACCAATCCGGGAATGAACAAAATGTACTTACCGTGCAAGCAACACGTTAAATCTTTTATATGTTAAAATCAACTGATTGTAGTAAAAGTTATTACCGACATTTCCTTTACCAATGTATTTCACGCGCGTAGTGCGTCTGAAAGCTGATTGGTTGGTTTCACACCGTCTAACGCTTTTGATTGGCTGGTTTGACGCACCTCAACGCTGATTGGTTGGCTTCAGATTTTCTATTTAAAAAGTTGTAAAAAAAGTTTCTTTTCGACTGTGTTTAACATTTGGTGGGATTAAATTTACGGTTTATTTTATTATCTAAAGGTCAAATTAGCACATTTTGATGACGTAAAACACATTTCAAAAGGTAACTTTTAGAACTAAAATGGTGCATGTTTCCTAAAATCACTTATTTCTCAACAACTACATTCAATATTAGAATACGGTTTATGATTATGATTTTGGATGAATAATTTATTTGTGTGACGTCAGATGTTAATTTAGCTAAATGTTAAGAAATTGTTCCAGCAAAATCCAGAGTAATCCTGTCTCAAATGTCACATGTTTTGTCACCCATTGGGGAATTAACAGCGATTTGATCTGGTCAGGAGGACCCGGCACAGAAGGACAGTCAGATGCGCTGGGGAGACGGCTTCATCCTAGTCTATGACATCACAGACCGCGGCAGCTTTGAGGAGGTGGCTCCCCTCAAGGGTCTACTGGATGAGGTGAAGCGACCTCGCCAGGTTCCCCTGGTGCTGCTGGGAAACAAGGCAGATCTGGCCCATGCACGGCAGGTTGCGGTGGAGGAGGGTGAGCGGCTGGCAGCAGACATGGCGTGCGCTTTCTATGAGTGCTCTGCCTGCCTGGACCGGCTGTGCTCTGGTGAGGGGAGCATCTCCGAGGCTTTCCACGAGCTCTGCAGAGAAATCCGCCGTCGTCGAGCTGTGCAAGGGAAGAGCAGACGGAGGAGCTCCACCACACATGTCAAACAGGCCATCAACAAGATGCTCACCAAGATAAGCAGCTGAGACCAGAGACCATTCGTACTCCCATCAGACAGACCTTCAGCAAGAAACACTTCTAAAAAACACATTACATAAGAGACCTGAGATGAGATACTCCCCAAGATCTGCCTCTGAAAGCAAACACAGCCCTAAGATCATTCACACTCACAGCATTGTATTATTTTTACCACCGCATTGCCATCTGGGAGTATTTTTTGGATAACACCAAACCTCAAGAACGTTTATCCAGCAGAGTAAAGTGATTCAGACGTAGTCCCTGTTTTTAGCCAGCCGAAGCCCTGAGATCTGTCGCCAGAGCAGTGTTTTTCTCCTGAAGCTCTCGTTCGATTTTATTTAGCAGAAACCTGTTTCCTGGAAGTGTTTGTTCTCACCGCTGCACTGAAGCTCTGTGTCAAATCTCTGATATGAAATAATTTCCCCCTCAGATCTGGAGATAGTGAGGCGTCAGGGAGAGCAGATGTGTGCTGGAGATCCCAGAGCTCTGAGGAGGAACGTCTGCAGATCATAATCTCTCATCCTCATACACACGCTCTCTCTTCAACTCATGTTTTCCTTCTGTCCATCCTGATGCAGGGATCCTCTCCTCTTTCTGGGAAAGAGATTAAATATGCATAAAGTGTGTACGTGTGTAAAACCTATACAAATGTTCAGCAGTGGAAATGAAACATGAAAAGCTCTAGATGTCATGTATATAATAAGTGTTTGTAAAACATATTAAATATGACAATCCTGCAAATGAGAAGCGGTCTCTGAGGCTGTGTCTACGCTGTAATGGCAAATGTGAAACATCTGTTTCAGACTTAACCATCTAACGCCTGAAATCCGAATGTGCAGTGGGAGAAAGTGTGTACACATGACTGTCCCAGAATAGAAACCACAGCAAAGTAAACTACGACTCTGAGTGTGCATCCAGACAGAGAGAGAGAGAGAGAGAGAGAGACACACACTGAAACTCAAAACAGAAAGACATGACTTGATAGACAGATGGGCACATCCCTGACACCTTGGAAACACAGAGAGACCAGAGACACATTCTTTAATACAAAGCTACCAGAGTCAGAGAGACACATCCTGAGAAACAAGCCAGAGATAAAGAGACCAGGGACAGAAAGACACACCTTGACCAAGGGAGGAATACACCCTGAAACACAGCTAGAGACTACAGATGGAAAGAGATGCCTTGACAGACCTAAAAAACACCCTAAATCAGAGAAGAGATCATGGTTTGCCTGAAGCATCCGTGTCTCTGCCTCCTGCAGCTCCTAGACTCTTGTGCAGCATCCTCTCACTCTGACTTGCTCTCAGATGAGGGCTTCAGCATCGATCCCCTGCTCACGTCCTGAAGGAGAAAACATTCCTGAAGCTCCCAGACAGGAAATGGAAGCACACACACTGGAAGTAAATAACTCACAGCAAAGACTCTGGATTTAACAAATGTATTTTCATTTAGTGCCAGCAATAACAAAGCGCTCTCTAAAATAACTTTAAGAATAAAATTAGGTATGTGTGCACAAATTAAGGTCTGTTCAAGTTTGGGTGTATTTGTGTAGTAAAATTGGCTTTGAAAAACGGAGAGAGCCCAAAAGCTGGTGTTATAATTAAAGTAGAAGTCTCTGCAAAGAGCCCAGAGGGACACCAGCGAGAATGGATCTCATTTCAGATATGAAACCAAATCTGGACACAGAAATCAATTTGTAGTAGTCTGGCCCCGTGGTATAGGAGACAATTATGCACAGGGTGACGCAGGTTTAAACCTGTTGTTATTTCCCAACCTTCCACTGTCTCCATACTGTCCTGTTGTTACAGATAAAGGCAAAATGGCCCGAAAAACAATATTAAAAAAAAAAAAAAAACATTTTCAGTCTCATGCAGCGATCAATATGAGGAGCAATTGTTTATTACCAACAACTAACTCAAGTTTGAGGAGGAAATGTAAATCTTTCAGGGGGTTAAGGTAACTCTAACCCAAACCTTTCTGTCGGGTCAGCTTCTCCCAATCAAAAGTCTTGTGCATTAACCTTAGTCCACAGGATTGGGCTGGCTGTTCTCGCTTAAATCTTTTTGAAATAAACGAAACATTCCTTTTATCACAACAGTGTTAATCTCTCCACAATCCCTCAAAGTTATTAATAATAAACATCTTGGGTTTTTTGGAATTAACGTGATTTGTTTGAGAATTCATTGATGTTTCTGACAGCGACCCACTTCATGGTTTACAAGCATCACCAGTGGTTCTGTAGCTGCTGTCTGTGACAAGATTATCTAATTTTACTAGATGAAATAAAGTGGATTGAAAATGATTAACATTTTCTTTATAAAAAGAGAGAAGTCCGTCTCATCTTGATGTGTTTGTGAGGACTTGTTGCCATGGCAATCAAGGCCTTTCCTTGTGTTGATCCTCAGCTTGGCTTCTCAACAACAAGGAACAGCTGTGACTCTTTCTGCTATAGTTGCTCAAGTGAAATTGATTAATGAATCAAGGAATTGATTAGTGAAAACCTGCTACTACCAACAACAAACAATTGTATGGTTAGTTCTGTATTTGTCAACCAAGATTCTGATTTTTACTGATGACCAATCCTGGCTCAGACTCCACCTATATAATTTGCATATAAAAAAAAATACAAATGTGGTTCTGCCGGAGCTTACACTTGCAAGGTACACAGTGGGCAGCTCTATCGTTCAGCTAAAGGATTCTGATCAAGGGGTTTGAAAATACAGAGACGAAAAGACATGCTGAAAAAACACATAGACACACCATGAAACACAGAGACAGAAAGACACCCTTAAAACACACACACACCATGATACACACACACCATGATACACAGAGACAGAAAGACACCCTTAAAACACACACACCATGATACACAGAGACAGAAAGACACCCTTAAAACACACACACACCATGATACACAGAGACAGAAAGACACCCTTAAAACACACACACACCATGATATCACAGAGACAGAAAGACACCCTTAAAACACACACACACCATGATATCACAGAGACAGAAAGACACCCTTAAAACACACACACCATGATACACAGAGACAGAAAGACACCCTTAAAACACAGACACACCATGATACACAGAGACAGAAAGACACCCTTAAAACACAGACACACCATGATACACAGAGACAGAAAGACACCATAAAACCTGAACCGCACCATAGTACAAGGACATGAGAAAGACGCAACAAAACCACACACCACCATGATATCACAGAGACAGAAAGACGCCATAAAACACACACACCATGATGCACAGAGACGAAAGACGCCAGCAAAACCTGAGACACACCATGATGCACAGGACAGAAGGAACGCCCTTAAAACACAGACCGCACCATGATGCACAAGGACAGAAGGAACACCCTTAACCACACACCATGATACACAGAGACGAAGGGCCACCAGCAAAACCTGGGCCGCACCATGATGCACAGAGACAGGAAAGACACCCTTAAGAACACACACGCCAGTGCACCAGGAGACAGGAAAGACACCCTTAAAAAACACACACACACCATGATTACACAGGACAGAAAGACACCCTTAAAACACAGACACACCATGATACACAGAGACAGAAAGACACCCTTAAAACACAGACACACCATGATACACAGAGACAGAAAGACACCCTTAAAACACACACACACCATGATACACAGAGACAGAAAGACACCCTTAAAACACAGACACACCATGATACACAGAGACAGAAAGACACCCTTAAAACACACACACACCATGATACACAGAGACAGAAAGACACCCTTAAAACACACACACCATGATACACAGAGACAGAAAGACACCCTTAAAACACAGACACACCATGATACACAGAGACAGAAAGACACCCTTAAAACACAGACACACCATGATACACAGAGACAGAAAGACACCCTTAAAACACAGACACACCATGATACACAGAGACACATCCTGAAACACTGAGATACACCATTAAACACAGAGAGACCCGAGACAGAAAGACACCCTGAAAAGACAGAGACACACTTTTAAACACAGAGACCAGATACAGAGACACGCCCTGAAACTCAAGAGAAGTCAGAGACACTCCCTGAAACACAGAGAGACCAAAGACAGAAACACACCATTAGACACAAAGACCAGACAGAGAGACTCTGAAAACAGACACACCATTCTCTAAAAAAGCAGAAATTATATACACATTAATACAAAAAATGTTTTTTGTTCTCCCTCAAAGTTGAGCACTTTTAACACTGGAATCAATAGCAATCTGCTCCTTGTGACTCAAGCCTGTAGTGGTCTGTGGAAGGACTGCAACTTCAGTCACTTTCTGTTCCGCATCTTGAGGCAAAGCAGGTAGGTTAGTGCAGTGTTTTACTGGAGCTCATGCCTTTGGAAGGTCCTCCTCAAGGTGTTTTGTTCAGACCGCTGGCGCTGTCTGCTGGATGATAGAGGAACTGCAGTTCTTCAGCATTAATCCTTGGAAGCAGGATTTAAACAGAGTGATTCATTGAGGTGAAGCCCAAACCATTTTTAAGACATTGCCTACAAATGTGTGCTTTCCTGAAAATGTAAAAACACATTGGCATCCAATGATAATAAAAAGCAAGAGATACACAAGAACAATTCACCATAAAACAGCCGACGAAATCCTTCCAGAAAATCTTGAGGTCGAACAGATTGAACCACAGCTGAAGTCATTGCACCTTGGTCTTTTGAGGATGAGGAAAAACCAAGAGCAGGTTGTGTAAAGAGGACAAAGCTGCAATCACAGTTCGTTTGTTTATCTGCTTGTTCAGAGACAGAGGGTTCTCCAGCTCACATTGGGAGAATTCTTTGCTCAATTCTGCCATAAATTCTCTCAGTCTGTCAGGACAGGGGCCGTTCTAGGACCAGAGCTTTAGGTGGTGAACAGCACCTTATGCAACCATGACATGCTTGTAAAATGCGTAACAAAAGCCTCTGACAAAGCCACATTTTGCTGGTGTTTCATTAACAAACCAAAGGAAACAAGCCTTTACAGAAGATGTGGAAACTTTTAACACACATATGGTATTAGTGATTTTTTTTTAAAAGTGTTATTCCATCAATTGATTCTACACTGCAAGTAATGGGTGACATTTGTTTTGGTTCAATTTCATATGTAAGTTTTATTTAAAAAGCTGTAATTAGCCAACCTTTTTCCAATTCAAAATGAAAACATATCCAGTTGAAGGTTTCCAATTTGAGCCTCGCCCGGTGACCTGCCTGGAAGGAGTTTGCATGTTCTCCCCGTGTTTTTTGGTTTCCAATTTCCCTTAGGTGTGAATGTGTGTGTTGCCCTGCGATGTACTGGTGAACCCCTGGGTCTTGCCCGAAGTGAGCTGGAGATGGGGCACCAGCAGTACCCAGTGACCCCGAAAGGGAACAAGCGGGAAAGAAGATTAAGAATGAATTAAAAGATATTTATAAACTATTATATCACTATTGAAATCCAAAATACAAAAACTGTGGACTTCATGAAGAACTTTGAAATTACATTTGATTGATCTGAAACATACTTAAAAAAAACAAAAACAAAAAACTGCTTTTTAAATTTTAGAAAATTTTCATTTGATTCTGTAGTGCAACTAAAGCATCAAATAGTGAACTATAGGGAAACCCTGATGCACACTTTAAAGGAATGTCTGGGTGACTTGTTCTAAAATGAACAAAAGTAAAATGAACAAAAGTCGACGCAGCATTTTAAAGGTTGGATGCTTCTCGGTAAAGCCCGACACAATATAATCTGAATGGTCGAGGCAAAATAACAGAAATACTGCACTATTGCTGTTTTCCCTGCCTCCCTGAGCCAGACTGATGCCACAGAAAGAGTCACGGAATGTTATAGAAGGTGACAACAAAACATCAAACAAGAATTATTCATTCATTCATTTATTCCCTTTCAGGTCTGCTCCAGCGCACATTAGGGAAGAGGCGGGGGTACACCCTGGACAGGTCGCCAGTTCACTCACACATTCACACCTAAGGGGAATTTATATTTGGGATTGTGGGGGAAATCTGAGTACCCAGAGGAAACCCACCCAAGCACGGGGAGAACATGCAAACTGCTTCCAGGAAGGTCACAGCGAGCCTCGAACCAGAGACCTTCTAACTGGAAGGCCACAGTGCTACCCAATGGTGTTATAAACATTTAAACACAATGAAACATAATAAATAATAATATTGATTCTTGGCTTGAGCCCAGATCAGAGTAACGGGAGCCAAAAGAAACCTCCTTTGTTTTTACAAGTTGTGATTGAGGGCAGCTATTCTCAAGGGACTATGGAAACCAAGTGATCAGATCATTTCCTTCAGAGTCGACCGAATATTAGTCTTTCTGACCCCGAGATTCCCCTACAAAAGATTTCTCAATAAAGTTTGTTTTGAGTGGACTGTGAGAGAGCTGGTCTGTGTCTTCTCTCCCCATGACCCTTACTTCAGAAACATTAAAGCCTCAAGGTTGCAGTTTGTTTTTGAGTAAATGAGGCCTAATTAATATATATATATATATATATTTATATTGGTGTTTAAAATTTTAACATGGAATATATTTACATTACTTCAGTTACTAAAGTAATGTGTGAAACATCAGTATTTCTCTTCTACAATAAAATGTACTGTATTCATTATTAGCTCTTTCTTGGTCACAGGTGTTAGTTTCCCTAGAAAAAGTTATTTCTCCATTGAGCTATCACAGTAACACTCTGACTGCATGTGGCTGGTCAGACGTCAACTATCGACAAGTAAAATCTGTGTTTGTAGCTAGGTCTCGTGTTTCTCCCTGCATAGAAGTCAAATGTTGTTATATAGCGCTTTTACGCAGATGCATAATGGACTAGTGTGAGTGTTAGGTGCGAAATTAAAAAAAATCTCTCCGTCGCCATTTATTCAAACACTTCAGTGTTTCTCTAAATATTTAGCATTTTCTAACATGAAACAATGTTTTTAATCTGCCATTGAGCTAAGGGTTTGTTTCACTCAATGGGGTTTTTCAGCACAAACCAGAGAGCTCTTTTCCACTGCAAAACACAGTCCAGCACTAATGGAGAAAACAGTTTCATAAATAATTTACACAGTAAAAACAAAACACAATATCAATAGCGCATTAAGAAGATGTTAACTTACATGACTGATCTCTTCAGTAAAACAAATCTTCTGGCTGCAACATCCCATCCGGAAGGAAAAACCACCTACAATCAAATAACCTTTTTTTTTATTTTAATAGACATAAACGGGGCCAAAACAATTAATGATGGAGAAACACTTTAAATCTGATGCACCAAAGATAATTATGTTACTAATCTTTCATTTGTCTGAGACTGTGATAAAAGGTTTTAAAAAAACTGTTGTAAAATAATCTCTTATACAGAATATAAGTAGGTTTTATGTGTTTTGTGGTAAAAACAACTTAGAGATAAAAGAGTAAAAAGCCAGTATTTGAAGAAAAACATGAAACAGACATTTTACAGCAGTTCATTTGTCCACTGTGTATTTTTGAGCTGTTGAAAAATATTGTCAGAATCAGTCACCAAATTTTCTGAAAAACAGAAAAATAACTCAAAATCACCCCCTACACAAAAACATTATATATGGTTATAAATTATAAGTTATAATTATAAATATTTTCTTCCCAGCAGCCATTTACTCTCTATTTACAAGGGAAACAGAGCACGTCAACAATGAGTTTTTATGTTCTACTAACTGATTAGCAAAAATGGTTACGTATGAAGGCTTATGTTTCAAACTCGTGAGATAAATATACAATGGTTGGAACCTAAGAGCTAGCTATTGTTGTTTTACACAATGTCATTTAAGTCCTAATTAAGAATCTGCATGAAGAGACCACTGCACAAGCCGCTCTTATTAAACACTTACTTTAATGCACTTCTTTCATCAGAGACACAAGATCAAACAACTCCAAAACATTCCAGAGTTTCACTCCGGAGGCCGATCGGGAACAAGCCTGTCAATCAGGGGGAACACTGAATAAGATTCAACTTCTAGATCAGCTTTAAATCAGCCTGACCTCAGACTACTTCTGTCCCTTCTGGCCTTCCGTAGTGAAGACAGAGTCTCCAGAATGATCGATAACACTCAGCTGACGATCGATCAGAGGAAGCCATCAAAGAATGCTTCCTGCATTGATCAGATTGATCGACCGCTCAATATAAACACACGATTCATGCAGATCTTCCAAATGACAACAGCAATATACAAAGACGAGTAAAAGAATGATTCTGCATCACAAAAAACACAGGCACATTGATCAAGATCATGAAATATCGGCACAGAAATCTCAACCATGGTTTTACTGCTGAACATGTGATATATGCTGGGACTGGAGGGTTAGTATACCAGTATTAAGAATAAAGAGAAACATTAAACCACACGTGAAGAATATCTGGATCCTCAGAGCATCACGCTCATCTGCCACCTTTGTAAGAAGCCCCAATTATGGATTTTTCAAAAAGTAACTTTTGTACTCTAAGCAACAAATTTTTACGTAGGAAAGACGACTCAGGTCGTCTGTAGCTAGTACATTGTGACATCACGTCGAGAATCTTTTGTGAGAGATTTGCAGCTCTTTTTATGTCAAGATCGGAGGCTCCGAGGAACCCGTTGCTGCATGATCCTCCTCCGCATGAGATTGGTTGACTCCACGGTGTCAGTAGAATGTCATTTATCACTAATCATCGCGAGGGCATCATGGCAACAACTAAAATGTTTGCTGACCAATTGACAGACAGCTTACTCTCCCATCCTCAATTCTGATTTGCTTGCTTGGAAGGAATTTGACAGTGGCCAGAGATATTCCTGATGCCAATGCTGGATTCTCTACATGACTTTTATTGAAGGATGGATCAGTGCCCAGTGTATTTGGACCAAACACAACCAGCAAGTACAATGATAACAGTTACTGCAGTGATCTCTGTAGCATGCAAAATATGAGGGTGACATTTTGCTTTTGTTGTGTAAGTTTACGCTATGGCAACCACATACAGATATTTAGATTATAAATACTTGTTGTTGTCACATCATGGATTTTTTCACAGCAATATAGGGCGGGAGGAACCGTCGTCAGATCTGGTTGAATTGTCACTTCACGCATGGAGACAATTCAAGTGCGCCTGGTCTCACTTGAATTTTTTGGGGGGTTAAATATTTAACCCCCAGCTTAGTAAATATTTACTAAAAATGTCAAATAAACACCTATTGCTAATAAAGCAGAATAAAACCCTGCAATACTTTGGTTAGGAGTCGCTGTGTTTAATGAGTAACCATGGCAACGTCATGCTACAAATATGGCGGACTAGATGATGTCACTTCTCCCGCCCTATTCTTCAAACTATATTGTACTTGACAAGTTTGTTTGTTTGTTACTTTACCAAATAGCTTTGTGCTAATTTTTCAGGGCAGACTTTGGAGTAAATACCAATAAATTATGTCAAATAAAGGATGGGTTTTATACAAACAAATCATTTGGGAGAGAAATAATTGCATAAATTAAGATGATGAATGTGCGGCAACCTGTTGACTCCTAAATCCAATACAATTAACCTTTCAAAACCATAATAGGGGCTCTTTTCAAATTTACATTCTCCCACAATGTATTCTGGGTGATATCAATCATAAGCACCGATCACCGCTCCAAATCATCTTCAAGACTGTTCACATTTGAGGCTCAGTTGGTTCATGTGGTCCTGGTCTGGTTCATGCTCACACTGGCAGGTTTGACAGAGCATAAGTATAGGTACCAAACCTAAAGGCAGAGTGCTACGTGATAACCCTGCTCAAAACGATAAAACTCCTCTGCATTGTGATATGAACAAATGTGCATCTTATGACCTTTTACAAGCTAATGGAGTGCACTTGATATGTTAAAAGCAGCAGGATTTCCACAGGTGGAGCAAAAATGACGAGCTGCTGCAGATTGCAGTACCATGTGATGTGTAGCATCACAACTAACTGGTTTTCCTGCACTCAGTTTGCTTAAAATAACAAAAATTAAGCTTGTGTTGGTACTAAGTAGCTCTGCAACAGCACGAAAGACTTCTCTTGGATGCCAATCAGACTGCAGCTTGAATATGTTTCTGATGGCAGTAAAACCACAGGAGCTTCAGCAGCAGGTCTGTGTTTATGGCTTGGCTACAGTGGATCCAGGGATCGATTCACGCGACACTCGAGAGTTTGGTCCGTTATAAAGAGCTGATTTAGATCAGAAGCCACTATCGGGCGGGGTTCCCTCAAACGCGTGGAATTAAAAGCACCAGGAGGCTTCATTGATTTAGTGACACTGTGTCTAGGTGAAGCTACAGAGAGTGGACAGTGAAATGGAAACATCTGATTGATGAGTGGAAGACGGACTCTATTGCTGATCAATACAGACTTGCATCAGATCCGAGGATGGCTTTGCACACGGAAGAGATTTTTCAGAAGGTGCCAGAGCTGGACCTCAATGTGATTCAACAAACACAGACGCTGGATTTCAGCAGTTCTGACAAAGTAAGTCTATGTACAGTAACTCCACCGATTATTAAATATAATCCACTGTTAAAACAGAAAATAAACACCAAAGCAGACAAAAGCTCTAACAAAATCGAACATTTTCAATGAAGAACTTACTCAAGAAATATCTCTATGTACATATAAATAATATTAAAATCATACAAAAGTAATAAAATGTTATTAAAGATACACTGATAACTCATATGTTGTGTGATTGGCACATTTTAGCTCCTATTAAGGCTTTTTAATGCCATTATTGGATAAGACAGAGTAGAACCGACAGTTCTACCGAGTTCTGTTGGTAAGCTCTACCCCAAAAAGAGAGAGCAGTCAATCACAGTTATGCATTTCATGTTTGAGTGAGCCGTCACTGTTTTGAACATTACGTGTATGAAATATAATTGATGCATCTCTTGCTGTTTCGCCTCATCTGAGTCAGCAACTAAAAGGGGGCGGAGCTTAGCGAATGTGGATTCTAACCTTGGTGTCCAATGCAGAATCCTTAGCTTCCATTACATTTATCTCTAGAATCTGTAAAAACACAAACTTGCTATTGTTTGGACATTTTATCTGAATTGAAACAGGATTGGCCTGGTTGAAACTGGTCTGAGTGCAGTGTGTGTGTGAGAGTGAGGGTGCTTCTCTCTCAGTCGGAGAAGAGGCTTGCAAAGGACTGGCGCAGGCTGCGTATGGTTTCGGCTTTGGCCTCGTCATCAGTCACGCTCCCCCGCAAAGACTCTGTGAAGGTGTTGGTGAGCGACCGCGACTTACTGCAGCAAACACACAGAGGATACGGATCACTATGTGATGGAGAGAGCATGATGCATCACAGGCTTTAGTCGAGGTTTTCTTTAGACTGCTTTTCCTTATGTAACATTAAACGCTTTAACCCCACTTCCGAGGAACAGGCAATTTAACATGTTTTAGCTTAACGTTTTTTTTTTTCCTACATATCCCATTACTTTTTTTCAGCCTCTACCAAATGACAGATATGGTATTTTGGGTAAAAGAACTGAAAAAGACTATAATACTAAGTTATTAAAAACTTAAAATAAAACATCAACTTTACCTCAAAGTTGAAAAAGAAAAGTTTTAGAAAATCTAGACCAAATGGATTGAATCAAACAATCTAAACCATAATTCATTTGAAAAAAATCCATGGTCTACAACTGCGTAAATGTGACGTGATGAGTGTGAGGTGATTCCCTCATTCACTTTGTTTAGCTTGTTTGTTCTTATTATGGTGTATAAAAAACAGAATATTAGTACACTATAAAATACTCCTTGTACATTTATATACAGAGCTATCCTTGGATGCACATTTTGTATACAATATGTGAAAATGGAAATATTAAATATCAAAACCATTAGACATTCTTTTTTTAACCATACATAAAACAATTCATAGGATAAACATTTTAAGAAATTGATAACTTTAGTAAGCAGTGACAGTGAACCATTGGTCTCAGTGTTGGCAAGATACTGACATCTTAGGATACTGTAATGGTTGCTAGGGTACTTTTGTTAGCTGCTATGTAGAGTCAGACATGTCATAAAAGGTTACTATTGTCACTTAAGTGATATAAACCAATCACGTGTTTCTCTGTAAAAATATGATTGTATCAGCTGATACAATTGCTGGGGTAGAGTCTGTTGCTAGGGAGGATCTCATGTAACATTCTCCACATCATATAGAGTGACCACCACATTCCTGCAACTTTTCCAAGCTGAGATAAGACCGTTGCTATGGTAAACAGTCTGATTGCTTGGCAGGGGTCGAAGTCATTATATAAAGTTCCCCTCACCCCTATGAGTAATATAAACCAATTTTCCTCTTCTTAGATATGGATCCGCTGTAATGGTTGCTGGGATAAATAGTCTGGTTGCTTGGGAGGGGTCTGTGTCATTATATAATGTTTCGGTCATCACCATATGTGCCAACTGCAACCTCCTAGTATCTACAAATTTAGTAAGCTTAGGTGTGGCACTGATGCTATGGGTTCTATGGTAGACAGTCTGGTTGCTAGGCAAGACATCAGTGACATTAGAAAATGTTTCCCTCATCACTAAGAGTGGTATAACAACCCCACTTGTATATACCATTTTTTAACTAAGATGAGGATCTGCTGCTGTCGTTTCTTGGGTAGACAG
This sequence comes from Danionella cerebrum, assembly GCA_007224835.1. Taxonomy (NCBI): domain Eukaryota; kingdom Metazoa; phylum Chordata; class Actinopteri; order Cypriniformes; family Danionidae; genus Danionella; species Danionella cerebrum. The sequence continues at coordinate 37,239 of SRMA01026542.1, read as the reverse complement.
TAGGTTGCTGGTGAGGGACCTGTGGTATAATATACAAGTCCCTAAAATCTAACATTTTCCAAAGCTGAAATATGAATCTGCGGCTATGGTTGCCAAGGAGGGGTCAGTGACATCAAATTTTCCTCTCATCACTGTGGGTGATGTAAACCAAACCCCTAGTTTATGCAGTTCTCCCAAGCTGTGGTGCAGATATGCTACTATGGTTGCTAGGGTAAACAGCCAGGGAGGATTCAATGTCATCATATGACATTCCCATCATTACTTTGAGTGATATAAACAAACCTTACTGTGCACAAACCTACAATTTGTCCCAAAAATCCTGATACATACAAATATTGTTCCCAAAGTTCACTATGAGTTAAAAACCACCCAAATGTCTTTGATTTTCAGTAGCAGCGATAGATCTGGAAAAAGAAGATGTTTGTAATATTAGCTGCATCACTGAAGGATTAGCTATTAGTGATGCGTGAACATATTTTGTCGAACACTTTCTTAATATAGTAGTTAACCACATCTCTGCCTTGAAAAAGGTTAAATGAGGTTATTACATAACCGAGCCTCTGATCAATCACTGCTGGTCTATAGGGCTGTGTCACTTCCTGTGCTTCCTGTTAGCATTCAGCTTCATCTGAATATCTCTGAATATTAAGAAAGTAAAGCAAGCACTGCTGAGTTTTTGATCGCTACAGCATATATCTCCGTTTAGAATGCTATTAGACTCAGGGTGATGTGGGTCTGCGAGCATGTACTTGAGAGGAGCTGCCGGGATGGGTCCGGGCTGGTGAGTTTGGCTAGGTGAGCTGGCAGCCGATCGAGCTCTCTGAGGAGACGCTTGAGCACTCTGAGAGGTTGATGAGGTGCGTGCGCCTGCAGGGAGGGGGGAAGACAGAGAGAAAGGGAGAGAGAGAGAGATGTGAGTGGTTGGTCTCTTTGGTTTTGGACCCAATTGTGACATCTTCATCACTTTATCATTATCATCGTTTGCTGATGAACCAGCTGAAATTTCGGACTTTTTTTTAATCCTTTCTGTGTTCGTTTCCAACAATAACCTGAGCATCTCAAAGGGCAAAAACCCCAGTTTTAATTTATTTATTTATTAGCAATAAACGTCTAAATATTATACATGGGTGTCTTGGTCCCTCACCTTTTCCATCAGATTTCACAGCACTAAATCTCTCCTGATCCCTAGCGGCTCCTCTACCCCTCTCTTTCCCGTTGTGATTGCCATTTCACATTGCACAAAAGAGCATTTTGGTGGTATGGTTTCAAAAAGAGCTTTGTGCAAGTCATAGCCAACAAAAAAAACTGTAACTGGACAGCTATGTTAACCTTTTATGCTTACCATTGTTATTTTGTCTCAGAGAGGCATTAACATGCAGAAAAAGGCAGGAAGATATATTGACATTTTGAAGTGGAGTTGAGCAGAGATGGTACTGTGACGGGGGACGTTTCTAATCCGTGTCGGCTAAAATGAGGGCCACCACACCTGAGTGGGAGGAGAGATTCATGGAATCACCTGAAGTGAGCGGAGGGAGATCCTCGTGCGGCACGACTTAACTCTTAAGGGAGAGATGGTTAGGAAATGATGCAGAGTAGTCTGTAGGAGTCATACACTTTCTAATGAAGATAACAGCTTTGCCAAAAGACTGTGTATCTTCCTTTACATTAATGTACACTTTTTGATTGACCTCTGACATTTTTATTTAAGTTACTGTCGAGAAGGGGTTTTGAGAGCGCACAGGCAGACAGCATGGAGTGCATTGCATAGTTAGCATCTCGTATCAACTGTTTTTGGGAGGATTGAAGTCTTTGTTGGAGGATGACAATCTTAGGGGCATGTTTAAAGAGGTATGCTTGTATAAAAGGAAGCAGCTAGCCATCATTCCTCGGAGATACAGTATATTATATATTTTACTTTAAAATTAGAGAACACCTGTAGCTAAATTATATTTTTTTTTCTTGTATTTTTCATATATGGAGTTTAAAAAGTGTATTTCTATGTATTAGTAATTTGGAAAATATCTCCACACAAGTCACTTGGGACTTTTATTTTGAAAGAGTTAACTGATGTAAAGCTGAATACAAGGGCAACAGTGAAGTTAAATGGAATGAGAGGGATATGATTGCAGCATGCCGTCCACGCCCCCTAAATCATTCTTCACTACTGTTCGTGGCATCAATGCTACTACGTCAACCCAAATGAGGCAACAGTTATTTTTGAGAGCTTCAGGTTACACAAAGGCGGATTGATCAGATACGTTGTATTGTAACCGGAAGTGTGAGGTGACCAATAATCTCAAAGGTGGCATGGACGGCTCAATCCACACCTGCCCCTTTTACTGCATGCCGCAATCAGATAAACTGTAATGGAATTGTCATTTAACAAAGGAGTTTGCACAGATTTGCCATGGCATGTGTTTGAGAACATAAACGAAACAAAAATAAAATGAAACAACGGATCATCAGTCACTTTATTCACTACAGCACTTGAATGCATGAAACAAACTCTTCTCTGAGCTCTTAAAATGACTTGTGTTTTTCTCCCAATCAGTAGCTCGCTTTGGAGGAAATCATCTGCTAAATGCCAAAACAAAACATTAACATAGATTTTAAAAAGTGAGGAACGCTGCTTGGAGGACTATAAAATCAACTGTGGCAAGATAGAGAGAGAGAGAGGGGAGAGGGGACAGGAGAGAGGGGAGAGGGGAGAGGGAAGAGAAGAGAGAGATAGAGACAGAGAGAGAAAGAGAGAGAGAGAGAGAGAGAGAGAGAGAGAGGGGATTACCGGCAGATCTTCTCGGCTGGCTCGTCTGGGGTCCCGGCTGAGTCTGCAGAGAAAAACACAGCAGCTCATGAGCAGAGCTCTGAAATACATGTTGCGTGCGTTTGCTGGCATGCCGTATACCGTGTGTGTGGTGCTGATGCCCAGCAGAGCCGAGGCCATCTTATTGAGCACTAGGTCACAGATGAGCTGGCGATCTTCTTCCGCATGCTCCCCGATTAAAGGCATGGAGCTGTCCATCACCTGCGCACACACATCCACCCAGCTGCAGTGATGATCCCTGACCACCAGGAGGCATCAGCATCCTGTAAATCAGCCTCCTGCTAATCTGTGTGAGTATTGTGTGCAGAGACCTCTATGATGTAGTCCTTGCCGTCCTTCCCATGCACAGCTTTCACAGCACAGATATCGAGGCCTCCAAACATCTCCGCACAGGAGTCCACCCACAGACGATACCTGCGGACAGCACACACCTGTCAGGCACTCCATCACAGCTGTCAGTCATCAGTGAGAGGTTTGATTGGCACCTGTCAGTCATGGCGATCTGCTCCAGCATAGCCGACCCTGTGTTAGCCTTCCAGTTCCCTGAGATGGATGTCCTCCTGGAAGAGACAGACGTTTAGCATTAGCGTTTAGCAAGTATGTATTGGGCAGACACTAAAACATTCAGGTGCATTCATGTCAGTATTCAATGAAAAAACAAAAACAAATCAGCAAAAAGAAATCTGTTGAGAACAAGCTCCAAGAACGCAACAGCCATGGAGTTGTCTTTCAGGTAACTCTCAATGGACTGCAGATTTCACCAGCAGCAGGGCAGTCTAGTGTGTTATATTGGGCTATAAGGCAAGGCATATGTACAACACCACCCCCTTTACATCTGGTGTCTTCCACCAGCTTCTGGAGTTGCCCTCATAACAGGCACTGGAGACCCTATGGCCACAGCTCAGAGCGGTCGCTTTAATGATGGAGGTGGAGAACATGGTCCATTCAGACGCAATGTCTACAGCCTTCCTCGGGATCTGGATAAAGCTCTGTCGGAGGTGGGAGATGAAGATCTTTGTGACAGGTGATCCCAACCCGAAATGTACCCAACAGATAGTACGCTTGGGTCTTCCAAGTCCATTCAGCTTCCTCCCCCGCCATTGAGATTTATAATACACAGATGTGGTTTTCAGTCAACTTTTCAGTCAAAGGTCCAAAGATTAAATCGGCTGCAAGTCAAAAGTCCAGAGTGAGTGATCAATGGGTTTCATTTAATTGATTTGTAATTTAAAGAAATATTTCTTGCATATAAACGTTAATGTGTAGTCAAAACGAGTGCAATACCAATGCCATTAGGGAGCTTTCGCTCATATTTATCACTTATAAAGAACCTTTAAGTTGTAAACGATCCATTTTTGCCAGTTTTCACTAATGATCAACACTCATATTTGTTCAAAACTAGTAAAAAATAAATTGCATTAAGGGACTGTTGCTGACTGAGCAAATCAGGCTTCATGTATTTTGTCTAAACAATACAACTATAAATACAAGCATTACAAATTCTGAGCAATTGTGTAAGTGATTAACAAGTTAATCTCTCCTTGAGATGATTTTCTAACCAATTTTTAAAGACCTCTAAACACCAGGTGTGATTTTTACTTGCGTTTTAATTGCGATTTTTTTAAAGGTTGATTTTCACGTCTGACCAATCACAATGCAGCTTATTGCTCGGCAATGGCAATTCGGAAATATTCTACATGGCGAAACGTTTAGTTAGTATTGTGGATGCAAACAATGCATTTTATGACAAGATAAGACAAGCACTCCAGGGACAATGTCTGAATGAGAATCGGTGGAGGACGATTGAGGAGGATCTTCAGAACAATTGTATTCTCACAGAAGGACTATAGCCTAAAATATCCTTGTAGTGCTTTAGCGAAGTTGTGGACTGGATCCTGAGCGTGGTCCGTATAGTAAAGTATAGTATAGAATTGAAAAATGGTATATAGCAAACTGATGTTTAGTATACAATGATGAATGATCATTCATAGTACTGTGGCGCGTGTGGTATAATGATGTGTAGTGTAGTGTAGTACATGTAAGCCTTGTAGTTGTTGCCAATCTTCTGGATGCGGATGTCGTATTTGGACTGGATGAAGGGTTCAGCTGTGGCATAGGTCTGAGCGATGGCCACCACACTGCTGACATCCTGGAAATCACTCGCCGTCTCTACTTTAATCTATTCAACACAAAGTCATTAGACATTCACATTTACTGCAGATTATAAATAACACTGAATATTTTTACAGTACTGATTGTAGTTCCTGGCAGCTAATGCTCACCTCCAAACTTAACATCCTTTACTCTATGTTCCAAACAAAAATGCTATTTCTGTGGTCACAAAGATTAAAGGGTAGACCTTCAGGCAAGGTGTGGTCCTTAGGCAGCTTTTTCTGGCCAAGACCTGCCCATGACCAGTATGTCAATCAACCCATCAAATTTTGTTTCGATTGGCCGAACGTTTGGGAGCATAAGATTGTCACCATAGCAACTGACCGATGTGTAAAAAAAAAAGAGGAAAAAGTTACAGAAAGTGAGAGATAAAAATAAGTTAACAATGAACAAAGTGAATAAGTGTAGAACACAAAAAGGTTCCCTAAAACAGAGTAAATAAATGGGAATGGAAAAATGTATTGTTGTAGAACTGTCACACACAACAAATAAACTACAAATTAAATGTGTCAAAAGATGCTCTTCAAGATTTTTCCAGTAAATGGTACGAAAGGCATTAGACTTTAGCCAACAATCCATGGGTGTGATGAGTCTTCCAGCGTCTACTGTGCATAAACCTTCAATTCGGCCACCGCTAACCAATGCTCATGAGCAGAAATGGCTCAATTGGGCAAAAAAATATGGTAAGACTCAACTCTTGTCTGGTTCAGTGATAATTGCCATGCAATCCTGGACGGTCCAGATCAGAGGTGGGCAAGGAGGGCCGCAGCTTTGTTGCAACTTTCATTAAAAGTTGGCTTTATTAATTAAGATCTCATTGGTTTGTTTAAAGCTGCCAGTGTTTGTACTGAAGCAGGGCTGGAACAAAAACCAGGAGGGACACCGGAACTCCAGGAATGACTTTGCCCACCCCGGGATCAGAAGGATGGAGTAGTGGATGGTTGGTCTATGGCCACCCTGCTCGACGTCAGCAAGTGATGTATTGGGCCGGAATCATAGGATTGACCTGTGCAAAGTATGTGAAGTTTCTTGACCACTTCCTGGTCTGGTACAGAAGGAAGAGATATGCTTCCTGTAATAAAATCATCCTCATGCACCATCTCAAAGGATACCTCTACATCAATGGCTGCTAAGGTGATAAAACAAGTGTCTCTCACATGGCCATCAGAGTGAAGCCAAACCGTGGCGAGCGCCCCCGCTGGCTGCAGAATGATTAACACCCACTACAAGTCTATGGGAAAAAGCTGAACTTTAAAAATGATTTCCTCAGAATGTACGGCCTTTACAAAAACTGTTTTAATGATTTTCGAAAGTTATCTATACGGTCAACAAACTTCAACTTTAATTTCGTGTGGTTCGCAATGGTACAATATTGCCCAAAAAAACTAGGCGGGACTATGTGATTGATAGCTACACAGAACTGACTTACTGCTGTTATGAAAAAGATCATTTACACTGTCAATGATTAAATTCGTTTTAAGAAGTACTAAAAAATAACAGGCCTCATGTGAGAGGGGCGTGTGTGACTCAGACTCGAGGCAGAGCTCTGAAACCATGACAGTTCCATCCTCTTCAGGATGTCTCATGTACACTCATCAATCGCAACCTCTTCTACATATCAAAAAACGCTTCATAATTAGCCCAATGACAGAAGGCAGAGGCAAATCGTCCATTTTTTAGTTCAGTCTATAGGAAAAATAGACTACATAGAATTATATATATATATATATATATATATATATATATATATATATATATATATATACTTTATTCTCTTAAACTGCATTCAAACACTCTGATTACAAATCACCAACGCACAAAGTAATAACATCTTTCCTATTATTGAAGTTTTAATGATTGATGATCAGTTCGTGAAAAAAGATGAGCCAATCCGGACAACATCATCACCACATACCTTGCCGATGCCGGAATGGGCATGTCCCATCTTCACCACCACCGGGAAAGAAGAAACAGAGGGGAACTGTGGAAGAGACGGGGATGTTAAACTTACACTCACAGACTTGTATTCCCATCATAAAAGGGACGCTCCACTGGTTTCTGGCTGAGCTCCTCTAAAGAACACAACAGACAGGGGTCAGTGGGGGTCTTCTCAGAACACCAGAGACGCCTCGTGACACACTCATAGCAATAATCTGAGCTCAGTGGAAAAGCTTCTGATGAAAGAGTGATGTTTCTCTCTCTTTCTGAGAAAGGAAGGGATGAACTCACTCTGTTTGTTACCAGCAGTGAGAATTAAGCTATTTCCAGAATCGTTACAGTAGAAACGTCACTGCGCTCCACCCTCAAATGATGAGTACAGCAGAAAACACCCATGGAAAATAAATCACAACTCCACCCATTAGAAGCGCTTACTAACATCTGCTAAGCCTGAACAACCTCTCTGTTGTACCCCTCAGGTGTAGATTTAGATCCAGAGCTGATCAAATGTGCACTGGAAAAATGTTGTTTTGAAAAAGGGACCAAATGTGCCAACTAGCTCTCCTTAAATTTTAAAAAAGAGCCTTAATGCTTGGAAAATATGGGTAACTTTTGGTCGACAAAGCTTTTTTTGATCTCGTTTATGAAATCTGGGCTGTATGTGGATCCTGCTTACCTTTAACCAACCGTTCAAACGTTTCCAAAACCCATTTCATCCATGTCTTTATGAAACTAGAAGTTTCAGTGTGCTCTATCTCATGCAAAATGAACAGAAACTCATCAGGATGTGATGAGCACAGGAGACGGTTCATCACTATTTATGTTTTACATCAGACGTCCATGTGATGAAACTAGCTCAGATCAGGATCCAGATCAGGGCCACACCCTCCACCATTCACACTCACTCCTGACCTGAGTTCAGATCAGTTATCAATCTACTTGTCTCGTGGTTCATGTTCGTGTGAACATGCAATCCTCCTAAAGAGCTAAGCCATTACACCTCAGTGCCCTCCATAAAAAAGTAGTGGAGAAGCTTCTGTGTGTTTTTCCACTGAGAGCGCATCAGCGTCCAGGAATTCCCTCACTCTCGCACACACGGTGCCCATATGAGGGCAGGCTGGGCTCATTATCAGTCTCAAACCGCTGAGGGGCAAACACACTTCCTGAACATTCCCAGACAAACCTTCCGGAAGAGTCCCACAGACACACACTTGATGTGTAAGAACTTCTTCGAGGACGAGCGTCACACACAGCTCTTCACAGAATGGTGTGATTGAAAGACTGAAAACACACTGAGTCAAACAGAAACTTCAATCCCTCTTGATTCGCTAGGGTTTCCACCTCCAGCCTTTGCCCACGTGACCCCTGAGTCAAACCCCTTACTGGAAAGTGCATGCCGTACTGAAAAAAGTTATCAAAATAAAATATGCAAAACTCACAGCATTCGTGTGTCATTTTAAATTACTTGTGCGTGTGTAAAAATTATTTTCTATACATGATGGATTCCAAAAATACTTCTCAAATGTTTACAGACACATCGCATTTGAGTTTCTGTACATGCCCAACTTCAAAATGTTCACCTTTGAATATTTACACACAAAAAATCTACTGCTTTTTACAGCTGCTCAGTCTCATGCACAATATTTATGAACATGAAATGTTTTGTGAAAACACTACAAATTTTCATTGGTCACAGGCATCACTATCTCTATCTAAAAATAGCTAAATTTATGAGAATATATGCCAATTTACTCTTTGTTGTGGAACTAAAGTTGCTTGGAAATTTATTCTGAAATTCATTTTTTTTTATCTTGGTTTGGTTCTTTCTGGTGCAGTTTGAACAATGGAATTATTTTTCAAAATAAAAATTAATCCGCTATAATTGTAATTTCCCCTATCGTAAGAACATCCTGTATATTTGTGGCCAGTAAACTCTTTTTTTTGTGAGGCATTCATTTTTTAAATAGTTCAGTTCAACATTATAAAAAAGATTTAGGGGTTATTAACTTATTTCTTATGAGAGTGTGGTGGGGAGACGCCCATGCAGGATCTCCTCGGTGTTTGAGTGTCCCTCTCTGATGTTTGGACCATTCATTCGCGCAATCAGGGAAAAAAAAACACACGGGATCATTATGAGGTCACTTCCATGACGTCAGGGGGCCTGCGCGCTGTGATTGGCTGAACACCGCCGTGCCTGCGCGCTATATGAAGCGGCGGGCGCGCGCTAAGAGTAGAGCGCATAGAGAAAGCGGCGCACGGAGGACCATCGAGATGAAGCTCGCATTGCTGATCTTTACTCTGGCTGTGCTGGAGGACGTCTCGGAAGCATGCACGTGTCTGCCCACGCACCCACAGGACGCGTACTGTCACGCCGACGTCGGTAAGAAAGCGTTTGTGAGACGTGCCTTTCGGTAAGGCGACACCGGGGTTATATAAGGGCTCATGTTCGCGTGCTGAGCAGCTTTATACCTCGATCAACACTCATCTGCGTCACTGCGCGTTTCCGCTCAGGCGCGCGAGAAGCGCGGAGTTCGCGGTTTCCATGGCAGCGGGCGCACGCAGATCAAAGCGAGCGCATCCTTCAGGAGCTTTTACGCGTAGCCCTCGTTTCCTTGTTGTTTCAAGCCTGCCGTGTTTTGTTTCTTGAACGCACGAGAAGATATTGTAGATGATTGTATTGACCTACATAGAGGCGGCGATCTGACTGAAACCTTCTCTGCTGAATGCACAGTAAGATTTCCTGAAGAATGCTGGTAATGTCGGGTGTCAGATTCTACTCGGACAGAGAGTCCCAGCATGGAGTCAGTCAGTCTGAGAACGAGCAGCATACTGATGGAAGTGTTTGTTTGTTTGTGGATGAACCAGATATTGAGATGTCCCATAACTGTGACTCTGGCTTTGTGCTGCAGAGGGAGAGAGCATGCAGGGAAGACTGGGGCTATTGTGAGGGAGAGAGAGAGAGAGAGAGGGGGTGTGAATGGATGGCGCTGCGCCAGGCCTGATTTCCTCTGCCATCTCTGACATGTTTCCCTAGACGTCAGATGGAGAGACACTTTGTGAACGCTTGATCCTCAGATGAGCCACTCGACAGACTCGCTCCATGTCTGCACACAGATAAAGATCCGCCTGGTGTGTCTATCCGTCTAGATGCAGATGTGGCAACAAGAAACTCTGAGCGATGTTTCATCCGTTACCAATGGGTCTTTTGAGGAGGTTTATCATCAGATGTTCAGGTTTATCCTTTGTTTTGATCTACAATTCTCTTTCTACTGTGGGTAGTTTTTGTGTAAACAGTTTAAAACAAAACTGGTTCAATCAAGCATCATAGCGACTTTTTCTTGTACAAAGTCACTACGAAAATTTAGGTTGAGCACCACCGAGCTGCTTTTTTACATCCTACTCATGTCATCATTGGTCGTTGGCGCCACTTGTTCAGTCCAATGTATGACATCCATGGTTTCGATTGAGGAGCACAAACTTCAGGGAGGCTTTTAAAGAGCTCATAATAACAATAATGCTATCTATGCATATATAGCACTTTTCTAGACACTCAAAGACGCTTTAAAATTTTCAGAACATTATTCATTCCACATTCACACACTGGTGGTGATAAGCTATCTTGGTAGCCCTCAGCTGCCCTGGGGCAGTCTGACAGAACTTGGCTGCCATTCAGAGCCTACGGCCTACTGCCCACCACCAAACAGACCCCAACAGTCACACACATCAACACAGGGCGATGTCTGACTGGTGGGGTGTGTTTGGTGGTGAAGTGGCTTGCCCAAGGCCACAACAACAGAATGAGCCTGGTGGGGATCGAACAGACAACCTTCTGGCTATAGGACGAATGACTGAGAACTGAGAACTCAAAAAGTGCTGGATATGACATAAAAGAGACATAGGAACAATGAAGCTACAGATGTTTCAGGACCCAAATTGGTTTTTAAAACTCCTTTATTGCAGCCAGCAACAAAGATCCTTGAGTTCCTATATCTATTAAGGACATTGATCCTCCCCCAGTAGTGATGGATACACACACAGCTTCACACTTGATAGAGTTCAAAGTTAAGACACAGTTAGCTAAACAGAAGCGATTTCTTAAAAAGTCACACCTCACTTTTGAAAAACTCTGAGAAAACGAACTTTGTCAGCCGTGGATAAATGAGATGCCAGAGAGCGGATTTGCATAAAAAAGGGCACGTACTAACTGCAGCTCATTTTCTCTCCAACTTCATTCACTGACTCGCTGTGCTTCATAGAGCTGTGTAGAAATCGATGATTTGCTCAGATCCTTCTTGATTTTATTAATCACAGTCTCTAGTAAACATTAACAGTGAGAGCACAATCAAACAGCTGCGGATATTGTGGTCCCGAAATAAGGCACAAGTTCACAAATAATTTCAGTTTGTTTACAGTGGTTGATGAAATAGTTGTGGCTGACAACGTGTTCACCAATTTCACATGGCCGCATTTTAAACCCCTCCGGCGGGAAGAAATCCTGAAGTAAACAACTGTGGCAATGATTAAAACCTGGAACTACTGCCAAATTATTTAATCACTTATGTTGAAAGTTGGGCTGAAAATAAATGTTTAATCCCATGGGCTGTTTTACATACTGGTGATGTGACCTATATAATAAACGTTAATGACTCTGACTACAACACATTGCGACAGCGTCGAAGTAGGAACTTGCACAACTGTCAGCTATCCTTTTTCTTCACACTATTTCTGGTTTTCTTTCCACCAGGACCTCTCTTTCATCTTTAATTGGTAGCCGCGTGAAATAAGCAATTGCAGTTTTAATTGTAGTTACCAGATGTTAAATGATTTACTACCTTGTGAGAACAAATGCAATTCTTTCACATCGCCGCATTCACAGAATAGACAGGAGTAAAAGGGCCACTATCTGAGATTACATGTACAAATATAGTTTTATGTACGTCTCTACAAAAATTATATCTTTCAAAAAGCGATCCAGCCTGTGCCACGAGGCTCGTGAGTATCACATACGAATGAAAACAACACTTTCATGCATATTTCTGCCATTCCAAATACATTTACGAAACCACTCAGTGATTGTTAAAATTGATTCAATCGTGAGCACTCTAATGTAACCCAAAAATTTCAAAATGACCCCAAAAAACTGAAAAATAACCCTTTTATTGAAACAATAAATGCTTCAGGTTATGGTCTTCAGAGGACAGAGACCAACGTATACATATTAATGTGACAAAAATGCTCTAGTGTGTTGTGACCCCTTAAAATGAACACGAGGATGAAAAGAGATGCACAGAGATAACATCTTTCATCTTTTACAGAAGACTTTAAAAAAGGGTTCATTTTTTCAAAACAGTTTCGCACATTCGACTCAAGTTTGACGTATATACAATGGTGTGTTAAAATAACGTATGATGTGCCATTGATGTACCTTTATGTGCCATTAACTCGTATTGTTCTCAGTGTGTAAAGGCCTTTATTCAGAGTTGAATATATTTAGACTAATCCACAGCACACTTTTCAATCACGTGGCTATCATGGTGCTGGTCAGTAAATACATCTTTTTTAGCTATATAAAATGAATACATTTCGATGAGCTTGTGCTCGTTTTTGCCAGTGGGGAGGAAGCAAAAGCCTCTAAAAACACCTACAATTGGAACATGTTCAAAAGATGAGAAATTCAGATGCTGGAAAGATCTCATGCTGCTCACCAAAGAGAAAAGCTTTTGCCATGAATTTCTAAAAGCAACTTCTTAGATGAGTTTCTTGAATTTTTGAGTAGAATTCTGAATATGCTGCAAGATGAATGCAGCCTTCTTTTCTAAGCAGACCGGGGCAATTCAAGCGGAATTATTGAGTGGAAAAAAATTCCACATTAAGAAATAACTCTCTTACTTCAAATCATGGGTGCCATAGTTATTAGCGCCCCTGATGTTTAATACTTTGTACAACCCCCTCTTGCTAACAAAACAGCACTTAATCTTCTCCTATAATGTTTCACAAGATTAGGGAACAGAGAAAGAGCGCCATTCCTCTTTGCACAATGTTTATAAATCATCCAGTGACCGGACTCCTCTCCTCTTCTTCATTGCACTCCAAAGGTTTTCAATGGGGTTAAGGTCTGGGAATTTAGATGGCCATGGGAGGAGCTTGCTTCTGTGTGTGGGGAGTCATTTCTGTGTAGATTTTGGCACATGTTTTGGGTCATTATCTTCCTGAAAGACCCAGTGACGACCATTTTCAGCTTTCGGGCAGAGGTCACCAGATAGCTTGGTCTCATCTGACCAAAGGCCCCAGTAGCGCTTAGCAAACTCCAAACGTTTGACTGGGAAAAGTTTTTTTCTTGCATTCGTCCCAAAGACCTTGATGGCATGTGGATGGCGTCTGATTGTTGTTTTGGAGATGTTGTGACCCCAAGATGCTATCATTTGTTGCAGTTCTTTAATAGTGATCTTTGGAGAATGTTTTTACCATACTCTTCACTGTGCATGGAGGCAAAATAAACTTAATAAAAGGAGGCAAAACAAACTTTAATACTGCTCCAGTTTTTTTTTTTACTTCTTAATGATTCCTCTCACAGTAGATATGGGCAGGTGCAGGCGGGGGGCTATTTTCTTGTACCCACAGCCTGACTTGTGAAGGTCGACACATATCTGCCTCATTTGAATGGTGTGTTCCATTGTCTTTCCCAAGTTGAAGAGTGGCTAAGAGAAACTGTTTCAGTTTTTTTCACAGTATTTTTACCCCAGGGAGGCAGGAAGTGATTAATTACAAATTAAATGTTTCTAGATACTCTGATCAACTTTGTAAACTACTGTAGAAATGAGAGAAATACTTCATTTACATTTATTTTCTAGGCATTGTTAGGGGTGCGAATAATTTTGGAATAGATTATTTTATTAAAAATAATTGTTTTTTTATTTCCCCTTAAAATTCACATTATATTTTGCTCCAATTTTAAGACATCTTAACCAGGGGTGCCAATAATATGGAGGGCACTGTACATATTTTACTTGGGGACCAATGTTTTAGTTTGAAAAGAGTCTTTTAGAAGGTCGATAAGAGAAAGATTAGAAGGTAGCGGAGTGAGAATAACATTTATCAAAATCAAATGTTTTTTTTTGTATGTACAAAAGCTCCATCGACATAATTGTACATCCATTAGCTATACGAAGTAAAATAAATCTCAGTTTTTGAATCTAGACCTTAAAGTTTATTCAGTAGCTGGCTGTAATGTGATCACATAACAGAATCTACAGCAGCGGCTGGAAATCATTTACAAGACTTTCTCCACTCGCCACGGCTCTATGAATGGGGAAACATTGCTTTGTCTACATTCAAATGCAGTACAAGCATGAGATCGAGTCATGAGATGAGTCTATTTCGAGCCCTGTATTTATTTAAAACCTTTGAAGGCCTGTTGCAATAAGCAATACTTCATTAAATTGCACTATAGCGTAAAACATGCTTGGTAAGTTTGCCAGCCTCAATCGTTTCCATGTGCATGCAAGTTTGTTTTCTTTCTCTCTCACTCACTCAGGTTTGTACTGTGGTAACTTCAGTAGTAACCAAACCGGAACGCAATGTGAATCTGCATACCTTCACAATAAATACAGCTATTTGAGTAAAGAGCAGGTTAACACAAAAGCTCAGTCAAGAAGGATGAAGTCTCAAAGTCATTCTGCTCTCTGTAAGTCACTAGAACTTGGTAACTAAGTGTAAAGAGATAGTAATATTGGACAATAAACACATATGTAGAAGAGTTTCAAATAAACCTCTGTATTAAAAGTGCACTTAATCTAATAAATGTTACCGTTGCATCAATCTCACTTATTTATACCATCGTAAAGCATTTAAAAAGCAGCAAAGGTGTGAGCCAAGCTTCTTTAGTGAGTTGTGGTTGCCATGAGAGACACACATTCTTATGATCAGTGAACTGTTTATTTCTAAGATGTGTAATACTGTATAAAAAGACATCAGTGAAAGATATTGCCATTATTTGTCAAAAACTGATACATTCCCTTTGATAACTGTGTCTCTGGACGACTCATTTTTTTAGATCTGAATCAATTCTTCACTACAAGTGCAACATAACTAACATTATTTAATATGAACAGCCACCCAATATGAGCTGAATCAATTACTATTTCTTGAGAAGGTAGCTGACAGAGGTGCAGACTGATTGGAACAAGCTGAGGGAGACTTCTAGAGCAAAAGGAGGGCGTTGTAAACCAGTGCATTTTTCATGTCACATATGCATGTACATTATAATCAACCATATTTACACAATACGGCTGATGTATCACCAGGCTGATTAATCAGTCTACCTCTAATTATAACATGATGTCATGACTTGTCCCCCTCTAAAATGTAAAAAAAAAAATTCAGTCAAATACTGTACTGTACCTTAAAAACAAGAGACCACAGAGATCAGTTGATTTTTTCCTAACCAAGATGGAAAGGTGATCTGTTATGAAACATTAAACAATCTTTGAATTGATTCGGTTCATATTGTTCAAAATGTTTAATAAAACATTTGGGACACCCCTACCAACCATTCTGTTCACCATAGCAACCATATAGGAGTTTTTCAAGTTCTGGGTAGTTTAGTTTAATTTGATAGTATGGCATAAGCATAGTCAGGCACTTAAGGATATGTACTGTCTGCATAATGTTATAAAATTACATCATGTCGAGCTCCGGTGGTGCATTTTTAGGGTGCGTGACGCAGTCAACTTAGCTGCGCAGTGTTAGAAAATTTTATATTTGCTATTAATTAATAGTGAATTATCTAAGGGTATTTAGCAGTTGAGCTGGCTAACAAAACCACAGTATGAGGCAATGAATTGCAACATTCAGTATTTAAGAAACATGCGTCATGAAATAAAATACGAATTTATTGACAAAACTAAGAAACAAATCTACACACTTACACATTCATACAGGAAAGAAGGAAACAAAGTGTGACAATTAAGGATGCCACAATACTCTGTTTTATACCGAACCATTCGGTACACCCTCCTCGGTTCAGTCTGCGCCTGTGAATCACAGTTTTTCGGTTCCTCCTTTGAGTAACTCCTGTATGTATTATTATTAGTTTACATGTGTGAAAAAGCAGATGTTCGTGAAAGAAAGCAAGTTAGAGGAGGGTGGGATTTGTCCTGTTTCACTGGGCCAGTGGAGGAATTGTCATTTTTCTGGATGCGTCTTAATGTGTAATTTAGCAAAGTAAAGAGAATTCTATCAAATGCCCATTATTTATCTTTTCATGTGATCCGTAGAAAGAATGATTAAAAAAAAAATACAATTTGCTAAGCAAAAAACTGTAGTTAAAAACCGCGGTACGTACCGAATCGTGAGCTGTGTGTACCGTTGCATTCCTAGTGACGATCATTTATCTTTTTAAAATTATCAATGTTTCCGCAACACCTATCTTTAACTGCATGTCTATTCCCCGAAGTAAATAGAGCTGATCAAACATGACCAACAGTCTGGACCATCTCTGGTGTTGGCACCAATCTTATCCTCAAGAAGATCTGGATACTGTTTGCCTTACTTCAAGTTATAACTCCAACTCAGATGCCAACGTAGCATTAGCAGCCTAGCTAACCCAAATAAAGGTTATTTAAACTTTAGCAATCTTAGTTAATTGTCTATTATTTATAGCAAACTTGCATATCCCCAGAAACTTTTAGCAATCAACCTTTTCGTTCAAAATAATCTGACCATCAGTTCAAGCTCTGATACTCCCTCACTGAATAGACCTCAACCATTCTCTATTCAGTGTAACCAGCTGAATTCAGTCTCGATTCTCCCTTCTTCTAGAGAGGTGGCAACTCACCCTAAAACATCTCACTGGGAAGATCTGAAATGATTGACTGACAACCAGCAGGCTACCTGAGGCATTGAACTCATTTCCTTACCCCACCCAAAAGCAGCTGGACAATGAACTGAACACCCTTACCCATACTGACCCAATGAAGAGCTGGTAAACCTCACTAGCAACATGAGCTACTTGCTGAGAGCAACCCTAAAGATCAGTGACAAACGCACGGCCACCCTGAAGAAAAAGCCTCTCAGCGCATCACAAAGAATGCCATGCAGAACATGATCTGGCTACAAAAGACTCCAGAGCAAAGGTCCAAAGACTCAAAGACAGCCTAGCTGCCACCCAAGAACTGAAAGAACAGAATGCCAGTCAAGAGTTTCATGCCGAGAGACCATGAGGCGTAGAGGAGCTGTTCAAAAAGGCCTACAGTGCAAGCCCTCAAGAACCTCCTCCAGTCAGAACTCCAGAACATAACTAGACAACTGGCCCAACTCAAGGACTGAAACATGACTACAGCATGAGAACTGTCACTCATACTCGTCCCAGACACTCTGGGTAGGGTAAACATACAAATTCACCTGGTGGATGGGAAATGCAGGCCTCTGCTACAGAAAGAATCAAACTAGAAATGCAAATGAGCACCAGTCCCTTTATTCATCACCAGGAAGCAGGCACAGAAGAAAGCGAACTCTACCAGTCAATATAGCCTCCGCCTCACTCTACCCCATTCTCATCCAGTCATATAGTGTCCTATATGTTCACATAAATAACAATCTTAAAAAAAGTCAGACACAATACAAATATTTGCAGGATTAATCAAGAATAGAAGAACGAGATCCACTTTAAATGAGGCAAAAGCACATATTTATCTTTGGAAGACCCATCAGATGCACCAGTGAAAGCAATTATTGTTTTTTTTCTTGTTGAATGGGAGCTGGATCTTAGAGCTCATCAACATAAAAGCTACCCCATCATTAGAGAAACCCTCACAGATTTGCATGCCCTTGAGGGAGAGCAAATGCTTATTTTAATCATAGACAGCAGAGTTTTTGAAAGTACTGGAGTGGTGTTCAAGCAGCTCATATTCATTTCTGAGCCTCTGTTGGCAGCGCTGCTGCAGCCCAGAGAAACGCTTCATTGAATGAGAGTGCCGCCCTAAAGCCTTTCAGCTCCAGATTAGTGTTCAGCCTGGACTTCTGCCCTCGGAGTCTCAGATTGTGCCAGCAGAGCCCTGGTGCCATCACATCGACCTGATGCTTAACTGAATGAGGAGAAGGAGGAGAAGCAGATCACTCTACAACCAGGCAGAATTTACCATCTGAGAGAAGCACCCAGTCTGATAGTTACTGATACAGCGGACGATGAAAATGAAACACTGTTCCTAGTAGATCTTATTCAGTATAGAGCTGGAGGTTTGGACGGTGAAACTGAAACACTGTAAAGTATAGAGCTGGAGGTTTGGACGGTGAAACTGAAACACTGTTCAGTATAGAGCTGGAGGTTTGGACGGTGAAACTGAAACACTGTTCAGTATAGAGCTGGAGGTTCGGACGGTGAAACTGAAACATTGTTCAGTACAGAGCTGGAGGTTTGGACGGTGAAACTGAAACACTGTTCAGTGTAGAGCCGGAGGTTTGGACGGAGAAACTGAAACACTGTTCAGTACAGAGCTGGAGGTTTGGACGGTGAAACTGAAACACTGTTCAGTGTAGAGCTGGAGGTTTGGACGGTGAAACTAAAACACTGTTCAGTATAGAGCTAAGAATTTGGACGGTGAAACTGAAACACTGTTCAGTATAGAGCTGGAGGTTTGGACGGTGAAACTGAAACACTGTTCAGTATAGAGCTGGAGGTTTGGACGGTGAAACTGAAACACTGTTCAGTATAGAGCTGGAGGTTTGGACGGTGAAACTGAAACACTGTTCAGTGTAGAGCTAGAGGTTTGGACGGTGAAACTGAAACACTGTTCAGTGTAGAGCTGGGAGTTTAGACGGTGAAACTGAAACACTGTTCGGTGACCCATTTACTTCTAGCAGTGATTGACAATGAATGAACAGTGAATATGCATGGGGGGGGGTGCATAAATCAGAGGACGTCTGCCACTAAACACAGCTCAACCAAACTGTGTCTCAAACTGGGCCACTGTAACTGCATCCCAATTCACACAGTGCGCTATATCAGACAGGGCTAAATAAACACTGAGAATAGACTGCTCGGTCAGTCTGGTAACCTCAACTAATCCCCCAGAGCAAATATTTTGTTCAGGTAGCTCTCTATTCATGAGTCAAGCAAGTCATGTGCCTGTGTGTGTGCAGTGATCAGAGCCAAAGTGGTGGGGAAGAAGCTGTTGAACCCAGGTCCTAGTGCCAGGCTCCGCTACACAGTTAAACAGATGAAGGTCAGTCTCAGTCAACACACATCCTGACGATACAAACCTGTTGTGTTTGTCTATAGCAGCTGTGTCTGTTCTGCAGATGTACAAGGGCTTCGAGAAGATGCAGCATGTGCAGCACATCTACACATACGAGTCTGAGAGCATGTGCGGAATCAAACTGGAGATCAACAAGTACCAGTACCTGATCTCAGGTGGGTGTCAGGAGACTGTATGACTAGGACTGACGGTATGGTAGTGTTTGTAACAGCTCAGCTGTCGTGCTGAAGGTGTGAAGCCTCTAGCAGTTAAATATAGAGTCCTAACCCTCATCTCTCTCTCTAGGCCGTGTGCATGATGGGAAGTTATACACGGGGCTGTGTAGCTTCACCCGTCGCTGGGAACAGCTCACACTTGCTCAGAAGAAGGGCTTCAACCACCGATACCAACTCGGCTGCAGCTGCAAGGTGCTTTTCAATCTCAAACTCCTCAAAAACTTTCCTCACTGCATTCTACAATGCACCTGTGATGATAACGATCCATTGGAATTAGTCACTAAAATCAATAACGCCTTTACTATGAATCCATGGCGTCATCTGGTCTGCTGTGTGTTTGCAGATCAAGCCGTGTTACTGGATCCCATGTTACGTGTCGGATAAGAATGAGTGTTTGTGGACCGATATGCAGCCACATCTGGGTTCCCATGGGTACCAGTCACGCCACTACGCCTGTATTCAGCTGAAGGAAGGCTACTGCGGGTGGTACCGAGGCCTGGGGGACCGTGAAAAGGTCATCATCAACACTACTGACCCATGAGTACCAGATATACAGATGGCCTCAAAGTTCCACCTCCCCCTACAGACTACAAGATCCATACAAGAATCCCCGACCCCATCAGCCTAGGAAATCAGTGCAATAGTCTCAAACCACTGAGACCAATGCAATATTACAAATGCTGAGATGGAGACAAAAGTCCTAGTCCCAATAATGTATTTAATGATCCCGAACCACAGAGATCAAGACACGTTTTCTACTCCCAAAGTCAATGAAATAACCTTGAACTGTTTAGATCAATGCAAGTATCCCAAACGTGTAAAAATAAACAATATTCCAATTCCCAAAACTAACTCAATAATCCGAAATCGGTAAGAAAAATCATTATAATCCCAAACTCTTGAAGCACTCAGATCAATGGAAATATTGCAAACCTTTAAAAGCAATAATCTTAATCCTAACGCAATAATCCAAACTCTGGGATAACAATAATAATCCTAATCCCAAAATCAATCAATTAAATAATGCCATACCGATTGGATCAAGATTGTAATTCTAATCCAAAAAAAATCAATGCAGAAATCTAGAACCGCTCATAATGCAATTATCCCAAGCCTATAAAAATAACTCTGATCATAACATTTATGAAATAATCAAAACTCTGAGATCAAGACAAAAAAAGTCCAATGCAATAATTGTAAACCTGAAAGGATAACCCAAAAACAAAGCAATATTGTAATTCTTTGAGTTCAATGCTCTAAACTACAATAATATTAATCTCAAATTCAATGTCATGATCATTAATCATTGAGATCCATACAAATCCAAATCCAAGCATTCCTCATCAAAATGATAATCCCAGTGCTAAGAAATTACCCTGATGTTTAGAACCTTATGCACATTACTAGAAAAATTCATGAATCCCACTCAATAATAGAAGATGACCAAACTCATCCCAGACTCATAATCAGTGCAATAGCTCTGTAACGGATCGTTGAAAACCAATAATAAATGCTGGGTTCTATGATCAAACAATACTACGGTCCAGTGAGCTTTTCAAAGCCACACGTCCTGTGCCAGAGTTATCCATTTATGTTCATCTGCATTTATGAGCTACTCCTCGCCATTTATGATGTAAGCTACAAATAGCGACTAGTATTTTTGTATGATGTTTTATCATGGATTAATCATTTTTATAACAAATCAACTGTGCTGACGATGTCATGAGAGATCGGAGGAGGAAAACACACGTATTTTAGATGAAGTAAGCTACTTGTAAATAAAAAGAATGTTTATAAGCCTAAAAGTTTCGAAAGGACAAAGTGGTATTAACCAATGTTTATTACCATTATCTAATGAATCCTTGCAGTCAGGCCGAAGCTAGCTAAAATCACCAGACTTTTATTCTGTAAAATCTGGTAGAAGAGTCTGTAAACATCCTGGTGGTACTGAGTTTGAACACATTGCTATTAAACATGAATAGAATAATCGTATGTACCATTACCCAGTGTTTGTCTGCTCAGATAATCTGCTCCATTCTGCTGCGCTACACTAGCAGCTAACAGCTAGCTTCCGGCGAGTTCATCTCAGACTCTGACTTGTGTACTTGTAACATCTGAAAATGGTTCTGTCTGTAGCTGTTCAGATTAGAACAGAATAATTAGAGAGTGAGAGAGAGCGAGAGAGAATGATTGAGGTTAAACCGTGTGAGAGTCTGGATCACTTCTCATCTAGGAGCATTGTTAGCGTGTGATTGTGACTCCTCTGTTTTATATTTTTATAATAAAGCTGGTCAAACACTGTCTATGACTCACCATTTGAGAGTGGTTTGGGAAGAAGGTTTGTTCGTTCAGAGGGAACTTCTCTGGCCCCAGGGTCTGGTAGAGCTTGATCATGTGAGAGAACTGAGGAGACGCACAAAACAGTCATAAATGTAAACGTAGACTCTCACAGGTTTTAATGGGAACATTAGCATTAGCAGTAAACATTAATAGTTTTGCTAAAAGCACAGAGATCCTTCTTGTCAGTGGTTCCCAGCCCATGGGGCTTCTGGGGTTTGTGGTTTGCATAGACTGTTAATTATTTACTTATTAATAAAATGCGTTCAAAAATCTAAAATAATTTAGGAATAATACAATTTTGAGCAGCCACATTTTTTTGTGGGTTCTCTCTTTTTCAGTAGCAGAGTTATAATGGTTGTAATTATATTTCTAACAACTACTGGATTTATTTATATTAGCTGAACATGTACATTTAGTGATATATAGGAATAAACACATTTGAGGGTTGCGGGGTATCTCAAATTTCTAAGTGTAGTTGGAGCCCTAAGGAAAAACGGTTTGGAACCGCTGAACTACGTTATGCTTCTAAATGTTATTCAGAACACCACAATGGCCCCCTAACATATACACTGCTTAAATTTTTTGCTAAAATTTCACAAAAATTGGAAGCGGAAGAGCTCACCACCCAGGGCTTGCTGCAGAAGTTGTAGATGGAGAAGAGCGAGTTGACACTGGGGACGGAGCCGAAGTGGAGGCCGATGATGAGGCTGCGGAAGTCCTCGCCTGGGGTCATGCTGAAACCATGCTGACGAACGAGCAGGAAATCTGGCTTCACCGACCTGTGCGAGAGAAAGATGTGATCATCAAAAAACAAATAAAGGATTGAAAAAACAGGAGGGGATGGAGGGATTTCGCACCTTACTACTTTGGTTCCTCCTCGATTCACCTGGATGTCAACAGTGCAGCCGGAGTTCACACACGACACCAGGTTGATCTCGGAGAACTCCGCCTGAAATCCACAAAAAGGGCATTTTCTCAAGCTGAGATCTGCTAAGATAGTTGCTGTGGTAAACCATGTGGTTGCCAATATTGACACTATATAATGTTCTCCTTGTCACTCTGGGTTACCAAAGCCAGTTCCCATGTCTCTTTTGAGTTTTGTGAACCTGAGAAATAGATCTGCTACATTGGTTGTTATGGTAAACAGACTAGTTGCTATGGATGGGTCAGTCCCATGTTGTAATGTTCCCTTATGTTATGTCAAAGGAACATTGCCAACATTCTCTCCAATTTCCCAGAATTTATTTAGTTGTATCAGTCTGAATAAATATACCACACGCACACACACACGCACACACACCATAATATAACGAGTGAGAAACATAAATGCCAGCCTTATGGTCCCAGACACCAAACTGGCCCAGGATAATCCAGTCGGAAAGACAGCAGAGATCCTGGGAAAGCGCCCAAAGGGATGAGGGCATAGAATTCCAAAACACACAGGAGAATAATCTCGAGACAGGGATTAATACAGCAGACAAGAGAGGAAGAACAAAATGAGCTTGAAGAAGAGCATACATACATACGATGTAAATAAAAAGAGAAAATTTGTTAAGAAGCAGGTGAGAGATTGTGGCAAGTATGTGCACAATGATCAAAAAGTGAAGGAAATAATGAAGGGACAAAGAAGGAAGGGACTTTTTTTTTTTTTTAACAAGATGGCAGACAATAAATTTCTAGAAATGTTTAAAAATCAGTCAATGTATCTGCTGATTAATCCGTCTACCTCTAGATGAGAGAAGTCCCTCTCAATCAATTGAGCTCTATCAGATGGCATTAAAAAACATCGAAATTCCGGTAAAAATGATCATAAAATAAACATTATCAGACAAGAGATTTGTACTGCTGCACATAGTTATTAAGAAACTGGATTATTTCATTTTTGTGTACATTCAGAAACAATAAATAGACACTTTCAATATCAGACAAAGAAATTTTAAAAAGACATTTATTTCGCTCAGACTCTTGTACACAAAATGTGTCTCATCATCTATCACAACTCCTAACAGTGCGTGCGCAGACCCTTCACTTGTATGAAAATAAATATGGCCTTTCAGTTAAAAGGTTGCCAGTTCGAGGCTCGCCGGTGACCTTCCTGGAAGGAGTTTGCATGTTCTCCCCGTGCTTGGTTGAGTTTTCTCCAGGTACTCCGGTTTCCACCACATCCTACCCTTTGCTTTGGCCCTGCTCCAGTCAAACTGTTGGTAATCTACAGCTAAAAACTACTTTATCCACCAGAGAGTTATAATGAGCAAAGAAACTAGTTTGGTAGGATCACCAATCAAAACAAACGAGGTGTTTCTTCTGAAGAACCGCCTCAGAAGTCAGATTTACTGAATAAATATCAGACATTTTTAAATGTCACTAATATTACAAATTTGAAACATGGATTTTCACCAGAAAAGAGTGGTTGCGAAACAGAAGAGATACAGTGGCTGCTCGAGGTTCACTAATCTCTCTCCCTCTATGGATCTGCTGGTGATCCTTCTGGAACGTTGGCATGTATTTTTGGAGCAGTAGTTAATGTGTGTCATTAGAGAGAGGAATGCAAGGTGCCTTTCACCCAATCACATGACCGAGATCCAGAACACATGGGTCACTGTGCTTAGCTGCCTCTGATCTGTTTAGAGCTGAAACCAGTGTTTTTCAGATAGCATCGGTACATCTGTGAAGCATTGAGAGAGACAGAGAGAGAGAGAGAGAGAGAGAGAGAGAGAGAGAGACCGCTCACCTGCTCCACCCGAATCTCCAACTCCCCATTCAGTTTCCTCCCTCTGAAGTATTTAGCCCTTAGAAGCAAGGAGAGCATAAATGAGATCACAACACTCAAGGAAACCATTGTTAAATCCAGATTTATATTCACTTTTTATTTACATAGCTGTAAACTCTATTTATCCAAAGCAACTGACGGTGCATTAAATAAACCCATTTAATCATGCCTGGATCCAGACCCAGATTCTGTTTAGATTCACAACAAAACACTTCAAAACCATCTCAACTTATAAATTATGTGTAGATTCAGATCTCGATTTGGATCAGTTAGAAATACTTTGAGAACATTAGCATGTGAGAGAACATTAGCAAATTAATAATTTTAACTTGAGTTTAAAATTTACACTCACATTTATGCATTTGGCAAACGCTTTATTCCAAAGAGGCTTACATTTAAATTAATGAAACATTTTTTGTTTGTTCCTGGTTTCCTTGGGATTTTAACCCACGACATTTGTGTTGTTAATGCAATGCTCTACCAACTGAGCCACAGGAAAGTTTAAGGCCCTGTAAAAAAAATATGGATGATGTGACACTGCTCCATTTGAGGTGCAATAACATGTGTCCATGGGGGGGGGGGGTGCACATGCGCACACATGCGGGACTTGCTGATAAGGGTGGAACCATCATGGTTTTAGAGCTCCACCTTCAGTCTGGCTACACCCCCCTCTGACACACATACGACTCAAGAATTAGAGAGAAAAGAGTAATGAAAATTAAAATCGTAACGCAATTTCTGAGGAAGGTTTCTACAGACTTGTAGAAGGTGGAAATTATTGTGCAGCCAGCCCCATGAGGGCAATCGCGGTGGTGTGGCTTCCCTCCACCGGCCATATGAGACACACTTAGTCCACACGTTCCCGGTCATTTTGTAAAGGGGTATTTTTCTACATGGTTATGCAGCAGTCCGTCCTTATGTAAATGCAGCACCCTTTTCATGTAACCGCACATTTTTGAAAATGCCAGCCAAAGTTTTTTAAAGTTTCAAAGTTTTAAAACGTTACGCATCCAAGGACCGTGTGGGCCGCGAAACCTTGGGGTTTTTTTGTGTTCAGGGGGTTTGGTTGTTGTCGTCACGTTCTGTCACTCATTTGTTCACAAACAGCAATCATAATGGAGGCCGAAGTGAAGACTATGTTGCTGTTTACTCTGCAATCGTGGCTTACACCATGTACAGGATTACATGCAGATGTTTTGACTGTATTTTTGCAAACCTCAATGTTAAATACTCGCTTTATTAATGCTATAATTGTCTGCCATCCAAGACAATTTGGTAGAGTCTTTACAGTGATTCAAGGGTGTTTGAATATCCCTGTGGATTTTTTTTCTAAATGGACACATGTGGACACGTTGATTTTTTTTTTTACAGAGGTACATGTGGACATAACCTTAGATTTGTATTCCAGTTCACACCTTGTTCGCATTGTAAATAAAAGTGTCATGACATTAATGTATTTTTAATATTGTATTGTTCAAATAGGTCTAATTGTATGTTAAATGTGATTCTTTCAATCAAAACAACTAACTTTAAGTAAAATCACATTCAATCCCTTCATTTTCAAGTCCAGGCCAACTCCGGAAATGAGCTAATATTTTCATTTGGAAAACTTCGTAACTACTCCCCAGTTACTCACCTATTAGTGGTTATTCATTTGCATATTCATAACATGTATGCAAAGTTACGGTCTGGCTGTTACCATAGATGTAGGTTCTAATAAACAATGATGTTCACTTTTTGTTTTAGTTCAGTTTTTTTGTTCACTTTTGTTTAATCATGTTGAGATTCAGTTCATTCTGCATCCATTTATATCAGAAACTGATAAAGGTCCATTTAAGATACAGCTTAGATTTAGAAGCCATTCAGGTTTATAGCAAAGTTTTGATTCAGTAAGAGACAAAATTCAGATCAAAGTTTACATTCAGTATCTGTTCAGTGTTACAATAATGTTCAGATTATGTTCGAAGGTCATAGTAAGTCTTCTGTTCATGTTCAGATTAAGATTCACCTGTAGATTCACATTATGAGTGAGATCAGTTTGTTGAGAAGGAGAATGTTCATCAGGGGCCCGGAGAGTTTCCCAGAGACAGTCAGAGCACAGCCAGGAATGTACATAGGGAGCAACATACTCACACACTGATCTTCATGTCTCAGATGGTTAAAGCCTGAGTGAAAAAAAACAACACTCACTCTCTCACTCTCTCACTCTCTCACTCACTCACTCACTCACTCACTCACTCACTCGGTCGGTCTCTCTTTCGTTTTTTCTTTCTCTGTGTGTGTTTTGGGCATTTTCAGCCTCCTGCTGCTTCCCAATTATTCCTGAAACCGAATCAAAGACTCTTTCGCCCTCTGCTGGCAAAATATACACAGTTCACCCTGTAACAATTCTTACCAGTCAGTGTGAGGTTCATCAATGACCAGCAGTACTCTGGGTTTGCGAGTGACTGGTTTGACTCCCGGAACCTCACCGTGCTGGTGAGCAGCTGCTTTGTTCTGGACAGCGCTGGCGATCTGAGCAGTCTTCACTACACTGGAGAATGAGCTGAGAAAGCCTGGGTTCGAACTTGAAGCCGCAGTATTCGAGCTAGAGCCAGAAGCACTCGAACCCACAGCTGCTGGAGCAGGACTCAGACCAACCACTGTAGGAGGGGCACCCACAGCCTCCTGGGCTCCTGGAGAGGCTGGAGAGGAGGTACTGGACCCTCGTGGAGCCTCTGACCCTGAAGCACTTTGAAGACTGGACACAAAACTGCTGTCAGAGAGACGCCTGCGCAGGTAATTCATCCTGACCCTGAGAGAAAAAAAACACACGTCTTTAAAGTAAACGCAAAAATGATTAATTTGATTTTCTTAAATAATGCTAAAATTGAAATTGTTACAATTGTGAGTGAAAGCAAGCATCCACACTGATTGATGTGCTCGTCAATAACACAGAGCCTCTTTGATTAACACACTCGCACTCCAGGGCAGCTCCAGCTGTAACATGCTTCATTATACACCTTCATTATAGAGCAGCTGAAATACTGAAGCATCAGAGCACGCTTTCGATAAAAGTAAGAACAAAGTCAGCAATGTTGACTGAACGATCGATGAAAAACATTAAATGAGCAAGTAAACACAAGTTCTGGAAACAAAAAAAATTATCACACAGACTGTGGTTTCAATTATTAATGCTATGCACAGTTAATCATTGCTAATGTTCGAGAAGATTAAGTTGACGCTGAATTAATTATACATGACAAGAACCTATAAAAAAAACCATAAAGTGTATTATGTGAAATGAGAAAACTTTAAAAACAAGAATATTAAACACGAACCAAAACTATTTAAATTCCTATTCAAATTATTATTAATATTAATAATAAAATTATTCACGTTGAATATTTTTTACAATTATATAAAAAACTAAATGTAATTAAAAAAAAAAAAAACAATACCAGACAAAATTATTTTTAATAACACAAAACCCTCAAAACACCATACAATGGTAAATAAAATCAAATAAAATCATTCGGACTAACTAGTATCGATTCGAGGTGACGTCATAACAGTGGGCCACCGGGAGAGATTTGATTGACGGTTCTGATGACAGTTCACTCAAAACACATGAAACAAGGCAAAGGGAGTGCGCGTGCGCAGTGAGATGTGGTTGAGATTAAATCTATGCGTTAAGAATCAACAGCGTTTTTTACCCGATCTACACAAAATATTAAAAAGGCACTGATTATCATCTGGATAAATAATATTTGGGGTCAACACAAGCAAAACAATAAAAAAGGGAGCTGGGAGGATGCAATATCTTCAGATCGATGCATAAAGGGATTCCCTCGTTGGTATTAATAACACAAGCAATGTTTCTCAATTTGAAAAAACCCAGAATGCTCTGCTATATAATTATGGCATTTTCCAAATCGTACTCATCCGAATGTGAAATGTTATCTCCCAGCGTCCTCTACACATTAGATACTGGAGAAAACACTCAATTTTCCTCATAAATAAATTGACAGTGGTGATACTTCAATACCAAACAGTGAAAATGCTAAACAATAACAGCTAATTAGATTTATTTACCTGTATATTGTCCGAGCTCGTGTCAAACCGACTCCAGCAGCCTAACGGTGCATGACGGGAACGAGCGGGACTCGCCGCATCAACTCTCTGGTACCCGATTGGACGAGCCATACGATCTAATTAATATTTAATGAGATTTCTTAGCGTGCGCGTGCGTGTCGGCGTGATGAGGCACAGATTTGCTACAACGATCGCTTATTGGTTATTTTAGAGAAAATACAATCGATTGATTATCAGCTATCGGAAAGATTATTTGGCTGTTTAATTTTGTTACTGTTAACCAGACAAACAGTCCTTTCAGAGTTTAGAAGCTATTAATGCATTTTTCACGATTTTAGTCTTTCTGCGACAAGATCATGCCAACATATTTCACAAATAAAATAAACAAGGATCACTGATTTCATGACAGGCAGAAGACAGCGTGAGGGGCTGGGAAAGAATGTTTCGGACTCCCGGATCATCAGCATCAGTACCCCTCAAGGCTGTGTACTTTCCAGTCTGTTCTTCTCCCTCTGAAAAACCAACTGATGCAACTCCAGTCACCAGTATGTTGAGTTGGTTAACTTCACTGATGACACCACCCTCAATGAACTAATCTCAGAAGGGGATGAGTCTATACCTAAAGAGGTACAACCACCTGGAGGAGCTGAATGCCCAGAAATCGTTGGAGATGACTATGGACTTTTGAAAAGCTTCAGCTCCATCCCTCTTTCATACATGTTCCTGAGCACCACCATCGCATAGGACGATATTGGGAGCTACTTCATCAAGAGGTTGGGCTGGTCACGGATGGTGTCCTGCAGCAACTTTAGAAACTCAAGGTCCCATCCAGTTCTAAAGAGCCATCACAGAGCCCACCCCCCTCTCCTCCACCACAGTTGGTAAGATGGGGCCTGGCAGAAGCACAGGCTGCAGATTGTTGTGCGCTCTACTGAGGTGATCAGCTGCAGCCTCCCATCCATCCAAGACTTGTAAATCTCCAGGACATACAGTTAAGAGTTTCTTACGTCACTTACTTGTTTTATGTCATATACACTCTATGAAGAAAATTCCTAATAATGTGAACCCTCTTTACTTACACGATTCGAACAAATACAATTAAATGTTGGTGTAAAAAAAATAGAGATGGAAAAATTGTAATCACAGGTTGAATAACAACATTTATTGACACATATACACCCCAAAAGATAGATGAAATGCAATTGAATCGGTGTCACATAACAGGCCTTTGGATTAAAATATAACAGCATATAATTCCGAGGCACCCAATAATGGATCAATTACTTTTAAACCCCAGCACCTCGATTGTAACTGGCTGATCGGTCGTTAATCGACAAACAAACTCGTGATCTACATCTGCGTTCACTTAAAGAGACAGAAAGTGGTTTTTACTCTTAGTTCAGACATTTGTACACACACCCCAAATATATTCTCCCTCTACCTGCTGATTGCAAGGATTGCATGAACACATTTCACAGAGATTTCATTGCATGCGACCCTTATCTTAATGGTTAAATTCATATTCTACACAACTAGAGTAAGGACAGGTGCCAGCACTTTTCAAAATGTGCGATGGCATAGTTCAATCAGCAAATGATGCAAGCATTGTCTGACTTTGGCTTTGAAGATGAGGTGGAACGAACTGAGGAGCGGGATGTGTGATAGGGACTTAAAGCAGCTGTAGCTTTGGAGGGGCTGTAGCTTCTCTGTGAAGATGCAGCAGTGAT
The DNA here is from genome assembly GCA_007224835.1 of Danionella cerebrum. Lineage (NCBI taxonomy): Eukaryota > Metazoa > Chordata > Actinopteri > Cypriniformes > Danionidae > Danionella > Danionella cerebrum. The sequence continues at coordinate 6,925 of SRMA01026542.1, read as the reverse complement.
ACTACTGCTCTGGGAAGATGCAGCAGGTAGATTCCTTATCTGTGTAGTTGCAGCATTTGTGTTACTGCTCTGCGAATAAGCTCCAGAGTAAGAGCCACGATATGGAGCTGAAACGCTATTGGAACTGATTTTGGGAGCTGATGATGTTGCAACGGTGGTAGGGTAACGATAATAAGTGGTGTTATAGGCGACAGAAGAAGTGGATGCAGTGCTAGTGCTGGCATCCGTGTACTGGATCAGATATTCAGGGTAGATCTGGTGCTTCTCAAAGACAACGAATATGGAGGGGGCACGTGTGTCGTCCACACAGCTGTCGTAAAATAGAGCATTTCCTCCATCTTTGGGAGGGGCCCGCACAAAGCTTGCATCTCCTCGGGTAAAGTCGCCCACCAACACTCGACATAGGAACATGCAGCGAGTGGGAGAATTATTGGTGTAACTGTGGGAATATTTGGCATCCCGGGCGAAATAGCTCCCTGTAACAAGATGAAGTAAACACTCATCACGTCTGGTCAAGTGAGAAACAGTCCCTGCACACCCTCAATCCCTCACCTTTCCCATACGCTGTGCCATTGACTCCGCAGATCCTCCAGTCGAAGTTCTCCCGGCAGATGACTTCCACGTGTTTGCTGTCTGTACCATGGAATAGCTGTCTTTCAGGCACGTTTCCTCCTGTCCTGCTCCTCCTCATGCAGTCCTTCTTCCTAGTAGAGCACAGGAGCATCAGAGGAGCTGAAATTTACCAGACATGACTCTCAGACACTGCTCCTACCATTGAAAGACTTCCCAGAGTTCCTTGTTCTGGATTCGGTGGATGGAGGAGATGGTGTAGCGGCTCATGGTTAGCTCGAACAGTTCTTGCACATGGTTGTACTCACCCTCAGAAGGAGAGAGAGCAACCCTCTAAGAGCAGAAAGGAAGAGACACACTTAACATCAAGATCTAGAGACCTGCATGAATGTTTCAATGTTTCTAACATGGCAACGGATGCAGGTTGCAAGATTCTCTTATATGTGCGGGCACAGGAGAAAATATCTGTTCTCATGGGACTGCAGCAAAATGGAAATATATTAAAAAATATTTGACTAAACACAACAAACATGGAAAGACTTGGATACTTTTGAAATGGTCCCTTTAGCAGACTGCGGAACAATAGGGGAGAAACCTTGCACCCAAAAAACAGAAAACTGCAAAAACAGCGAAAAAAACAAAGCAATAAAAAAAACAAGAAACACACTCATACTTGTCCCAAGTTGTTCTGGGGTTATGTTGGTGAAGAAAATCATACAAATGCAAGCATATTTTGCATGTACATAGGGCATGTGCCTCAAACATGGCTCAAGTCTGGCATAGCTGGTATTGTTTTTAAATCTATACACAGGAATTGATCTATACCTGGAATCCGCTCTCCTTGATCAAGGCTTTATCCCAGTGCGGCGGCAGGGCCTTGAAGCTGAGAACTGGCCTCTTCCTGGGAACATAGACCCAGACACTTATTCTGATGCATATGAGAGTCACTGAGAAGCTACTGCTAAACTCTTCTCTTCACACTAAGAATGTGTGGATGTGGTGCTTTCCCCACCTGCTCTTGATGGTGATCACATCGGCTGCTGAGATGAACTTGGGACGACGTCTGATGGACTTCTTGGTTTTATAGAGTTTGTTAGCTTGGATCATTTCTGGAGAGAAGCACAATGCAGTCTTCTCTTTCTCTATCTAATCAAAATGCTCTAGCGGATGATTGAAATAGCCACTAGCTGCTAAGACTCAAAAGCTGCTCTCTTTCAGTGGCCATTCAGACCTATCAGACCTAAAAATATATGGGCATGAGAGTGGCAAGAAACAGTACCCTGGAAGCTGAGGAGGTATGTCTGAGAGCCGGCTGTGAACTCCAGCTCAGCGTGAGGATCAGCCTGGTACTTCTCTTCCAGATCAGAACTAGAGATGGACGACAGCTGGTGACCCCCCTCCTGATCCACAAACACATCATATCAATTCAATCCGACAGTACATTGGGAATCAATGTCCTTATGAGTCTGTGTAAATGATTTACAAATAATTACAACTGCACCCCCTACCACATGTCTTCTAGTTGATCTGTCCGACAGACCAGCAGACACACAGACAGCAGTGTCCTTTTTTTCTACCTTTCCCATGTACTGGCTGTCCCCTTTACAGACTCACTACTATAGCAAATGTCCACAGACCACATGTCCTCTGATCCCCATACTGACTGACCCCTATACCACATATCTTTACCCATTGTTCACTATTCCCCATCATCTCACATTCCAAATGTCCACTATTCCACCTTCCGCTGAACCAAATATCACCAAATGTGTCACCTATTCACTGTTCCCCCTGTCCCCTATACCACCTGTCTCCTATATCTCAGAAATGGTCCCCATACTGTCCATCTGCTATTCAAACTGTCCTATGTCCCTGTCCTGTACCACTTGTTCCAAAGTTCCACGTCCCATGTACTGCCTCAACGTTATTTCTCCTCTCCTGGTCTCAAATGCCATCTGTCAAATGTTCCCCCTGTCCACTGAACCTGATTGACCCTTTACCGCCTGGCTGTTCTTACATACAGCAGACCTCGTGCTAAAGCAACAATGCATATTGTTTCCAAAATGTGATAAACGCCATTAGAAAAAAAGAGTTTGAGTTAGCCAAGTCGGAAGTGTATTGTGTTCACATTTGAAAAGCTTATTATCAATTTTCCCAAAAACAAAATATTTGCAAGTGTAATGCAGTCCTCGTTTGTCTGTTTTTTTCTGTATTGCGAAAACCGCCTGTTAGGTTCTTTCCCCGGTTACTTTTATTTTGTTATTTTTCTAGTCTTTTATTTTATTAACTCTTATCTGTTCCTGCCCCTTCCTGCCTGCTCTTCCTCTTTGTCTGTGTTCCTCCATGTTGTACCTTTTATTCTGGCCTCTTCTCCTGTGTGTGTGTCTTCATCCTGTGTCCTTGTTAATTACCCTCATGTGCTTCACCTGCTCCTCATGTCTGGTTCGTCATCCCCTCGTTTGCCTTCTGCTTTCTTAAGCCCCTTTCTCCCCATTCCTTGTACGGGTTCATTACTTGATATTTAATATTATCCCTTGTGATTCTTGTCTGGTAAGCTCTGTGCTTCTACGAAGTCTCTGTTCAGTTTGAAGTTTTATTTTGTATAAATTCACCAGCAGCCAGCTGGCAAGCAACCGTTGATTGTCTTTTTAGTTAATGTTATTCTTGTTTGTTTTGAGTTAGTTTTAGTTTTTATTTCAGTATATTTTATGTGAGGTTTTGCCCTTCTACGGGTGTTTATGTTTGTTTGTTTTGTATTTATTTATTTATTTATTTTATTAAACGAGTGTTGAGTCCAGATTGTGTGTGCATTTGAGTTCATTTAACCCTTCCATTACCATCTTGGAGGGTTGCCCCTAACACCACCATTTGAGATTTTCTTTTTACAAAGTGCAACGTCCTGCAGCGCAAAGAAGATGAGTGGCTGAGACGATGTAAAAACGTTCAGACTGCCAAAAGTTTTGAATCGTTTTATAATCATCCCATGCAGACGAAACAGAATCAGGCCATTTTCCATCTGATCACAGTCGATAAAGTGCAAAAGGAGAGACTGTGGGACGCAGACTTTTACCGATCTTTTCTGGAACCAACTACTTGAATCAATATTGATGTTGTTTGTTGTTGCATTTTGAACCATTTCATTTAAAAATAAATAAAGATTTATAATGATATAGATTTGTAGTGTTTTGTAAAAAAAAAAAACTAGGGTCATGGAGTTATTGCGTTTTGGGAAAAAATTTACATATTTTAAAATACATTTTTAAATAGTAAATGTTGTTTGTATGACTTTGATCTCTGAACTGTGAACTCTCTCACAACCTAACCCCATCTAACTGGGTCCCTTGGGTTTTCCATTTCTATTTAGTTTGTGAACATAAATTTTTAATTTTACCAAAACGTATGAATATGTCTCAATACAGTCTTTACAAGTTAATTGTTGCTTAGGTTAATTGTTATTGTTTCTCACCGGAGAGGCATATTGGACCCAGCGTCCACCCTCATCCATCCAGAACCACAGCCACTCAGTGGTGAGGATGAAGGAAGGTTGGAGAACAGATGAAACCGTGGAGAGACGACGAACACTGGCTGAGCCACGGGTCATGGAGTCAAAACAGACTGGTGCTAGGCCACAGCTGGTGACACAAGTACATTCAAATTATCCATAGCACCAACTTAGTGGCCCTAAGTCTGCAGAGATGTGTGTTCACCTGTTAATGTTGGCAGGATCACAGTAGTCCCTCTCGATGGCCTCGTTTTCTGTTAGAGCTTTCCACTCGTCACCTTCTTTTACTTCCCACTGATATGGCATAGCACAGTGCTCCTTCCAGCAGGAGTCTGGAGTAAACACATACAAGTATTATGCAGCTGACCACCCCCAAGTATCATAAATCCTGAAGATGAACACCCACCTCCATTCTTGCAGTGTCCTTTGATGAAGAACATGCAGATCTCTGTTTTCTCTGAAAGAACAATCATAGGTCTTTAGAGTGTGCAAATCACATGGTTACACTATCAAGAGTGAGAGAGAGTTCAACCCTTACGCTTTTGCTGCATCCTTTGAGAGTTCGAGTATCCTTGTTTCTTCCCATTTGGCCCTCTTTTCTTACCCCCAGAGTTTGGATTTAAAGATAGTGTACACAGATCTGATTGTGGATTATTCAGACCTCTCTCTGGAGCAGGTTCATTCAGTTCTGATCTAGGTTTACTTTCTTTTATCCCAGGTTTATCTGTGAAAGGTTTTTTCCTGTAGATCTTCTTGAGTACCTGAATGTTAGCATAGAGGTCTTTGATGATGGGCATGATTTCGTTTGGTACCCGTCGCTCCTGCAGCACCTTTAGAGGATGTGGCTCGTAGAAGTCATGTGCCCGTGAGCAGTCGCAGGAGCCATGGATCAGATACTTCTCACAGATGTGCAGTCGCTTGCAATCATCGCCCTCCTGGCAGCGGCCTCCAGGAGCCGCACCATTATTATAGTTGTGACAGACCTGGGGAACCAGAGCCCAAAGCGTTACGTTAAAGATCACAAACCTTGTCCCTAGTTTTCCTATAAGTGTTTGTGCAATTTATTGATGAGTGTGCTCTCCTTTGGGACACAGATCTAAAAGAGATTAAAGCAGTCACTCATCATCTGGCCCCTGGTTCAATTTTCAATGACAAGTTTCCCAAAATGTGTAAAAAAAGACATACAAAAAGTAAAGATTAAGAAGAAGAGTAAAATTGAAAGGAAAGACACTCTGGGGTCCTAGTGCCAATCTTTAAGAACAAGGGTGATGTGCAGAGTTGTAACAACTACAGAGGCATAAAGTTGATGAGCCACACGATGAAACTTTGGGTAAGAGTAGTGGAAGCTAGGCTAAGAATGGAAGTGGATATTTGTGATAGCTTCATGCCCAGGAAGAGCACTACTGATGCAATTTTTGCTCTGAGAATGTTAATTTAGAAGTACAGAGATGGTCAGAAGGAGCTGCACTGCGTCTTTGTGGATTTAGAAAAAGCGTATGACAGGGTGCTGAGAGAGGAGCTATGGTCCTGTATGAGGATGTCAGGAGTGGCAGAGAAGTATGTTTGAGTAGTTCAGGATATGTATGAGAGGAGTATGACAGCAGTAAGATGTGCTTTAGGTCAGACAGAGAAGATCAAGGTGGAGGTAGGGCTACATCAAGGATCGGCTTTGAGTCCCTTTTTATTTGCTATGGTGATGGACAGGTTGACAGAGTGATCTGTAGTGAGAGCAGAGAGCAGGTGGAGGAAAACCTGGAAAGTTGGAGGTCAGCTCTAGAAAGAAAGTCAGTCGCAGCAAGACAGAATACATGTGTTTGAATGAGAGAGAGGGAAATAGAACAGTGAGGTTACAGGGGGCTGAGGTCAAGAAGGTGTGGGAGGTTAGGTACCCGTATTTTTGGCTCATAAGATGCACTTTTTCTTCCCCAAAACTGAGGGGGAAAAGTTGGTGCATCTTATAGAGCGAATGCAGAGCGCCGCAAAGTCCGGTCACGGCCGTATGAGAGGCGTAAGAGCTCTGGAGCTCCAGAGCTAGGCCGAAGCCGCGGCCATATTTGTACACACGTCATCGCCCATCTCTGCCATAGCACGGTCGTAAGGAGAAAAAAAAATAAATTTCCCACAATGCCTTTGGCTACGGTAGCCGCAACAATGTTTCCAATCCGCATCCATACTCACGAGCGAAACTACAGAGCTGCCATTTCTCACACATTGAACGTAAGACTGTCGCATTTGAGTGATCTCTCACGCTACAAACCCGATCTCTCACGTTAAAATACATTTCAAGATGTGAAATGGGCGGAGCTAATAGTTTATCTGCGATGTTTCTTGAGCCTGACGATAAGATGATGATCGATCTGCATCGTCTTCAGTCTGTGAGGGTTTTTTTCCGCTAAACATTCACTTGGACAGTTTCACAAACTTGGATAGTTTGATCCTTCATTAATGGAGTTATGTGGGTTTTCATAAGCTGACAAATATCAAAAGGATTTATATTAGAACAACAAGCATACAAGTGTTTCCATGTGTTGACGTCAGGTGCACAGATGAGCTCAAACTCTTCTTTAATAAACTAAAACTCAAATCATCTCTCAACGGTACATCTCACACATGTACATACGCGATAACAAATGTAAGTAACGTGCTCTGCAATTGGGTAGTGTTCCTAACCAGGTAAGAGCGCATAAGGATCATATCTTAACACCATGCAACCGAATTGTCACTCGAATAAGCTATAAATAATGAGTTATTTAACATTAAGGAGTAGTTACATTTATTTTACATTAAAATAATTATTAATTAATTATTAAATAATTATTATTTTACATCTGGGGGTGCCCAGATTCTTTTAAA